>CM076577.1:783717347-784236379 GCA_034641835.2 Pinus albicaulis
CACAGTTTACAGAAAACCTAAAGTGTTCTATCTACAGGAATGCCTCCATCTCCACATCTGAGGCAAATTGATTCCTCTCAGCTACCAAAAAGCCACCTGTGCCACAAAAGTACTCAATCAGAGGCCGAATTTATTGATCAGAACCGGATACCTGCCTCAAAACGTAGCCAAAGAGGAAACCCTGCCAAGGAAATTAATGATGAACATCTGCAGAGTTACTTCAACGCTACACAGAGCCTCAAAAGTCAACAAAAGCTCCCACCGAGCTTAATCTTTATGTAAAAAAATTTAATACAGAGGATACGTAAGTAAGTTTCTTCATTTGAGCCCCTCAAAGGCCCAGAAATCATTAAGACTGTATTAATTGTAATTGAGATCTTTTATCAGATCTCACCTCCTCATCCTTATATAAATACTTCTGTAGAAGATGAGTGAGGGGTTGGTTATTATTTGATCACAAGCTGTAATACTGAAAATCTTTGAAGTAAATACATAGTCTTTTGAAGTTGAAGAACAAATTGAAGTCTTGGATATCTTGATGATGTTGTTGCATGTTTATTCCTGAGAAGGCTCTATCATTGGATTCATGAGCTTGGCTGTTGGTGAAGTATTTTGAACTGTTTTATGTTTTCCCCTGTTTTCATTATGTTCCATAATTTCTTACTACAGTAGGTTGAAAGTTTTAGGCTAAGAAATGACTCTTGGAAGCACCTTAGACCTGTTCATCCTTCACTGTTTTATGTTTTCTTCTGGTAAATTATTTTAGAGGCTTTAAACTTTCTCTTTAGTCTTTATGCTTGTTTATTTCCTTAATAGTTTGAACATTTGGTTTCAGCATGATTTATGGTTCTCCCTGCTGGCCTGCTGCCACTTAAAAACTGTTATTGAAGTCTCCCTTTGAAGTTCTTTTCTTACAGTGAATCAGAGAGGTCTGTTTTGATCTTTCCCTTTGTCCTCACTTAAACAGTTGGCTTAAAGGTCATTATAATTATGATCATAGATGTTTTTAGGTGTTCCCTCTTCTATGACTGTAATTATCAGTAAATATTTTATGTTTTCTAAGTCCTTTAGAATAAAATCTTTGAGGAAATAGGGTGTTCCCCGAATCTTAGATTTCATTTTGAAAGTTGTCTTGAAGCCATTATTTGCTTAAAGAATGTTTGTAGAATTTATGGTTAGCCCCGTCTATCAAATATCTCTTTATTGTTTAAATTATTTTTTCAGGTTCCCTTTGTTGATAATTCAATTTCTCTTTCCAAATCATTAATGTTCATCCCATTCCAAAAACAAAAGGATCATGTGGCCAAGTTAGATTTTCCCTTTTATATCCCATATCCTTTGATGAGTTTGTTATGACCTTTTCTTGACTCCATTGCCCAATGAACCATATGTTTCTCCATTTTGTGTATCTTTCCTAGACCTTTCATGTTCTGCTGTATCAATTCAATCCAACCAAAAAAAAAAGTAAACACCTGCACTTAATAACTAGTCTAAAATCAATACTCTAAGCACACAAGATAAACCTTTGCAAACAAACTTTTGAGAGATCCCTCTCTGAGAACAGGAGGACTAGATCCTGTAACTCTAAAGATTGGTTCTGATGTTGCCTTGTCTTTTTATTTTCCAAACTATCAAAACATGGGACACCAATAGGAGGAATCGCAATTGCAAATCGGCGGAGGAGTGAAGTGGGAGAAAAGTGCTGGCGGGGATTTTCTGATTGCGATATGCGATTCATCGCATCGGCGGAAATCATCGCATCGGAGAAAGTCATGGGAGCAGGGAGTTAAGGGATGAATGTTGAGAAGTTGCGATGCAATCAGATCAGAGGAAGGGGATTGCGATGATGTGATGACTTGCGATGGAAAGTGCGATGCAATTTCGGACTTGCGATGCGATCGGATTGGTGGCATCAGGGATGAGTCAATCACATCGGAAATGTTGCGATCAACGGCCTATGTAAATTTTGCGATGTGATCAATCGCATCGAAGGTTTGTAGGAGATGGCAAAGAAAGTTCAAAGGGGCTTTTGTGATGAAGATTTTTTAAAATCATATGGAAAGATAGAAATTATAAATTTTAAAGAACCAAATGAGAAAGAAGGGTAAGGTTAGGCTTTTGGGGGCCTTTATGCACTTAGGCATATTTTCCAATCCAGGTGTCAGTTTTAAGAGTGTAATATATCATTGGAAAGCTCTTTCTGGGCTCTTTCTGATGGACATACTTGGAACATGATTTACATTGAAAATTTTGTGGAAAAAACCCTTTTAAAATCAAGGTGGTGGTTGTGTAGAGATAACAGCTTCTGAAGCTCAACTTATTATATATGAAGACATAAAATTACATAAGAAATGATAATAAAAGTAAAGTATCATGTTTTCACCTCAAAAAATGTTTTGAGGTGAAAATTACATCAAGCTTAATAGAACAACTCTTTGATTTTTCTAGATATTGTGCCTTTGAGTTTATTTGACCTCCTCATGACCTTGCTGATATTTATCGACACTTGGCTCATTAATTTGACCATGATGGGACCCTAGAACCTAATGAGACCAGCCCTATGACCTAATAAAATGAATTGTGGAATGAAAGTGAATCATGATTGAAGAACATAGAGAGGAGAATCAACAAGTTTTTGCATGAGGGAAAAATGATGAAAGACCACTACCATCAATGAATTCATGACCTAATGGAATGATGAAAATTTATGGTATGGGACTCCTACTATGCAAATGCAAAGATTAAATTTGATCACTGATGGCAATATGACAAAACTGACACTAACACTGGCTCCAATGGGGATGGTAGCTCCTTGGAGGTGCCAAGAACACCATAGACCAAGTAGCCTTATCCATTGGGAAAATATGGTCAAAATACTGAAAACTGACACAATGCAGATTGAATCTGACTCAAACTATGACTGAAAACTAAATTAAAAACAACAAACCTTACACATATCATTCAAGTTTTATAGCCTTCACCTCGGGCCCCAAACTTCAATGACTGTGTACTTGAAATCTGACCAGCAATGGAAATGGTATATACAATGACTATGACATAGTTTTCAATCCATTATCTCAAAAGTGGTAGTGCTTCAAAAGCCTACCATTCACTGGCCCTCCAGGGAAATCTTGGCCATCCATGTATGTGAGCAAGAAAGCATTTTGTCCCCTGTATGTTGAAATCTTATACAGTCCTTTCCATAGGCTATCGAACTTACCATGTTTCCCTTTGTCCTCATTTCATGCATCCCATCTCAACACCACATCTTCCAACTGAAATTTTTTTGCTTCGGTTTTCCGGTCATAGATTTTCTTGATCTTTTCCTACAAGTTAATAGTGTTCTGAGAGACTTCCTCCCTTGTTTGCTGGAGGTGGATCATTTGATTGATCCTTCGCTGATTATCGTCCTCTTCGCTTCCAACCTCTTGCAATAGTCTCATGACTGGAACTGTAAGTGATGTAGGAAACACAGTATCAGTGTCATAAACTAATTCAAATGGTGACATACCTGTGGATTTATTGCAGTTGACGCTATTTTCCCATAACGCATTGATAAGATTTCGATGCCAATTCTCTTATTTGTTTCCAGCATTTTCTTAATTATGTTTATCAAAGATTTATTTGATGATTCTGTCAGGCCATTGCCTTGTGGGTAGTATGTTGTTGAATGGCCCAACACAATATTGTATTTATCGCAAAATTCCACCATCTTCTTGGATCTAAATGCTGTTGCGTTATCTGTTATGATTTTGTGAGGGCAACCAAAACGAGACAAGATATTTGATTCTAAGAATTGAATTATTACCGTATCAGTGGCCTGCCTTGTTGGACTGGCCTCGATCCATTTGGTGAAGTAATTTGTACCTGTCAAAATCCATCGATGCTGTGCTGATGATGTGGGATGGATTTCCCCTATGAAATCAAGTCCCCACTGCTGAAAAGAAGAATTTACTTGAACTGGTTTCAAAGGAAGAAGAAGTAGTTTCCTTTTTCTTTGGAAAACTTGACACTCATGGCAGCTCATCACTATTTTATACAAATCTGAAAATAAAGTGGGCCAATAATATCTTGCTCTCAACACTTTTTTAGCTGTTTTTTTTTAAAATAAATGACCACCACAATCACCTTTGTGAAAGTCATGCATCACCTGTTGAGCCTCATCTTCAACCAAAAAATTAAGTAGAATACCTCCTAGATCTTTCCAATAAAGAGCATTGTTTAAAATACAGAACTTATCAGACTTGAGTTTTAGTGATCTACCTTTGCTTCTAGACATCCCAGGAGGTGGTGAAAGATGCTGAAGAATATAAAATATGTTTGAATACCATGGGGGTTGGAGAAATATTTCTAAAACTGGAACAAGCGAACCATCATCCTCATCCTCTGACATTGCTACTATGAGATTAATGTCCAGGGCACGCAAGTTTGATTGTGCCATTATTTTTGCTAAACCCTGTTCTTTGATTAACTTTGTGGGTTTAATCTCCAAATCATATTCCAAAATTGCTGCTATCCACTTACCTCTTCTTCCTTCCAGATCAGTTTGCATCAACACATCTTTTACTGCTGTATTAGGAACATATGCTATGGTATGTGAATGCAGAATGTATACTCTGAAATCCTTCAATGATTTTATAAGAGCCAATCCTTGTTTCTCAATGATATTATACTGCAAGGCAGCATCTCGAATGGTCCTACTGAAAAAGGCAATGGGATGTTCAATCTGATCTCTTTTTTGCATCAATATCGCAGCCATGGTATGCTCTGATGCAAATGAAAATATAATGAAATCTTGAGTGTAATCAGGACTAATCAACACTGGGGCATTGGATAGAGCAAACTTTACCAGATTAAATGACTTGATAGCCTCCTCACTCCTTTTGACAGTGTTGTCCTTCTTCAACATATTAGTCATTTCTCGTAAATGTTCAGCCAAATTGGGTATAAATCTGCTCAAGAAGTTCATCTTACCATTGAATGCCTGAATCTCCTTTTTGTTACGTGGGAGGTATATGTGTTGAATTGCATCCACTCTTGAAAGATCAATGCAAATACCATCTTTAGAGATGATATGTCCCAGTAGCTTTCCTTCATCCATAACAAACAAAATTTTCTTCAGATTGGGAGAAATCCCAAACTTTCTGCATCGTTGAAATACAACCCTCAAATGGTGCAAATGTTCATCATCAGAACCAAAAAACACTGTCAGATCATCCAAATAAACAACCAGAAAGACATCCTTTTCATTGGCAAAAGCGATGTCCATTGCTCGCTGGAAAGTGGCTCCAGCATTCTTCAGTCCAAATGGAATTTTGGCATACTAGAAAGTTCCCCAGGGTGTTGTGAAGGCAGTTTTGTCTTGGTATTTCTCATGCACCAAGATCTGATTATAGCCTGAGTAACCATCGAGTAGTGACATCCTTGATGCTCCAACTACTCTTTGCAAAATATTATCCATCTTCTTAAGTGGATAGTTATCCTTTAAGGATAATCTATTCAGATTCTGGAAATCTATGCACAACCTTATTTCTCCTGTCTTTTTGTGCCTTGGGACCAAATTCGAAATCCAATCAGAAAATCTAATTGGGAAAATGATACCAGCTTTATACAATCTGTTTACCTCTTTTTCGATGGATGGAAGCAGCTTTGGGTTAATCCTTCTCAGCTTCTGTCTAAATGGCTTCTGATCTGGCCTGATGGGAATAGTATGTTGAATTATATGTTTGTCATACACCTTCAAATCTGAATAATCCCACGCAAACACATCAGAAAATTCAGAAAGTAATTTAACATATTGTTCCTTTACCTCAGGGGACAATGCCTTTGATAACTTCACAAGCTTAGGCTTGTCAGCTGTTCCAAGATTAACATCTTCAACTCCTTTATTAGTAGGCACCAAGCTCAGTTTCTTTGCAACATCATCTTGATCAAAAAGCTCCTCTAAAGGTATGAGACCTCTATGAATTACATTTCTTTTCAGCTGCAATACATCCATATGATTTTCTTCGATTTCTTGATCATCATAATCACCCTCTATGGAAGTATCCTTGAATTTTCCTTCACTCTGAAAAAAAACGTTGATTTCATTGTCATCCCAAAAGACTTGCCAATACCTCAAATTATCCGGAACAATAGGCCGATGTTTGACATAAATTTCAAATTTGTTGCTAGAATTCATTGGAATCTTCAAATTTGCTGCAGTAGTGGCAAGAGAATCTACAATAAGATTCTGCATTCGGGGTACTGCTGTCAAAGTGTATTCAGAAAACATCCTCAAGATGTCTAGGACTGCATTTATGTAGGCCCTTAATCGTGGATTCTTTGCTTGATACTCTCCCTTTACCTGTTTTATTATCAACTCTGAATCTCCATAGACATAAATCCTCTTTGCATTCAACTTTTTCAAAATTTTCAAACCTGCAATCAAAGCTTCATACTCTGCTTCATTGTTGGAGCAGTCAAAAGCGAATTTGTAAGCACATACTCTAACATTACTAGGAACCTTTTCAGGCTAGAAAACAGGGCTCCAAATCCATATTCCTATACCAGCACCGTCCTTACCAAAAGCCCCGTCAAAGTCCATGCTCCAAAGGCCTTCTTCTTCTTCTTCTAGATGCTGAAATTTTGCTTCTTTCTCTACTTTATCTTGACTGACTTCTGCATTTTTCTATGGTTCAGTGTCATTTTGCTGCTGGCTAGCAGAAAGCTCAGAAATTATTGCTGCTTTATCTTCTTCCTATCTAAGGGCTTCCCTAATTTTTTCTGAAATTTTAGGTACCTCATCTACTTTCACCAACTGAACATTTTCATCATTCAAACCACCATCTAAATATAATACAAATGACTCTAATTTTGTATGGACTACATTAATTGGATGATTAACTGGCTTCTCTTTACTAGTGATCATGTATTTCATTTTCTTCTCCCTGTATAGTTTTCTCAGCTAACCGAACATGGGAATGGTGGCATAAGAGAAATCAAGCTGTATGGTTCCTTTCAGTTTTGCACCCCATGACCTGGACAAAAGCATTCCAAACCGTGGTGGAACATCGGCAACAACTACATCCATCAAAACATTCTTGGCTGGGATTTGATCTAAAGATACTACCGAGTCTTTGATAAGACCAATACAATGGACCCTACCAGAGTCAAAGGAATATAAATCATGGTACTTGCAGGTAATATCAAGACCCAAATTCTCCATAATGGCTTTGGGCATCAAGTTGTGCGAGGATCTGGAGTCCAACATAGCATTATGTAAAATGAACTCATGCAATCTAAGACTCAGGTAGAAGGGAGGGACTTCACTCTCTTTAGACTGACCCTCTATGGCTGGACCAAAAATGAGTTCAGGATAGTCATCTTCAACATTTACCATATCTGATACATAGTCTATTTGCAAAAATCTAGACACCTGATGTTTATAAATGCTATTTTTTACCAACTCAGTCAAGGGAATGGACACCTTTAGCTTAGCAATTTCATTTTCTAAATTAAAAGGTGGAACTTTTTCTACCTCTTTGACGGGAGGATATTTCTTCTCCACTTGCTCCTTTGTTGTGCTAAGATGATTCTTTTCATTTGCAATGTTAGTCACTAAGGATGCCTTGCTGGGATAGGGATCAGAAGGCTCTTTCCTTTTTCTTTGAGTGTTTGAGGAGTCATTTTTTGATTGCAGCTCTTTCCTTTTTTGAATGGGATTGATTGGCACATCTCTGCTCCTCAAAGAATACTGCTTCTGTTGCGCTGACAAAGCATTCATATATCCTTGTTGATAATCATCAAAATCTTCCACTATCGCTACATCATTGGCCAATATGAAATCATCATCTCTTCGAGTGTCTGGAACCACTGCATATTCTTCATCTTCTATGAGAAAAATGGGCGAACCGTCAGCAGTGAAAAAGTGATTACCTTCAACTACCGAATCATCATCATCATCTGTCTCCATTCCCTGAACATAATTTTGCTGCAAAGGAGTTCTGATATGCTGCTGTTGTGCTATTTGGTCTTGTGTTTTATGTTCCCTTTGCTTAATTCGGAATTGGGGCTGCTGCTGTCCTCTGAAATTTGGATTCTTGATTTGTGCTTCAGGTCTATCTGAAATAGTCAGCCGATCAACCATCTTCTCTATTGTTTGGATCAAAGTATACATCTTCGTATCTGAAGGAGATGCTTCTTCTTTTATAGTTACCCTCTTTTCGGCTCTTGTCCGCGCTCTTCTGGCCAGCAAATTTGCTTCTACGCTCACAACTGTTTTCTGCATATCTTCAAGTGTGGTAGGATCTCATTCTCGTAGCTGATATTCCATATTAGCATCGAAACCATCAGTAAATTTGAGCAAGGCTAACCCCATGGGGGGTTTTAGATTGGCCAAAATAGCATTATACACAGCATTAAATTGCACACAATAATCTTGTACACTTTCACCCACATTCCTTTTAATATTTTCATATTCAGACAAGATTTGGAGTGAGTTTTTCTTAACCTCCCATCGGTCTAAGAATTGTCTATGTAGCTCCAGAAAATTGTGGATAGAGGCTACTGGTAAGGCTCTGAACCATTTTCGAACTTCACCTCCAAAGCTTTGGACAAACAATCTCGTGGTCACATTTTCTGCCTCTAACTCATGAAGGTCAAAGAAGTCATTCATCTTATCAACATGTTGTTCGGCTATGATGCTTTGAGTGGCATCAAAGAGAGGAATTTTACTTTGGTAATCAGCAGGCATATCATTCAGATTCTGAGGTAAAACTAGGAGTGCATACTGGGTAGCCATGACTCGAGGTGGATTTACAATAGCGTTTGTGCTACTAGAATTCAAAGGAGCTGTTGATGGAGGAGTCAAAAGCTAAGAATTGAATTTTGAAATTGATGGGAATGCTGATGAATTAGGGGAGGAAATGTTGTTTCTGATAACTCTGAAGGCTCAGGGATATTGGTTACAGTGATAGATGTCGGAAGGGAATTTAAAATATAATCATAAATTGATCTGTTTTCTCTTTGAACTTCAAGATCCACAAGAAACTCAAGATCTAAAACTGTGTTTTCAAGTGCAGTTTCAGATTTGTTTTTGAACAAAGAAAGCTAAAAACACTCATCAAAAGATAGATCTTATACAAACAACCACTCACTGGGCCAGGTATGGGATCTGAAAATAGGTTTGGGGCTTACTAAACCTTCTTGTCTTCTGATTATCCTTGGAATGAGATTCGGATTTTCAAATATAGGAGGAGGATTTGGATCAGGGTTGGCCCTGGTATATTTTCTTGAAGCCAATGTGGTCAAATTTCTACTTAAAAATGTTTTATTTCAGCCTAGCAAACTTTGAACCTCATCATCCAAAGTCCAAGAACTTATATGGAAGATATTACTGGGGTGATCAATATTTCGTTTTAAATACTCCCCAGTATGGTCGCCAAGAAATGTTAGCACCTAATTTGAACCTCAGGCTGAAGGAAGGAAAATTAGGGTAACTTCAAACCACGCTCAACCTTGTAGCTAGCCCTACAAGATTAGGAGAGGGCTCTCTCCGTGAAAAATATTCAATGAAATATAACTGCAAATTGATTTTAGACTAGGTATAATGACTTCGAAATGTTTTTATAAATTTTCAGGGTTGCATGGATCAGATGGCGTTGGTTAGTTTGAAACTGGGGAATTAAATCAGAGATATAGGGTATTTTATGGGGCAAGGAAGGCAGGGATTTTAACCACTTTGTATTGAAATGATGATGGAATGTGTAAGACAGGTGAGAAATTGAAAATGGCATAGGAGATGGATCCTTTTCAAACAGCAGAAAACATAAAATGTTGAATGATTTTCCCAAGGCAGAGCATTATACAATGGATTCTACCTATCTATCTTGAAAAAATTCAACCAGAGATATGAATGAATGAATGGAAAACATAACAATTAACAAATGATCACAAAGGAAAGAACAGTGCTAAAATCCATACCACAGGGATCCCATAAAACAATGCTGCATTTCTTTATTAATTCCTTGCCAAACTGTTACAAATGGAGCGCAGAGCGTCCTCAATGATTTCCAAACTTATTCCACTGTGACCCCCCTTAAAAATGACTCAAAAATTACATTAAATAGACAAAATTTGAGGGGGTTAGATCCACAGAAGAAGGAGCTATTTCACCAGCTCAGAAACCGACATCTGAACATAGAAAATAAACCAACAATACGCCCCTGAAAAGAAGGAGCAATACATTTGACCGCCTCGAGAAATTCGTTGTCGTACCCAATGAATGAAAAGAAGAAGTCTGACAGATCCCTTTTTAATCATTTCCGAAGAGGCCAAAATGATTCAGCATATGTTTTAGCTCTCGGCCTTTACTCTTTGAATAAAAACCCATTGCCGAAGAAAAATGCCTTTTGAAACCACTAAAAATCGAATTTGTCGTTTAATGAAGAAAGACCCTTTTTTCATTGAAAAAAATGAAACGAAAGGGTGGTGGGCCCAAATCCCAATCGCAAATCGCAATCGGAAGGGGAGGGTGTATCACATAATGGAGCGATGCGATGGAAACTTGCGATGCGATAGTGTATAGGGGAAATGGGTTTTATGGTGGGACCGAGGAAATCACAATCGCAAATAGGAAGGGGAATGGGTGTGACACATAGCGGAGGAAATGCGATATGCGATGGCGATGGAGAGATGGAGGGAAAACCTTTGTAAAACGGAATGAAACGAAAACAGGGCTATAACACAGAGAAATTCCCACTTTCTTTTGAAAAGGGCGAAATACTTTAGGTGGGACCCAGGGAGAATCGCAATCGCAAATCAGAATCAGAGGGGGAGCAGTTTTAAACATTATGGGAATCACCAATTGCTATGGGCGATATGCGATCAATCGCATCAGCGGGAAGGAGGAGGTGGGGTTAAGTGCTGGGAAATGAAATATTGAGATGCGATAGAGGATGAGTAGGGGACGATGGAGAAAACTTCTTATAAAACAAACAAAATGAAAAATTTGCACCTTTCATAGGGAAAACCCTTTTTCCTTTGGAACGGCGCGAAAAGGCTTCATGGTGGGACCAGGAGGAATCGTAATCACAAATTGGCGGAGGAGTGAAGTGGGAGCAAAGTGCTGGCGAGGATTTCCGATTGCGATATGCGATTCATCGCATCGGACAAAGTCATGGGAGCGGGGAGTTAAGGGATGAATGTTGCAAAGTTGTGATGCGATCGGATCGAAGGAAGGGGATTGCAATGATGTGATGACTTGCGATGGAAACTGCGATGCGATCGGATCGGTGGCATCGGGGATGAGTCAATTGCATCGGAAATGTTGCGATCAGCGGCCTATGTAAATTTTGCAGTGCGATCAATCACATCGGAGGTTTGTAGGAGACAGTAATGAAAGTTCAAAGGGGCTTTTGCGATGAAGATTTTTTAAAATCATTTGGAAAGATAGAAATTATAAAGTTTAAAGAACCAAATGAGAAAGAAGGGTAAGGTTAGGCTTTTGGGGGCCTTTATCCACTTAGGCATATTTTCCAATCGAGGGGTCGGTTTTGAGAGTGTAATATATCGCTGGAAAGCTCTTTATGGGCTCTTTATGATGGAAATACTTGGAACATGTTTTTAAATTGAAAATACTGTGGAAAACACCTTTGAAAAGTAGGGTGGTGGCTGTGTAGAGATAGCAGCTTCTGAAGCTCAACTTATTACATATGAAGACATAAAATTACATAAGAAATGATAATAAAAGAAAAGTATCATGTTTTCACCTCAAAACATGTTTTGAGGTGAAAATTAAATCAAGCTTAATAGAACAACTCTTTGATTTTTCCAGATACTGTGCCTTTGAGTTTATTTGACCTCCTCATGACCTTGCTGATATTTATTGATACTTGGCTCATTAATTTGACCATTATGGGACCCTAGAACCTAATGAGACCAACCCTATGACCTAATAACATGAATTTAAAAATGAAAATGAATCATGACTAAAGACCATAGAGAGGAGAATCAACAAGTTTTTGCATGAGGTAAAACTGATGAAAGACCACTACCATCAATGAATTCATGACCTAATGGAATGATGAAAATTTATGGTATGGGGCTCCTACTATGCAAATAAAAAAAACTAAATTTGATCACTGATGGCAGTATGACAAAAATGACACTAACAGAAGTTACAACGCTGCACCTTGAAGCTGAAGCAAAGAATTGGTGGATCAGCCATCTAAGCTATACAAGGGTTTCTACTCTTGTTGATTTTTCTCAAATATTAATCAGAAGGTTTGTCAAAAGGGGGGAGGAGCCCTCACCAAAAGCTAATGAGGCATGTACTAGCGCTGTTGAGTCCATGGAGGAGCAACCTTCATCTTCAACAGTTTGGGAGGCCAACAGTTATGAGGAGGAAACTCTTGCAGCCTTGCACGGAGCTTCCAAATTTCACCGAGGTATGATTGAAAATCCATCTCTTGTCATTTCAACAAACACTTTGAATGGGTCTACATCATTGCATGCAGTTGACCTAGAGCAAAAAATTAGCACTGCGCTGTACAAGAGTAGTGATGCAGAGGAGATGAGCCATTCCTCATGGGAGCATTCAAATGGCAGCTTCCTTCAGGAAGCCATGAGAGGAGCAGAAAGAAGGAGTAGACATATGGAGATAAGAAACTCTTTGTCCTCTCTAGATGACACTCTCTCAATGAGCATGCCACAGCTCAAAGAGAGACTTCTACTGGCAGCAGATCCAAGGCCACTTGGGTTTTGGAGGACCATGTTTGAGGAGGTTCTTCCCTTCTCACAGGAGCAGATAGAAGATGGAGGACATCTTTGGATGGATAATATCTCTCATGACTGTGTTGGAAATTCCTTGAGCCATGCAAATCATGATGGGAGGTTTTTTCCTACCACCTATTTGGATCCTCATAGGGTCAAATTGATCCTCAGGAAGATTGCATTTCAAGATCCCACGAAATGCAGGAATCTGATTTGGGATGATGGTAGCCCTTATGGGAGGAGTACCAAGAGGAAGGATGGAAGAAGGCATCCAAAATTGGTTGAGTGGATTTGGATGGTGAGCAAGAAGCTGGTGGGCTACTTGCAGATTTATGATACCGAGAAGCAGGAGGCTTGGCCACGCTGGTTGCTCTTGAAGGAGTTTGGCCAACAATTGGCATACACTCTTTCCAAGGGTATGAGGATGTAGAAGATGTGGCAGGATGCTGACATCATGGAGCAGCAAAGAGTATGGGTGCATAGTGATGATGCAACATTAATATCATACATTATGTCTTCATCACTTATCTTGTATGATGAGAGCATGAGGAAGCAGCAAAAACATTTGTTGTTGGGGTTATTCTTTGGATAGCAAGAGAAGATTTGCTCTCATTTCTTATATGATGTTGTAGGAGTAGGAGATGGCACAATCATGGTGCAAATGGGATACTCCTTGACCTTTGATGGTCAGGAATTACTTCCGCCTTGGGAAGGATTCCATATGTGCAGCAAAATTATTGGAAGGTTTCCCATATATGTTGAGGAAGCTGAGGAAAATAGCGTTGTGCCATCTAGAGATTATCTAGTGCCTCATGCATAGGAAGGAGGAGCTCTTGCTCCAAGTAGAGGGATGCTTGCATCTTTGCAAGGAAGTCCCTAGGATCTTAGGTATGGAGATAAAGGCACAACTCATGTTTTACATGTGCCATTGTTGAGGAGGTGTGGAACCATGGAGACACAAGGAGAAGATAGGGAGGATGACCATCATGATGTGATGAGGAGCACACAACCCTGTATATTTGATGAGGTTTATGCACCTAAGAAGGTTATTGGATTGCGCAGTGGAAGCATGGATAGACTTGTTAATTCATATATTCAGTCATCTCTTGTTGAGGATGTCTCATTACATGGAGAGATTTTTTTGGGGAGACCAATGGACCAGGAGAGGAGGAAGGATGCTTCACATGTTGAGGCACCATTCAATGATTTCATAAGAGTGGAATGCTCCTAGGATCATCTTTCTTGCATGATATTGACAGATCAACATATGAGGAGATGCATAGATCATGTGCAGATGGAGGAGATACATAACTCTTTGGAGGAGTTAGCACAACCACCTCTTTTCTGTTTGAGGATGAGAGGAGACTCACTTTTGAGCCACTCCATTTGCATAAAAAAAAGTTATGGTAAGGGTATTATTTATTTGCATGATGATTTTTATATTCATCCCTTAACCATATATGTACAAGATGTTGATCCAAGGAGGAGCATTCTTCTTTCTAGACCCCATGGTCTACTTGAGGCCATGAGCACTATTGGTGACCACTCCCTAGGAGGAATTTGAGAGGAAATGTATTTTGGAGGACCTATTCACCTTGCACCATACATCATTCACTTTCTCCATACATTTGAAAAGATTAGGGTAGCAAGCAAGTGGTTGAGAGGCCACACTCTTTGTCACACTCTTTTGCAGTTGAGGGTCAAACTGCATTGGTTACAATTGAGGGACCATTGTCCTTCTCCCTTGCCACACATGACAGCAAGAATGGTTCTCATTATGGTTCATTATGTTTCTGTTGTATTTATGTTTGTTGAGAGCATGATTGGGGGAATGGCACTTTGGTTGGATGTGTCCCTTGGGGGAGAGATCTCCCACATTATTTGCATTGAATGTTCTAATGGGAGAATGACAGTACATGTGGCCACTACAGCAAAACATTTGTTTCCATTTGAGTTGAGCCATATGATTGATTGGATGCCATATGATGGTGACTTACAACTCATCACATATGAGATGATTCGGGACAACATGTTTCATAACGTTGGAGAAGAGATCCTTGGAGGTCTAGTATTCATCTTGCCACTTGAGGGCAACATTATTGCAGCTCAAGATCAACATATACTCTACACTTATCCTAAGTGGAGAGGAGGAAAATGTGGGGTAGGATATTTTGTCTACCAAGATCAGATTTTCATCCCACCTATATTGTAGGAGCCAAAGGTGGAAGGTGATTTTCAAGAGTTGCCATGTTGGGAGGTAACTCACTTTGTATGGATGATTGCTTGGGGAATGGAGGATCCACATGGGGAAGATGTTCCTCAACATATTTCAAAATCTATGCCTTGGGTGGAGATTCTTCAGTTCTATCCTTGTAGTTGCTTGAGTACAAGCAACATTTGGGAGGGGAGGACTGTAATATTCCCATTTTAGCAAATAACTGAATGGAATATTAAAATTTTGTCTTTCTCACCTAGCAGCTTAATAAATGGGTAAGGGAAACCATTATTATTGAAAACATGAATAAAATCCCTCATAATGTGGAAGGGATCATCAGAATAACTTTATTTTGTACCCTCAAGTGTGAAAAGGGGAAAATGCATGAAGACAAGGTCAGGTTTGACCAAGTCAACAACGCTGCCATAGGAGGAGTGGCTCACTTTGGAAGACAGCGCAGTGTGAATGGGGAAGAGGATATTTGGTGGAGGAAACCCTAATGAGTGGGGCCCATGGAGAGAGAACTTTCACTTGTTTAAAAGGAGGGCAAGGCAGCCATTGTTATTCATGCTTTGGATTATTGATTTCATTGTCTATGCAGACATTGTGCATCCTTTTGTTGTTTAGCAAGAATTTCCAGGGACTTCTTGTTTAGGTTTCCTTCTCCTTCTTGAGAGGCCTATTGAGGTATTGTTCTTCATTCTCCACATCTCTTGTCTCAAGGCCAAAGATAATCCTTTCAGTTACTGCGTTATTTCTACTCAAGTATAACGCAGTGTTGTTGGGTGTTGCAGTGGAGGACTCCACACACCATTTCCTTGGCTCATATTTCACAGGAGGGAGCTTCTATTCCTCTGGGAGGTTAGTGAGGGATTTTTCGAAGCTTATTGCAGATCATTGGCATCAGGCCAAGCACTTCCCTTCACCAACAACGTAGTCCCTTCTCTAGACTGCGTTATTTCTGAGTGAAATTGCAGTGGGGACTTGCTCCACTACTTTGGAGGGTGAGATCTCCAGGGATTGGATCAACCTTTCACCTGAGAGATCCTTTGGATCAGATTCAGCCATCATTTGCAGCATCAACAACTATCTCCATCCATTTCTATTTTTTGAGTTGCAGCTGCTGCCCAGCAACTCCGACATTTCTGCAGTTTTTCCATTTTGTACTTATTTCAGCCAATCCTTTCAAGGATTGTGTATTGTATGTTTCCAGGGGTTGAGATCTTGCTCCCCCTTCTTTATTTGAGCTATATATTATCATATCCATATATTGATATCATTTTACAGCAGTTCTCCTTCCAGGATTGCGCACTCATAGCCAGGGCTTTTTTTGTATAGCAGTATTTCTTCATTTGTCATGTTTATGTTCATTGGGGCTGCATTGCCTAACTTGAGAGATCATTTCCTCAAGATCTTGTATACATTAAGGCTGCTATAATCTAATGTAATGGTTATGTGGATCTTTCGTCATTCTTGTATTAATGTATTCACTGCTATTTCCAGCTCATGTTTATGTATTGCTGATCTCCACATTGGTAATATCTTGAGATATTCCCAATAGTGTAGCTGTTCCTAATTTTGGATATTACACTATGAAAAATAAGTTAGTAATCCTTAATTTATTAAGTTGTTTATGGTCTAAACAAGAAACCCCATGAGGAATAATTGAATAAATCCTTATTTGTTTGATTTTCCTCAAGGAATAATTAGTTAAACAACAATTTAATTAATATTCCTGGTCATATTTAACCCAAAACAAGAAAATTAATGAGATAAATAATTATTTATCTTAGTATTTTCTAGGAATAATTATTTAAATAATATTCCTTTTTAAATTTGACTAAATCATTTATAAATAATTGAATAAATCACTATTTATTTAATTATTACTCAACCACATCCTTAAGATAATAAATAAGTCATTTATTTATTTATTATTTACAAATAAAGTGATTTGACCAAATTCAAATTATTTTTCCCTCCAACAAATATAATAAAATATTTCATAAAAGTTGGATCTAGATTTGGTTAATAATATTTTAATTATGCACCAATATCTAGACTAACTCAATATTTTTTTTATAAATAGAAGGGTTTTTCCATTCACTCACTACCTTTTTTTGCCTAAAGATCACTCTGGATCTATACTTTTTTTCTGACTTTGATTCTCCATCATTGTCATATTTTTCTATCTTTTTTCTTGTGAACTCCCTTTGAGTTCCATTTTTTTCTGGATTTTCTACACCATCAAGAGAGAGAGATCTTAGATCTGAAGTGCTAAGGACATACAATAACCCATCCCATTGAGGGGGACTAGTAACATCTTTCTATGTTCCCTTCCCAAGTGTCATAAATACAAAATTCTTTAAAAAATATTCTTGTCTTGACTATTAGATGCATGGAGCAACTCTTGCTTTTATTTACTGCTTAATGTCTTTAACTACATAGATCTGGATTTTGTAGCATTTGTCTTGGTCAACTAACTGCAGATCTAAAGAAATTGGTAGCCATTTTGATGTTAGGGTTGTTTTTTATGCACAACTAAAGTGAGATTTTTTTGTACGTTTGCGATTATAATTCACACTAATAATTGGCGACTCCAAAAGGGTTTACAATTACGACCTCTGTCGTTTTTCAGATCCTTGCATGAACAACTACTTGAAAACCTAGGTTTTTTCTTTAGCTTCTTCTTTTGATTTTCTTGATGTTTTTTTTAACCTTTAAAACCCTAAAATAGTAAAAAATCTAACTTCCATGTGTTTCTGGGCCTATTGCGCAGGTGACAGGTATCAGCCGCAGCTGAGACGACACTTTTTTTTTAAACTTGCTCCTGAGAGTGTCAGAAGTGTAGGTTGCACTTTTTGGGCCAAAAACTGTGACCTCAACCTTCAAGACATAGAAAATTCCTAAAACCTGCGACCTCTGCTGAAAACATGTCAAAAATTGGGAAGTGTACTTTTTGTGAGAATTTTTCTGTGTTTTTTCTGGGTTTGTCTGGGCTATTGTTTAGGGGTGTCTAGCCTCCGTCTCCATCCATCTTGGACCTGAACTTGCTCTATTTTACTTGCCGAAGTAGGAACCTAGCCCCCTAGGGCTTCAATATGTTTCCACCTTTCTAGGAGGAGTTTAGTTGAAGCAAGTCGTCTGAGATTTCAGTGTGTTCAGCCATTTTTCAGATCTGATCCTGTACCTTCAGATCCATTTCAGATTGGTTATTAATCCATCCAAAACACCTCTTTTCAATTTTTTTTGGTCCTTTTTGGGCCATAATTGTAATATACGAATAAATTACACTTCCCTAGGCAGGTGCTAGTCTAGAACAACAGGTGAAAGACTATACTACTATTTCTCCTAACTTAGAACAAATATACAAAGAGTATTAGAGGCTTACTTGTTCAGTTGCTTCCAAATGACTCCTTCTGTCGCTTCTGTTTCAGCTTCAAATTCAAGCAGTTTGTGAGCTGAATGCTTCCTACAAGAAAAACACTGAAACATCAGAAGATGCAATAATATAGAGATCTATTCAAGATAGTTAGCTAAATCAGTAAAGCATAAACTACTTTCATCAACCAAGATCTTATAATATGGAAAATCAAAGCTAATACATATGCATGTAGGGAAAAATAAGAATTACTCTTTATTGATGATAGAGGGAGAGGTTACAACCTAGTGACTAATTTGAAGTGACCTTCTAGCAAAGTTCCCAAGTCCCATCACAGCATAAATCTCTCCAGCAGTAGCTCCACAAACCAAGCTCTCAATTGAAAATTCTCCAGCATTTCTCTACTCAAATTCTTCCTTCTCAAACACTTAGATCTGTGCTCAATTTATAGATGAACAATAGGTATTTTTGCAATCAATAAATTTCCAAAAATAGGCAAGACATGTTTCCAGTCATGTAGATGTCAAATGGACACTTGGATCCGAAGCTTGACACATGTGAACTCTTCTAGAAGGCACTGGCCAAGAGGAGATTCTAGAACAATGAGAATTTCGCTCCCAATGTGACCAACGCACCTGTGAATGTTGGGAAGTGCTTTGTAGAGCAGCCTTGCATGGGGCTACCTGCATATGCAACACACTTAGGCCCCATAGAGCTTGCGTTGGTGAGCTCTCATATGATAAATAATAAGCTTCAAACCATGGAAACCTTTTCTTGATGAAAGTCTTGCTTGATTTGTCTTGTTTCTTATCTTAGGGCATGTAGCAACTGAAATGATAGGGAATGATAGACCCTTGATCATTGGTCCTAGAGATGATGCCCAGTTAACCAGGTTATTGGGAATAGTGCCCAAATTGACCTATAACAATTCCCCCCTAAAGCATGAGATCCAAATAATAAGAACATTTGATTGAGATGCTTTACACGTGATGAGCCTGGAAATGAAGCGGAATGGTCACCTGCATCAATCTTACAATACATTTCATCATGATATATCCTCTATTGATCATAATTGTTGAGGGTAGGCATTCCCATGTTCAACACATAAAACTTTCTAGTAAGATGTACATAATTCAAAAACTTGTCTACATTGGAATGTTTCCAGGATAAAGACACGCCTACAAATATAGGTCCATGTTTGGATGAAAATCTGTATGTAAGGTGACCGTACAGATGATGTGTACAAAAATCCTGAAATCGCAACCTGGATCGCTGAAACTAGATCCGGGGTCTTCTTATCTCATTCACTCGATCATTCGGGTAAAAGTCTAACCATGCGAATATATAATTTGTAGTCTAACATGGAAAGACATCGTTTGATTACCAGTCAATAATGTGAGCTGTTAACAAACGTGAGAGAACCACCATTAATTCAATGGTCCTCAAGGTACTGTAGTACATTTCGTAAGGCGTGAATATATGATTTGATGTCGAATTCCAAACAAAATCTTTCGGTCAAAGGTCCGAAAGTGAGGATCTTGTCGATTTTGTAACAAGCCTCATGGTATTGGAATCTGATGTTTCTAAGTGAAATTCCTGGATATTGATTTGTCGTTGACAGGAAGTCACCTTATTGCAAAACTAGAGTTACTGATTTCAGAGACAAGGGTATGACTTGATATAGCAATTTTTAGGGATTACGGTCATGAAAATGAAGGTTTACGAGTATTGCAGATGGATGAGGTTTTAATCACTAGATGAATTCTATTGAACATATCAGTGACACTGTGATGAGTTGGTAGCATTAACCCAAAACCAAAGTAAACATATGATGAACCATAGGTGTGAATGAACCGTCAAGATGATTACCCAACCCAAATAGTCATGGACATGGAGTGAAATAAGTGTCATGTTCAAGAGCAACTTGCTACCAAAAAGAAACTTCGCTTACTTTTCCCAAATTTTCCCCGGTCATTTGTCGACCAGTACCTCTTTATTTTTTAACAAGCTTGAGGAGGATAACATTTGGTTGATCTATAATTCAACCCTTCAGGTGCATAAAGTATCGCTATTTAATAATTTACGAGTCTAGCGATGAATAAAACTCGATTCTTGCCATGATCGACAAGCCCGTCGTTATTTTATGTTTTAACGAGCTTAACGACAGTGATAGCCGAGTCCTTTTTCATATTTAGAGAGTCTGAAAAAGAGGATGAAAGAGAACTCCAAAAGTAATTTTTCATAAATTTGTCACTCAGATCTGAAAAAGTGTAAAATAATATCTGAGAGAACCTCTTTGGTCATGTTTAACCAAGGTATTCCTTTTTCGTAAATAATCCATCTCAGTCCGGAAAAGGGTTAAACTTATACTAAGTAGATATCAATTCATTTACTTAAATGAGCTCGAAATGACAAGTGCTTGTGAATATTTTCACATTATCGGAGTCTGAAAAGAGCTGAAAGAAGACTGCAGGGGCTCCTTTTTCACTGTTATCGAATCTTGAAAAAGAGATAAGAGTGCGCTTCAAATCCTTTTTCTTTTTTAACAAAGCTCAAAAAATAAGGAGAAAAAGTATGCTTTGTGGTCAAGTCATTCTTAAAATAAATCTGCACGACTAATCTGTTCATCAATTGTAAGGCCTATTCAAAACATCATCAAATGGATTAAAAATACCTGTTTCATGATAAAAATATAATAAAACCATAGTCATAGCAATAAATATTTATTACAAACAATTAAATGACTAAATAAAAAGAGTTTTACTATTCATTTTTACCATTCACTAGTTTCCATTTTAATTTTGGAGCTCTGAACTTATTTTGCCCCCGAACTTCAGCGGTCAATTGCGTGTAATCGGTAAGCATGTTTTGAATGCCCCCTACAAGAGCACAAGTCGAATTCCCCCTGCAAGAGAACAACATAGTATAGATATCTAAAACCTAGGACTAAGAGAAATTCTCTCCAACGGAGTCGCCAGTTTGTTGGGCCAGAATTATAATCTACGGATAAATTATGCTTCCCTAGATAGGTGCTAGTCTAGAACAACAGGTGAAAGAATATGCTACTATTTCTCCTAACTAAGAACATATATATAGAGAGGATTGGATGCTTACTTGTTCAATCGCTTCCAAATGACTCCTTCTGTCACTTCTGTTGCAGCTTCAAATTCAAGCGGTTTGTGAGCTGAATGCTTCCTGCAAGAAAAACACTGAAACAACAGATAATGCAATAACATAGATATCTATTCAATCTAGTTAGATAAATCAGTAAAGCATAAACTAAATTCATCAACCAAGATCTTACAATATGTAAAATCAAAGTTAATACAGATGCATATAGGGAAAAATAATAAGTACTCTTTATTGATGATAGAAGGAGAGGTTACAACCTAGTGAATGACTTGAAGTGACCTTCCAGAAAATTTCCCAAGTCTCATCACAGCATAAATCTCTCCAGCAGTAGCTTCACAAACTAAGCTCTCAATTGAAAATTCTCCAACATTTCTCTACTCAAATTCTTCCTTCTCAAACATTTAGATTTGTGTTCAATTTATAGATTAAATGTAGGTTGTATTGCAATCAATAGCTTTCCAAAAATAGGCAAGACGTGTTTCCATTCATGTAGATGTCAAATGGACACTTGGATCTGAAGCTTGACACATGTGAACTCTTCTAGAAGGCATTGGCCAAGTAGAGATTTCGGAACAATGAGAATTTCGCTCCCAATGTGACCAACACACCTGTGAATGTCGGGAAGTGCTTTGCAGAGAAGCCTTGCATGGGGCTACCTTCATATGAAATGCACTTAGGTCCCTTAGAGCCTGCGTTGGTGAGCTCTCATATGTTAAATAATAAGCTTCAAACCATGGAAACCTTTACTTGATGAAAGTCTTGCTTGATTTGTCTTGTTTCTTGTCTTAGGGCATGTAGCAACTGAAATGATAGGGAATGATAGACCCTTGATCATTGGTCCTAGAGATGATGCCCAGTTAACCAGGTCATTGGGAATGGTGCCCAAATTGACCTATAACAATTTCCCCCTAAAGCATGAGATCCAAATAATAAGAACATTTGATTGAGATGCTTTACACTGTGATGAGCCTGGAAACGAAGCGGAATGGTCACCTGCATCAATCTTACAATACATTTCATCATGATATATCCTCTATTGATAATAATTGCTGAGGGTAGGCATTCCCATGTTCAGCACATAAAACCATCTAATAACATGTACATAATTCAAAAAGTCGTCTACAATGGAATGTTGCCCAGATGCAGACACACCTACAGATATAGGCCCATGTTTGGATGAAAATCTGTATGTAAGGTCACCGTACAGATGATGTGCACAACAATCGTGAAATCACAGCCCGGATGGATGAAAATAGATCTAGGGTCTTCTTATCTCGTTCACTCAATCATTCGGGTACAAGTCTAGCCATGAGAATATATGATTTGTCGTCGAACATGGAAAGACATTGTTTGATTACCAACCAATGATGTGTGCTATTAAAAAATTCAAGAGAATCACCATTAATGTCAATGGCCCTCAAGGTACTACAGTACATTTTGTAAGGCGTGAATATATAATTTGATGGCGAACGACAAACAAAATATTTCGGTCAAAGGTCTGAAAGTGAGGATCTTGTTGATGCTGTAACAAGCCTCATGGTTCTGGAATCTGATGTTTCTAAGTGAAATTCCTGGATATTGATTTGACGTCAACAGAAAGTCACCTTATTGAAAAACATGAGTTACTGATTTCGGAGACAAGGGTATGATTTGATGTAGAAATTTTCAGGGATGACGGTCATGAAAATGAAGGTTTACGAGTATTGCAGATGGATGAGTTCTTAATCACTGTATGACTTCTCTTGAACATATCGGCGAAATTGTGATGAGCTGGCAGCATTGACCCAAAACCGAAGTGAAGGTATGATGAAGCATAGGTGTGAATGAACTGCCAAGATGATTACCCAACCCAAACAGTCACGAACATGGAGTGAAAGAAGTGTCATGTTCAAGAGCAAATTGCTACCAAAAAGAAACTTTACTTACTTTTCCCAAAATTTCCTTGGTTATTTGTTGACTAGTACCTCTTTATTTTTTAACAAGCTTGAGGAGGATAACATTTGCTTGATCTATAATTCAACCCTTCGGGTGAATAAAGTATTGCTTTTAATAATTTAATGAGTCTAGTGATGAATGAAACTCGATTCTTTCCATGATCGAAAAGCTCGTCGCTATTTTATGTTTTAATGAGCTTAACGACAGTGATAACTCTGTCCTTTTTCATTTTTAGATAGTTTGAAAAAGAGGACGAAAGTTAACTCCAAAAAGTAATTTTTCGTAAATTTGTCACTCAGATCTGAAAAAGTGTAAAATAATATCTAAGAGAACCTCTTTGGTCATGTTTAACCAAGGTATTCCTTTTTTGTAAATAATCTATCTCAGTTCGGAAAAGGGTTAAACTTATACTGAGTATAAATCAATTCATTTACTTTAACGAGCTTGAAAAGACAAGTGCTCAGCAGTCTTTTCACATTTTCGGAATTTGAAAAGAGCTGAAAGAAGACTCCAGGGGTTCCTTTTTCGCTGTTATCGAAGCTCAAAAAAGAGATAAAAGTGCTCTTCAAATCTTTTTTCACTTTTAACAAAGCTCGAAAAATAAGGAGAAAAAGTATGCTTTGTGGTCAAATCATTCTTTGAATAAACCTGCATGACTAATATGTTCATCAATTGTATTTCCTGTTCAGAACAACATCAAATGGTTTAAATACACCTGTTTCATGATAAAAACATAATAAAACTATATTCATAGCAATAAATTTAACTTGCAAACAATTAAATGAATATTTAAAATTAGTTTCACTATTCATTTTTACCATTCCATAGTCACCATTTGTATTTTGGAGCAATGAACCTCATTTTTCCCCTGAACTTCAGCAGTCGATTGCGTGCAATTGGTAAGAATGTTTTGAATGCCCCCTGCAACAGCACATGTCGAATGCCCCCTGCAAGAGCAGATGCTGCCCAAGCTTCATTTCATTCAACTAAGTAGATTACTGATAGCTGGAGAGATTTATAAACAAAGAAAATCAAAAGTAAACAAGGTTCATTATACAATGAGAATTTCTCAGAAAGGATTGCCTTTGTCATTTACTTGGAGCCTCTGGTTTTTTAACGAGGTTGACGCAAGAAAAAATAACTATACTCAAAGGTAATTGTTTCATTTTTTAACGAGGTTGACACAAGAAAAAATAACTATCCTCATAATCTGTTTCATTTTTTAAAGAGGTTGACACAGTAAAAAGAACCATCCTCATTGTGCAGATGGAGTAGTGAGTGTGTTATGGAAAAGACGTAGTCTAACGGAGTCATCATTTAAGGAGTTTGATAAGCATCATAAATGATAAGTTATAACATGCGTTGACAGGTCTTCTCCAGGGTTTTCATTGAATTTTGGAATTTCAGAGGGTAATTTCTGTGAAATCATCGACCACCAAGGAGAATAACTAATGGTACCAGCTTGATATTGCACTAAAGATGTGAGTAAAGGATCAAGCAATTCAGTTCTCATAAGGGAGGAACCAGATAGGATTCTAGATGATGACATGGGTGAAGTCAATGGACAAAACATCAAAGATGAAGCAACAAAAGATGTTTTCACAGCTGAAATAGATGGTTCAGTCTGGGATGTTATCTCAGCCATGGTCAAATGACCCAGTGTATACCCTATAGAATCTACAGGAACTGAAAGTGAAACAGGATCAACAAAAACGAAGGAAGGTGATTGAGGAAAAGACTCGTACAGGTAAAGCTCCTACTAAAAATGAGTTGGAGTTAAAGGTGTCTCGTCTTGTGATATTTTTTCAATCAAAATCAAACCAGGTGGAAGAACTTCGCTGTCAGGCCCAAAGTATATTTCAGGTGGTTGACTACGCAATATGGGAGACTTAATGGCTACAATAGATTTTGGAGTGACCAATACAGAAATAAATTTCGGTTGTTCAACTTCGGGATGAAGATTTTCTCCACTTAGGGAATATAGCAACATAAATATAAGTGGATGATAGACCCTATTTCATTTTTCCTAGGGATGATGTCCAGTTTAACCAATAATAGTTGCCCCCTAAAGCACAATGGGATCCATATCAACTTACAACTAAACAACGTCGTGTTTGGGAGGTATGGTCTCACAGATTGGATGGATTGTGACCACAGGTAGCTATGAGGACTCTGTCTTGACAACATTAGACAAACTGGGATGTGTAGAAACAACTTGAGCTAACTCTGGTTTATTGGAAAATGATGTTTCACCTGAGGTACGAATTGTACTTGATTCGGCAGATCGTGAACGCCTTCGCCTACCAGAAGTAACTTTTGGTGGTAAAGGTGGTTTTAAAGATAATCTACACGAACAGCGGGGAATAGGATTTTGTTCTTCCCCGATTACTAATTTATTTTATCCAAAAACAAATAAACAAAAAGAGGGTAATGATAGGAAAAAGGGTTTACCAAGAAACTATGAACTGCAAAATACCCCCTAGCGAACCAAGAAGTACGGGCAGGTAATCTCCCCGAATGCTGTGTTTGGTGTATCACAATTTCAAGTCGGCTGACTCGGTTCAATATGGATGGATAGCACCTAAAATTTGTCCTCCAAAATATACCTAAAGGTACGTGGAGGCCCAAGTCTATATTAGCGCTGTCTGATGCGAAACCGCACAATGAGAACACCCCTTTATATTTATCATACTGTAACACCGCCCGATATACCCGAAAGTACATGGACGAGCTACGATATACTTACATACGTGGAGTGAGGTATCACACTCGGAATGTATCGCAGACAAGTTAACGATAGCTGCTATGTTTTACGATGCCCGAACACGTCTCTAGCCTAGACCTTCTAAATGTTATCGTTATAGTTCCAAAGCGTTGTTAAGTAAATTGAGATTTATCTTATGTTGATATTGCTTAACAATTTGCCTTTCAGTTTCACTGTGATGATGTGTTTTAAATTCCTAAAATTTAAGCTAAGAATGATAAACAAACTTTCACTTTTAGCTTTTTCAATGGAGAACCTAGCTAATAAGGGAAGAGAGCAAATTATTTGAGAGAAGATAAATCAATGAACAAAAACAAAATCAATGAATCTCATACTAAATGCAGATTTCCTAATGTTCCTTTTGCAAAAAACACACAATCCTACATGCAAATGCAAGTTTTTCTTTTCATTTTCCTTAATTTTATGAATGCAGAAAAAAAACTATGTGCACTAGATCAATAATTCAAATGCTTTTTACTTTCGAGAAACGAAGAATACAAACAAAAATTTCTCTTTTGAAGGAAAAATTAGGATTTCAACAACAATTTCTCCTATCAAGGAAATGAAGATTTTACGACAATTTCCTATTTCAAAAGAAAATGATTCTTAATGTGACCATAAAAAATACTTTGAAATCAACTTTTCAATGATAAAGAAAAACTTTTCTAAAAGAACATTGAACAAATTTTCAGCTAAAGGAGGAAGAAGTATATAGAGTCACTAGTCGATTGAGCATTAAAATTCTCAGAACACAGCAGCAAAAAAAATTGAAGCAATTTGCAAAGTCAAATTCAAGGGAATTTGGTCACTTTCAGGAGTCAATGCAGTCTCCAAGGGGAGACAGTGCTTTGCAACGTAGGTTTGGAAGTGTAATGATCCTTTTTTCATGAAATTCAACAAGGTGCTCAACAGAAACGTTGTATAAGTAAAAATGTGAAAAAATAACATAGATCAGGATTTGTTTCCTCTTATTTATGTTGTATGATACTTATATGTGGAGTTTTATAAAAAAAAAATTAGTTTAGACTCATTAAACAGATCTCCCAAAAACTTGACTAGCTAAAAAGCACCCAAAGAGGAAGGCTGCAACAAAATGCAAGCACTGCTTCAAGAATTGCACAGTTTCAGCAGATGTTCAAAGGAGATCAGCAAGGAGACTTATATGTCAGTCATACAACAGCAAATCAACATTATGATAAAGCCCTTTCATTATATAGTAGAATGCATGAGTCAATATAGCGATAAATCTTCAGAAAAGAGAGCAGGAACACAAGTATATTTGCAGAAATGCTTCAACAACGTTATTCTAGAGGAGCTTTAGTAGCTAGAAGTTACAACTTAGATCTAGGAAAGATCTGTGGATGAAACATCATATCTATATCAGATCAGGAAACTATATAGTTTTCTCTTCAAGATCCACTTGGAATTTTGACAAAAGAATGCATGAATAAGAGTATATCTGAGAAACAAGATGTAGATCTGGAAACTGCTGCAGTAAATTTCTGAATATAAAATTTCATTATAGTGGATCAGATCTGAACAGAACATATATCAGCAAGCTAATCCATGGATCACCAAGTGGAAGGCAAAACCCAGTCCAAGAGATCTCTGATCTAAACTTTGAGCAAGACAACATGTAAACCCTCATACATACAGAACACAGTTTACTCAATGGGACAGCGCTGTAGCTCAAATGACACAGAAAACTACTGTAAAATTGCAGATCTGAAGTAAAAGAAGTAGAGACACTCTTTCAGGAGGTTAAAGAACACCTTCCATGAGAAAAGGCTCCCAAAAATACACTAGATCTTTGCAGATCTAGACTCCCACTTGCTGCAGCTCACAAGATAGCTCAGCCCTCAAGATGAGCAGCGCTGTAATGTAAGAAGGAGCTTGGCCTCAAGCCTGATAGTGGTTCAATTCAGAAAAATTTCGTCTTTGAATCCTCAAAGGAAGAGGTGAAATCCCTGCATAGGAATTCCAAATACAATCCTCCATTAAACAGCAGAGAATGGTATTTGTCTAAGCAGACAAATATTCAGAAATATGATCAATCAACAACCTTCTCTTGCTGCCTTCCTCTTCCTTTTATAAGATGAGAAAGCCTTTTCAAACCCTAAACCACCTTGATGAGTTAGCCCTTTTCACATGAGAGGCTCCCTTCTAGAACCGTGCTGTCCCTTTTGGAGATGCAATGAACCTATACAGTGCTGTTGATTTGGTCAAGGTTGACCTAGTCTTTAGCTCAAACCTCTTTCACACCTGCAAGTGATTATTTACATGGGCCTGATTTGTCTTTGTTAACATGGGCATTGATTTATTCATACTTTTTAGGATTTTTATATGTCCTCCTTTATTCATTTATTCATGAGACAGAAATTAAAACAAAATTGAATGTACCTCTTAGCTAAGGCTAAGTGGGAACATTACAGTCCTCCCCTCCAAAATGTTGCTTGTCCTCAAGAAAATGACAGGGTAAGAGCTGTAGTTCTTCTCCTTCTCCATTGATGGCACCATCAAGGATCAAGTTTTCATCATGGACCAAGTGCTCATCAAGCCAATACATCAGAAATTTCTCCTCCAATGCTAACATGATAGGGGCATAGTCTATCCCTTCAGGAGTGTAAAACTCAATAGAAATAAACATGGGTGAAGCAATGTCACATCTAAAACATGTATCATGAAGTACAAGATAAAGTTCCATCCCATGTGGTACATATACACTGCCCACTTTTTCCCATACAAACCCATAAACAATACCAATATATCATGTATGTATGGAAGAAAAATCACATATATGCAAACTGAAATTTGCACTTGAGGAGGTGGGTCACAATCCCACATAAGATACCAACGCAATGTACTCCTTGTCTTGAGTAGATCTGAGTGTGGTAAGTGGTGTTCCCACCACATCTTTTCTGTGTGGGTCAATTTGAAATGGCTGAAAGTGATCCCCAAGTTAGTTGCCTTTGGGAAGCACCCATCATGATAGAGAATCTCCCTTTGCATCTCAAGGGAGTGGCTAGATTTAGAATTTTTATTGGCCTCATCAATGCCATGATATCTGCATGTAATATCACTCCTTGTAGGAGCCATGGCTTGCATACATATGGTAAGAGAATGTGTCAAATCAGAAAAATAAACATGCTCCATAAGATCAGATTCTTTACCATTCAAGTCTCCCACACACATGGAGTTGGGCATGGGCATTTCTCCTCTTTTAAGAGAAGGAAGAGATGGCTGAAATGACTCCTACATAGATTCCTTTGGCTGTTCCATATCCCCATAACTATTGCACTCTTGTAAGTGTTGGTGTAGTTCCTCCCAATCATAGTGCTGATGTAGCTCCTTCATACCCTCCCAATAAAAACTCCTCATGATTAGGGTGTAGATCTTGGCTGACTGCATATAGCTGGAAAGGAACTCTTTGTGTGCTCTCTACAGTATCTCTTGCTTAAGCTTGGAGGCTTGAGACAATAATACTTTACCAAGATGATAGATGAACCCTTCATGGACCACATAGCCTCCCCCTTGCTTCATGCCATCTAATATCATCCCGGTGTGTAGATCTTTGGAGTACTCCACAAGGAGTTGAGATCTCCAATATGGATCCACACAACTCAACAAGGACAATGCTGCTGATACATCTATGGTGATGCTTGCCTTGTGGCTAATTGCTTCTTTGACATTATGCATGCCAAATTTGTTTGCTGGGAGGCTGATCCTCCCTTTTCCTTCCTCCCACAGCGTTGTGGCTTTCTCATGGATTGCTCCAATCCTTGCTTGGTCTATGTTTGGAGAAGCACTTTGTGAGGCTTCTGCCACATGATCAGAATCTAATGGCATTCCAAATGACTTGCCATGAGGTAGGAATTTTCCTTGCAGCATCCTCATAAACATGAGAGAAGGAACTGTGAGATCCTTTCTTCCATTATGCAAATCCATCTCTGTCGTTTGTGTGGAAACATCAGGTGCAGGATAGGTGTGCATGCCTTGAATTATTTGTGGTTTCCCACTCTTCAAGTCCACTCACTCCATTTGCAAAGCCTTCCAATCAATGGTGAATTTTCCCAAGGTAATCAACCACTAGACACCCAAGATGATGTTGGTGTCTGGTATGTCAACTACAAAGAAGTGATCCACCAAGGTGTAGGATACCGTAGTCACAGAAAGTGATGGAACATACTGCATGCACTGCATATTTCTATCTCCCGGAACCAAAATAGAGAACCCATCGAAAGTATCTGTAAGGATCCCTCTCCTCTACACAAGGTGAGAATCAATAAAATTGTGGGTTGCCCCATTGTCAATAAAAATAGGCACTCTCTGGTTCATGACTGAACCTTGTACTCTTAGGGTCAAGTACTTGGGCACTCCTCTCAAAGAAGCAAGAGTCCCACTTGTTGGAGCAAAGGCTCCCTCTTCCTCTCTGGATGGTGATTGATCCTCCTCCTCATCATCACCAGCGCTGTGACCCCTCCTAGGTCCATCATTTCCATCTTCCTCCTCAAAAACTGAGAAGGCTTCGATATAGTGTGTTCTTCCAGCAGCACATCTATGTCCCGGTACCCATGGCTCTTGACAAGTGAAACACAATCTCTTTTTCCTCAACTCCATTTGAATATCAATGTCAAGAGGTTTCTTCAGTGAGCTCTCCTTGGGTGGAGCAACTTTCCCTTATTTCCCCTTATAAAAGTGAGGGGCTTTTCTTTGGAAAGTTCCTTTGTTCTTGGCAAGGCATCTTGGAGATCTCTAGCTCTCTCAATGGCATCATGCAAAGTTATGGGCTTGTTAGACTTAACCAACCCATGCAAAGGTTCCTCCAGACCATCAATGAACATGTAGACTCTCCTTGCTACTGATAGATCAGAGACCATTACTGACAACCTCAGGAATTCAGAGATATAGGCCTCTACATCTCCTGTCTGCTTCAGCTTCGCCAAGCTTATAAAAGGGGCCTCTAGATCTTTCCAATAAAATCTCTCCACTAGCCTTCTAGTGAACTCAGCATCTGTAGACACATTTCTATGTCCCAATGTAGATAGTACATGAAACCACCAGTTGTGGGCTTCACCCTCAAAATGCAACGCAACAATTTTAATGGCTTCTACTTCGGGAACTTTATTCAACTGGAAATAGATGTCCAACTTTTCCACCCATGCTTTGGAAGAACAAGAGGATGACCCATTGAATTTGGGAAAAAAGAACTTGCCCATAGTATGGTGTCTCCCTTGAAAGAAACCTCCATCTCTGTAGTGCTGCAATCGCCTCCTCCGGTCCTTGAAATGGAAAAAGTCTTGAAAGCTCAGGTTATCCTTGAACCTCTGACTTTGTGAGTCATATTCCACAAAGTAACCTTCTAGGGAGGTTGGTTCTTATGGTCCCTCATTCTCTACAGCCAATAACGTAGGCATATTAGAGTGTTGGGAGGCCTGTGGGACTTGTGGCAAGTTCACAGGTTGACCAGTGCCATAATGAGATATTTCAGAAGTTTGTCCTTGATGGAATCTCCCAAGGGACTCTCTCATTCTATCCACCCTCATCTCCTTGATCTCCTTTTGCATGGTATCCAAGAGGGTTTTTACAAACTCCTCTGCTTCCTTATCCTTCTCATTCACAGATTCAGGGGCTTTCCCCTTGTCTTGAGCTCTGTCAAGGTCTTCAGTAGTATAGTCATACTTTTTATGACTTCTAGTCTGGTATCTCCTCTCCCTCTCAGTAAGAGCATCTTATTATTTATAATGCAACATGACTGGTGCTCCAATTCTATCACGTGCTATGCCAAGAGTGGAGCTCCGATACCAATGTAATGATCCTTTTTTAGGAAATTCAACAAGGTGCTCAATAGAAACGTTGTATAAGTAAAAATGTGAAAAAATAAAGTAGATTAGCACTTGGTTCCTCTTATTTATGCTGTATGAGACTTATATGTGGAGTTTTATAAAAAATAAATTAGTTTAGACTCATTAAACAGATCTCCCAAAAACTTGACTAGCTAAAAAGCACCCAAAGAGGAAGGCTGCAGCAAAATGCAAGCACTGCTTCAGGAATTGCGCAGTTTTAGCAAATGTTCAGAGGAGATCAACAAGGAGACTTATATTTCAGTCATACAGTATCAAATCAGCATTATGATAAATCCTTTTCATTATACAGTAGAATGCATGAGTCAATACAACAATAAATCTTCAGAAAAGAGAGCAGGAACACAAGTATATTTGCATAAATGCTTCAACAGTGTTATTCTAGAGGAGCTTCAACAGCTGGAAGTTATAACTCATATCTAGGAAATATCTGTGGATGAAACATCAAATCTATATCAGATCTGGAAACTATATAGTTTTCTCTTTAAGATCCACTTGGAATTTTGACAAAAGCATGCATGAATAAGAGTAGATCTGAGAAATAAGATGCAGATCTGGAAACTGCTGTAGTAAATTTATGAATATAACATTTCATTACAGTGGATCAGATCTAAATATAAAATAGATCAGCAAGCTAATCCATGGATCACCAAGTGGAAGGCACAGCCCAGCCCAAGATATCTCTAATCTAAAATATGAGCAAGACACCATGTAAACCCTCATACAAACATAACACAGTTTACTCAATGGGAAAACGTTGTAGCTCAAATGACATAGAAAACTACTGTAAAATTGCAGATCTGAAGTACAAGAAGCAGAGACACTCTTTTAGGAGGTTAAATAACACCTTTCATGAGAAGAGTCTCCCACAAATACACTAGATCTCTGTAGATCTAGACTCCCACTTGCTGCAGCTCACAAGACAGCTCAGCCCTCAAGATGAGCAGCGTTGTAATGTAAGAAGGAGCTTGGCCTCAAGCCTGATAGTGGTTCAATTCAGCAAACTTTCCTCCTTGAATCCTCAAAGGAAGAGGTGAAATCCCTGCATAGGAATTCCAGATACAATCCTCCACTAAACAACAGAGAATGGTATTTGTCTAAGCAGACAAATATTTAGAGATATGATCAATCAACAACCTTCTCTTGAGGCCTTCCTCCTCCTTTTATAAGATGAGAAAGCCTTTGAAAACCCTAAACCACCTTGATGAGTTAGCCCTTTTCACATGAGAGGCTCCCTTCTAGAACTGCGCTGTCCCTTTTGGAGATGTAATGAACCTAGACAACGTTGTTGATTTGGTCAAGGTTGACCCAGTATTTAGCTCAAACCTCTTTCACACTTGCAAGTGATTGTTTAAATGGCCCTAATTTGTCTTTTTTCACATGGGCATTGATTTATTCAGACTTTTTAGGAGTTTTACATGTCCTCCTTTATTCATTTATTCATGAGACAACAATTAAAACAAAATTGAATGTTCCTCTTAGATAAGGCTAAGTGGGAACATTACAGGAAGGGAGACAGTGCTTTGCAAAGCACTGTGTCCAGTCTAAGGGTGCGTTGGGCATAGCAAATAAAGAATAAGCTACTGTTGAACTCATTGTCTTTGCAAATTAAGCTCTGAAAATTTTTAATCTTTATGTGTAACAGCTACTGGGTGGATAAACTAAACAAATTAGAGGCTTAAACACCTAGATCTAAAATAAATTATCCCTAGCAGAGTCACCAGTTGAAATATACTTTGGGCCTGACAATGAAGTTATTCCACCTAGTTTGATTTCGATTGAAGAAATATCATAAGACGAGACACCTTTAACTCCAACTCATTTTCGGTAGGAGATTTACCTGTACAAGTATTTTCCCCAATCACCTTCCTCTGCTTTTGTTGATCCTGTTTCACTTTTAGTTCCCGTAGATTCTATAGGGTATACACTGGGTCATTTGACCATGGCTGAGATAACATCCTAGACTGAACCATCTATTTTAGCTGTGACAACATCTGTTGTTGCTTCATCTTCGATGTTTTGTCCATTGACTTCACCCATGTCATCATCTGGAATCCTATCTGGTTCCTCCCTTATGAGTACTGAACAACTTGATCCTTTACTCACATCTTCAGTGCAATATCAAGCTGGTAACATCAGTTATACTCCTTGGTGGCTGGTGATTTCACAGAAATTACACTATGAAATTCCAAAATTCAATGAAAACCCTGGAGAAGACCCGTCAACGCATGTTATAAATTATCATGTATGGTGCTCATAAAAATCAAATGATGACTCTGTTAGACTACATCATTTCCAGAGTACACTCACTACTCCATCTGCACAATGAGGATGGTTCTTTTTACCGTGTCAACCTCGTTAAAAAATGAAACAGATTATGAGGATAGTTATTTTTTCTTGTGTCAACCTCGTTAAAAAAATGAAACAAGTACCTTTGAGGATAGTTATTTTTTCTTGTGTCAACCTCATTAAAAAATGAAACAAGTGCCTTTGAGGATAGTTTTTTTTTTCTTGTGTCGACCTCGTTAAAAAATGAAACAAGTGCCTTTGAGGAAATTTATTTTACTATGTCAACCTCGTTAAAAAATGAAACAGGTCATGAGCATAGTTCTTTTCTTGTTTCAAGCTCATTAAAAAATGAAACAAATCCTCCCCTATAATGAACCTTCATTCCATCCAACTATTGATGATAGAAGGTAAAAAGAACAATCCTCTCATTTAGTTAATTGAACCTGTCTGGGGCATTCAACATGTGCTAGTTCCAAAAGCACTTTTTCGTAAATTTGTTACTTAGATCTGAAAAAGTGTAAAATAATATCTGAGAGAACCTCTTTGGGTCATGTTTAACCAAGGTATTACTTTTTCGTAAATAATCCATCTCAGTCCGGAAAAGGGTTAAACTTATACTGAGTAGATATCAATTCATTTACTTTAACGAGCTCGAAATGATAAGTGCTTGGAATTATTTTCACATTATCGGAGTCTGAAAAGAGATGAAAGAAGACTCCAGGGGTTCCTTTTTAGTTGTTATCAAAGCTCGAAAAAGAGAAAAAAGTGCGCTTCAAATCCTTTTTCATTTTTAACAAAGCTCAAAAAATAAGGAGAAAAAGTATGCTTTGTGGTCAAGTCATTCTTTGAATAAATCTGCATGACTAATCTGTTCATTAGTTGTATTTCATGTTCAGAACAACATCAAATGGATTAAAAATAATTGTTTAATGATAAAAACATAATAAAACTATAGTCATAGCAATAAATTTAACTTGCAAACAATTAAATGACTATATAAAGTAGTTTCACTATTCATTTTTACCATCCCATAGTTACCATTTTTGTTTTGGAGCTCTGAACCTAATTTTTCCCCCGAACTTTAGTGATCGATTGCGTGAAATTAGTAAGAATGTTTTGAATGCCCCTTGCAAGAACACATGTTGAATGCCCCCTTAATAAGGTCAATATTCATGTGTCAATTTATGCTATACTAGAGTCCATTATACCTGCATATACAAAGGTTCATATACAATTGAAATAGAGTCCATTATATATAGCAAGATTCCATTAATTGTTAGATCCTCTGAGGTTACAACCTAGTGACTAATTTGAAATGACAAAGAAAATTGAAGATTGGAGGCTTACTTGTTCAGTCACTTCCAAATGACTCCTGCTGAACATGGGAATGCCTACTCTCATCAATTATGATCAATAGAGGATATATCATGATGAAATGTATTCTTTGAGGATATTCTGGGTTTTATCCCCAGTGGATTTGCCATTTTGTTGGGCCAGAATTGTAATCTACGGATAAATTACACTTCCCTAGATAGGTGCTAGTCTAGAAAAACAGGTGAAAGACTATACTAATATTTCTCCTTACTTAGAACAGATATATAGAGAGGATTGGAGGCTTACTTGTTCAGTCGCTTCCAAATGACTCCTTTTGTCACTTCTGTTGCAACTTTGAATTCAAGCGGTTTGTGAGCTGAATGCTTCCTGCAAGAAAAACACTGAAACAACAAAAGATGCAATAATATAGATATCTATTCAAGCTAGTTAGCTAAATCAGTAAAGAATAAATTACATTCAACAACCAAGATCTTACAATATGGAAAATCAAAGTTAATACAGATGCATGTAGGGAAAAATAAGAAGTACTCTTTATTGATGATAGAAGGAGAGGTTACAACATAGTGACTGATTTGAAGTGACCTTCCAGCAAAGTTCCCAAGCCTCATCATAGCATAAATCTCTCCAGCAGCAGCTTCACAAACTAAGCTCTCAATTGAAAATTATCCAACATTTCTCTACTCAAATTCTTCCTTCTCAAACACTTAGATCTGTGTTCAATTTATAGATGAGCTGTAGGTTGTTTTGCAATCAATAGATTTTGAAAAATAGGCAAGACATGTTTTCAGTCATGTAGATGTCAAATGGACACATGGATCTGAAGCTTGACACATGTGAACTCTTCTAGAAGACACTGGCCAAGTGGAGATTCCAGAACAATGAGACTTTCACTCCCAATGTGACCAATGCACCTGTGAAAGTCGGGAAGTGCTTTGCAGAGCAGCCTTGCATGGGGCTACCTTCATATGAAACTCACTTAGGCCCCTTAGAGCCTACATTGGTGAGCTCTCATATGCTAAATAATAAGCTTCAAACTATGGAAAACTTTGCTTGATGAAAGTCTTGCTAGATTTGTCTTGTTTCTTGTCTTAAGGGCATGTAGCAACTGAAATGATAGGCAATGGTTGACCCTTGATCATTGGTCCTAGAGATGATGCCCAGTTAACCAGGTCATTGGGAATGGTGCCCAAATTTACCTATAATAATTGCCCCCTAAAGCATGAGATCCAAATAATAAGAACATTTTATTGAGATGCTTTACACTGTGATGAGCCTGGAAACAAAGTGGAATGGTCACCTGCATAATTCTTACAATAAATTTCATCATGATATATCCTCTATTGATCATAATTACTAAGGGTAGGCATTCCCATGTTCAGCACATAAAATAATCTAATAACATGTACATAATTCAGAAAGTCATCTACATTGGAATGTTGCCCCGATGCAGACACACCTACAGATATAGGTCCATGTTTGGATGAAAATATGTATGTAAGGTCACCATACAAATGATGTGTAAAAAAATCCTGAAATCGTAGCCCGTATGGATGAAACTAGATCTGGGGTCTTCTTATCTCGTTCACTCGATCATTCAGGTACAAGTCTAGCCATGCGAATATATGATTTGTAGTCGAACATGGAAAGACATCATTTGATTACCAACCAATAATGTGAGCTATTAACAAACACGAGAGAACCACCATTAATATCAATGGCCCTCAAGGTACTGTAGTACATTTTGTAAGGCGTAAATAGATGATTTGATGTTGAACGCCAAACAAAATCTTTCGGTCAAAGTTCCGGAAGCGAGGATCTTGTCGATGTTGTAACAAGCCTCATGGTAATGGAATCTGATGTTTCTAAGTGAAATTCTTGGATATTTATTTGTCATCGATAGGAAGTCACCTTATTGCAAAACAAGAGTTACTGATTTCGGAGACAAGGGTATGACTTGATGTAGCAATTTTCAGGATGAGTTCTTAATCACTGGATGACTTCTCTTGAACATATTGGTGACACTGTGATGAGTTGGCAACATTGACCCAAAACCGAAGTGAAGGTATGATGAACCATAGGTGTGAATGAGCTGTTAAGATGATTACCCAACCCAAATAGTCATGGACATGGAGTGAAAGAAGTGTCATGTTCATGAGCGACTTGCTACCAAAAAGAAACTTTACTTACTTTTCCCAAATTTTCCACGGTCATTTTTCGACCAGTACCTCTTTATTTTTTAACAAGCTTGAGGAGGATAACATTTTCTTGATCTATAATTCAACCCTTCGGGCGAATAAAGTATCACTATTTAATAATTTAACGAGTCTAGCAATGAATGAAACTCGATTCTTGCCATGATCGACAAGCTCGTTGTTATTTTATGTTTTAACGAGCATAACGACAATAAAGTATTTCTATTTAATAATTTAACGAGTCTAGCGATGAATGAAACTCGATTCTCACCATGATCGACAAGCTCGTCGCTATTTTATGTTTTAACGAGCTTAACGACAATGATAGCCCAATCCTTTTTCATATTTAGAGAGTTTGAAAAAGAGGATGAAAGAGAACTCCAAAAGTACTTTTTCTTAAATTTGTCACTCAGATCCGAAAAAGTGTAAAATGATATTTGAGAGAACCTCTTTGGTCATGTTTAACCAAGGTATTCATTTTTCGTAAATAATCCATCTCAGTCCGGAAAAGGGTTACACTTATACTGAGTATATATCAATTCGTTTACTTTAATGAGCTCGAAATGACAAGTGCTCGGAAATATTTTCACATTATCAGAGTCTGAAAAGAGCTGAAAGAAGACTCCAGGGGTTCCTTTTTCGTTGTTATCAAAGCTTGAAAAAGAGATAAAAGTGCGCTTCAAATCCTTTTTCGTTTTTAACAAAGCTCGAAAAATAAGGAGAAAAAGTATGGTTTGTGGTCAAGTCATTCTTTGAATAAATCTACATGACTAATCTGTTCATCAGTTGTATTTCCTATTCAAAACAACATCAAATGGATTAAAGATACATGTTTCATGATAAAAACATAATAAAACTATATTCATAGCAATAAATTTAACTTGCAAACAATTAAATGACTATATAAAGTAGTTTCACTATTCATTTTTACCATCCATAGTTACCATTTTAATTTTGGAGCTCTGAACCTGATTTTTCCCCCAAACTTCAATCGTTGATTGCAGTCATTTTTGTGGACAGATTTCGTCGCTGTTTGATCTAGTGTAGTGCCATGAACCTCCTCTTTCTTTCAGTATTCATTTCATTCCCATTCTTTGCAAATTTTTAGGGTTTTGAGGCCCCTAGGGTAAATTCTACACAAAATGAGGGAAACGCACCCCTAAATGTCGAAACCTACGTTGCATAGCAGGTACAGTGAAAGGTACCTGCATGTACAATGCACTGTCTTAGCCCAGGGAGTGTGTTGGGCGCAGTTGAGGTTTTTGGTTTTCTTGCTGTGTCCAAAATTTTCCTAGTTTTTTGCAATGAGTGGTATCTAATGGATCTTATGGTTGATTTTCAGGTTTCCATCGGATTATAATGATGATTACATGGAGAGAAAGAGAACATGGAGAATAAGATATGATTGCCTTGAATGATCCAGGTACTATAAGAGCCTTAAGATATTGCGGGCTACTTAAGTAATTCAAATTTTCAGGAATGAGGCAACAAATAGAACTCTTAGAGTTCTTAGTTTGAGCATGGGATCTGGCGGTAAAGGCATTTCACATAAAAAATCAAATGTTTTCCATAATAGTTGAGGATGTGTATTTTATTACAGGTTTGTCAAGGAGAGGTTTTCCCATTTCTCTCATAGGGTCTACCGTTGGAGGAGAAACAGTGAGGGATTATGTTATGCAGTATTTCTATCCAGGGGCAGAACCTAGCAAAGATGGGAAAACAAACATCTGGGATGTCAGGGATTTTCCTTTGAGAACCATCCTTTTCACTATCGCTAAAATTTCTGGCACCGTTACACTCCATGTGGCGAACAGATCGTATATGCAGTATGCGCTAGAGTGCTTAGAGTCAACAATCTTCAACCGGTTTGAAGCTATTCTATCTCAGATAAAGGAACAACTGAATAAAGCAAAGGGAGGAAGGAAGAAAAATTTTAGTTATGGATTGATCCTTATCTCCTTCTCTTTGGAACGAATTCCACTGATAGAGCCACAACATGTAACATTGGATATATCTAGTCCTAGACATCCTCAAATGCAGAGATGGGTAGAACTCATGGGTTAGCATGCAGGCCAATCGACTATTGTGTTCTCGACTGCATTCCTTGCCTGGTTCCAGCGACAGATTGTCGCCATCGATGAGTACGCATACGCAGGCGTCGACTTCCGAGGAGATCCAGATCTAGTATTACCAGAAGGAGCACAGTGGGAATGATATAATTGTAATCTCCAATACCGATATGCTAAATAGGGAATGATAGAATTGTAATCTTCCAGTTTATTATTTAGCTGTAATATGCTAAATAATAAGCTTCAAACCATGGAAACATTTGCTTGATGAAAGTCTTGCTTGATTTGTCTTGTTTCTTGTCACTCAGATGTAGAAACTGAAATGATAGGGAATGATAGACCCTTGATTATTGGTCCTGGAGATGATGCCCAGTTAACCAGGTCATTGGGAATGGTGCCAAAATTGACCTATAACAGTTGCCCCCTAAAGCATGAGATCCAAATAATAAGAACATTTGATTGAGATTCTTTACACTGTGATGAGCTTGGAAATGAAGCGGAATGGTCACCTGCATCAATCTTACAATACATTTCATCATGATATGTCCTCTATTGATCATAATTTCTGAGGGTAAGCATTCCCATGTTCAGCACATAAAACAATCTAATAACATGTACATAATTCAGAAAGTCATCTACATTGGAGTGTTGCCCAGATGCAAACACGCCTACAGATATAGGCCCATGTTTGGATGAAAATCTGTATGTAAGGTCACCGTACAGATGATGTGTACAACAATCTTAAAATCGCAGCCCGGATGGATGAAACTAGATCCAGGGTCTTCTTATCTCGTTCAATCAATCATTCGAGTACAAGTCTAGCCATGCGAATATATAATTTGTACTTGAACATGGAAAGACATCATTTGATTACCAGCCAATAATGTGAGCTGTTAACAAATTCAAGAGAACCACCATTAATGTTAATGGCCCTCAAGGTACTGCAGTACATTTCATAAGGCGTGAATAGATGATTTGATGTCGAACACCAAACAAAATCTTTCGGTCAAAGGTCTGGAAGCGAGGATCTTTTCAATGCTGTAACAAGCCTCATGGTACTGGAATCATATGTTTCTAGAAGGTTCTATATGCCCACAAGGCAGAGTATAGGATCAAGTTCCAGTTTCTTTTACGAAGAGAACAACAGGTGAAAGACTATACTACTATTTCTCCTAACTCATAACAGATATACAGAGAGGATTGGAGGCTTACTTGTTCAGTCGCTTCCAAATGACTCCTTCTGTCGCTTCTGTTGCAGCTTAAAATTAAAGTGGTTTGTGAGCTCAATGCTTCCTGCAAGAAAAACACTGAAATAGAAAAATATGCAATAATATAGATATCTATTCAAGCTATTTAGCTAAATCAGTAAAGCATAAACTACATTCATCAACCAAGATCTTACAATATGGAAAATCAAAGTTAATAAAGATGCATGTAGGGAAAAATTAGAAGTACTCTTTATTGATGATAGAAGGAGAGGTTAAAACCTAGTGACCGATTTGAAGTGACCTTCCAGCAAAGTTCCCAAGTCTCATCACAGAATAAATCTCTCCAGCAGTAGCTTCACAAACCAAGCTCTCAATTGAAAATTCTCCAGCATTTCTCTACTCAAATTCTTCCTTTTCAAACACTTAGATCCGTGTTTGATTTATAGATGAACTGTAGGTTGTTTTGAAATCAATAAATTTCTAAAAATAGGCAAGACATGTTTCCACTCATGTAGATGTCAAATGGACACTTGGATCTGAAGCTTGGCACATGTGAACTCTTCTAGAAGGCACTAGCCAAGTGGAGATTCTGGAACAATGAGAATTTTGCTCCCAATGTGACCAACACACCTGTGAATGTTGGGAAGTGCTTTGCAGAGAAACCTTGCATGGGGCTACCTACATATGCAATACACTTAGGCCCCTTAGAGCCTGCGTTGGTGAGCTCTCATATGCTAAATAATAAGCTTCAAACCATGGAAACCTTTGCTTGATGAAAGTCTTGCTTGATTTGTCATTTTTCTTGTCTTAGGGAATGTAGCACCTGAAATGATAGGGAATTTTATACCCTTGATCATTGGTCCTGGAGATGATGCCCAGTTAACCAGGTTATTGGGAATGGTGCCCAAATTGACCTATAAAAATTGCCCCCTAAAGCATGAGATCCAAATAATAAGAACATTTGATTGAGATGATTTACACTGTGATGAGCCTCGAAACGAAGTGGAACGGTCACCTGCATCAATATTACAATACATTTCATCACGATATATCCTCTATTGATCATAATTTATGAGGGTAGGGATTCCCATGTTTAGCACATAAAGCAATCTAATAAAATGTACATAATTCAGAAATTCGTCTACTTTGGAATGTTTCCTAGATGCAAACATGCCTACAAATATAGGCCCATGTTTAGATGACAATCTGTATGTAAGGTCACCGTACAGATGATGTGTACAAAAATATTGAAATCGCAGCCCAAATGGATGAAACTAGATCCGGATATTCTTATCTCGTTCACTCGATCATTCAGGTACAAGTCTAGCCATGCTAATATATGATTTGTCGTCGAACATGGAAAGACATCGTTTGATTACCAGCCAATGATGTTTGTTGTTAACAAACGCGAGAGAACCACCATTAATGTCAATGGCCCTCAAGGAATAATTTGATTAGAGAAATGCCGAAGAATTTTAAATTGAGAGCTTGGTTTGTGAAGCTACTGCTGGAGAGATTTATGCTGTGATAAGAGTTGGGAACTTTGCTGGAAGGTCACTTCAAATTAGTCACTAGGTTGTAACCTCTCCTTCTGTCATCAATAAAGAGTACTTATTATTTTTCCCTACATGCATTTGTATTAACTTTGACTTTCCATATTGTAAGATCTTGGTTGATGAATGTAGTTTATGGTTTATTAACTTAGCTAACTAGCTTGAATATATATCTATATTATTGAATCTTCTGTTGTTTCAGTGTTTTTCTTGCAGGAAGCATTCAACTCACAAACCGCTTGAATTTGAAGCTGCAACAGAAGCAACATAAGGAGTCATTTGGAAGCGACTGAACAAGTAAGCCTCCAATACTCTATGTATATCTGTTACGAGTTAGGAGAAATAGTATTATAGTCTTTCACTTGTTGTTCTAGACTAGCACCTGTCTAGGTAAGCGTAATTTATCTGTAGATTACAATTTTGGTCGAATCATTATTACCCATTGCACCCCGCTAAGCACCTTCTGGTAATAATAGATCTGGATCTCCTCGGAAGTCAATGCTTGCGTATGCGCACTCATCGATGGTGACAACCGCCGCTAAATCCGTGAAAAGAACAAGCCGAGGTCAGTCATTGGCCTGCAGGATGACCCGCGAGTTTCACCATCTTCGTATTCACAGATCCCTTAGGACCAGATATTTCTAATGTTACATGTTGGGGAACAAGACCAAGGAATTGCTCCAAAAGTGAAGGAGATAAGGATTGAACCATAAATGAAATTTTTCTTTCCTTCCTCTTTTCTTTATTTAGTTTTTTCCTATTGGAGAGTAGAATACATTTTCTGTATCAATGGAAGACTGTTGGCTCTAAGCACTCTAGCATATACTGCATATATGTTCTGTTCGCTACATGGAGTGTAACGGTGCCAACAAGTTTAGCAATAGTGAAAAGGATGGTTCTCAAATGCAAATCCATGACATCACGGATGTTTATTTTCCCATATTTGGTAGGTTCTACCCCTGGATAGAAATACTGCATAACATAATCCCTCACTGTATCTCCTCCAACGGTAGACCCTGTGAGAGAAATGGGCAAACCTATCCTCGACAAACCTGTAAGAAAATACACATCCTCAACTGTTATGGACAACACTTGATTTTTTATGTGAAATGCCTCTATCACCGGATCCCATGCTTGAACTAAAAACTCTAAGAGTTCTATTTGTTGCCTCATTCCCGAAAATTTGAAGTACTTAGGTAGCCCGCAATCCCTTAAGGATCTTATAGTACCCAGATCATTCAAGGCAATCATATCTTGTTCTTCATGTTCTCTTTCTCTCCATGTAATCATCATTATAATCTGATGGAAACCTGAAAATCAACCATTAGATCCATTAGATACCATTCATCGCAAAAAACTAGGCAAATTTTGGACACAAAAAGAAAACCAAAAACTTCAACTGCACCCAACGCACTCCCTGGGCTGAGACAGTGCATTACACATGCAGGTACCTTTCACTGTACCTGCTATGCAATGCAGGTTTCGACATTCAGGGGTACGTTAAACTCATTTTGGGAAGAATTTACCCTAGGGGCCTCAAAACCTAAAAATTTTCAAAGAATGGGAATGAAATGAATATTGAAAGAAGGAGGAGGTTCATGGCACTAACCTGGAACAAACGATGATGAAATCCATCCAGATAAACGACCGTAATTAATGACTGAAGTTCGAGGGAAAAATCAGGTTCAGAGCTCCAAAATGAAAATGTTAACTATGGAATGGTAAAAATGAATAGTGAAACTACTTTATATAGTCATTTAATTGTTTACAAGTTAAATTTATTGCTATGACTATAGTTTTATTATTTTTTTATCATGAAACAAGTATTTTTAATCCATTTGATGTTGTTCTGAAGTGGAAATACAATTGATGAACAGATTAGTTGTACAGATTTATTCAAGGAATGACTTGACCACAAAGCATACTTTTTCTCCTTATTTTTCGAGCTTTGTTAAAAACGAAAAAGGATTTGAAGCACACTTTTATCTCTTTTTCGAGCTTCGATAATAGTGAAAAATGAACCCCATGGAGTCTTCTTTCAACTCTTTTCAAACTCCAATAATGTGAAAATATTGCCAAGCACTTGTCATTTTGAGCTCATTAAAGTAAGTGAATTGATATCTACTCAGTATAAGTTTAACCCTTTTCGGGACTGAGATGGATTATTTACGAAGTTTGTTTGGCCAGTTTGTTGGGCTATAATTGTAATCTACGGATAAATTACGCTTCCCTAGACAGGTGCTAGTCTAGAAAAATAGGTGAAAGACTATACTACTATTCCTCCTAGCTCAGAACAGATATACAAAGAGGATTGGAGGCTTACTTGTTTAGTTGCTTCCAAATGACTCCTTTTGTCGCTTCTGTTGCAGCTTCAAACTCAAGTGGTTTGTGAGTTGAATGCTTCCTGCAAGAAAAACACTAAAACAACAGAATATGCAATAATATAGATATATATTCAAGCTATTTAGTTAAATCAGAAAAGCATAAACTACATTCATCAACCAAGATCTTACAATATGCAAAATCAAAGTTAATACAGATGCATGTAGGGAAAAATAAGAAGTAATCTTTATTGATGATAGAAGGAGAGGTTACAACCTAGTGACTGATTTGAAGTGACCTTCTAGTAAAGTTCCCAAGTCTCGTCACAACATAAATCTCCCCAGCAGTAGCTTCACAAACCAAGCTCTCAATTGAAAATTCTCCAGCATTTCTCTACTCAAATTCTTCCTTCCCAAACACTTAGATCTGTGTTCAATTTATAGATGAATTGTAGGTAGTTTTTCAATCAATAGCTTTCAAAAAATAGGCAAGACATGTTTCCATTCATGTAGATGTCAAATGGACACTTGGATCCGAAGCTTAACACATGTGAACTCTTCTAGAAGGCATCGGCTAAGTGGAGATTCTGGAACAATGAGAATTTCGCTCCCAATGTGACCAACACACTTGTGAATGTCGGGAAGTGCTTTGTAGAGCAGAATTTCATGGGGCTACCTACATATGCAACGCACTTAGGCCCCTTAGAGCATGCATTGGTGAGCTCTCATATGCTAAATAATAAGCTTCAAACCATGGAAACCTTTGCTTGATGAAAGTCTTGCTTGATTTGTCTTGTTTCTTGTCTTAGGGCATGTAGTAACTGAAATGATAGGGAATGATAGACCCTTGATCATTGGTCCTGGAGATGATGCCCAGTTAACCAAGTCATTGGGAATAGTGCCCAAATTTACCTATAACAATTTAATTGATTTGTCGTCAAGCAAGAAGTCACCTGCCAAAACCAAGTTACCGATTTCTTTAGGACAAGGGTATGACTTGAGAAATTTTCAAAGGATGATGGTCATGAAATGAAGGTTTATGAGTACTGGTAAATGGATGAGTTCAATCATTGGATGACTTTCGAACACAGACACTGAATGGAGTTGGCAGCATTGACCCAAAACCGAAGTGAAGGTATGATGAACCATAGGTGTGAATGAACTGTCAAGATGATTACCCAACCCAAACAGTCACGAACATGGAGTGAAAGAAGTGTCATGTTCAAAAGTGACTTGCTACCAAAAAGAAACTTTACTTACTTTTCCCAAATTTTCCTCGGTCATTTGTCGACCAGTACCTCTTTATTTTTTTAACAAGCTTGAGGAGGATAACATTTTCTTGATCTATAATTCAACCCTTCGGGTGAATAAAGTATCGCTATTTAATAATTTAACGAGTCTAACGATGAATGAAACTCAATTCTTACCATGATCGACAAGCCTGTAACTATTTTATGTTTTAACAAGCTTAACGATAGTGATAGCCCGATCCTTTTTCATATTTAGAGAGTCTGAAAAAGATGATGAAAGAGAACTCCAAAAGTACTTTTTCGTAAATTTGTCACTCAGATCTGAAAAAGTGTAAAATAATATCTGAGAGAACCTCTTTGGTCATGTTTAACCAAGGTATTCCTTTTTTGTAAATAATCCATCTCAGTTCGGAAAAGGGTTAAACTTATACTGAGTATATATCAATTCATTTACTTTAATGAGCTTGAAATGACAAGTGCTCGACAATATTTTCACATTATCGGAGTCTGAAAAGAGCTGAAAGAAGATTCTAGGGGCTCCTTTTTCGCTGTTATCGAAGCTCGAAAAAGAGATAAAAGTGCGCTTCAAATCCTTTTTCGTTTTTAACAAAGCTAGAAAAATAAGGAGAAAAAGTATGCTTTGTGGTCAAGTCATTCTTAAAATAAATCTGCACGACTAATCTGTTCATCAGTTGTAATACCTATTCAAAACAACATCAAATGGATTAAAAATACCTATTTCATGATAAAAATATAATAAAACCATATTCATATCCTAAATATTCATTGCAAACAATTAATGACTAAATAAAAAGTGTTTTACTATTCATTTTTACCATTCACTAGTTACCATTTTCATTTTGGAGCTCTAAACTTATTTTTCCCCTGAACTTCAGTGGTTGATTGCGTGCAATTGGTAAGAATGTTTTGAATGCCCCCTACAAGAGCACATGTCGAATGCCCCCTGCAAGAGAAGACGTCCCCCAAGCTTCATTTCATTCACCTAAGTAGATTACTGGTTACAAATAGTTGGATGGAATGAAGTTTCATTTACGAGATCAGATGGAAGACTCGTCATAATTAGGAGAGGATTTGTTTCATTTTTTAACGATTTTGACACAGGAAAAGAACTGTGCTCATGACCTGTTTCATTTTTTAACGAGGTTGACACAGTAAAAGAACTTTCCTCAAAGGCACTTGTTTCATTTTTTAACAAGGTTGACACAGTAAAAATAACCATCCTCATTGTGTAGCTAGAGTATTGAGTGTGCTTTGGAAAATACGTAGTCCAACGAAGTCATCATTTAAGGAGTTTGATGAGCACCATAAATGATAAGCTATAACATGCGTTGACGTGTCTTCTCCAAGGTTTTCATTGAATTTTGGAATTTCAGAGGCTAATTTCTGTGGTATCACCGACCACCAAGGAGAATAACTGATGGGATCAACTTGATATTGCACTGAAGATGTGAATAAAGGATCAAACTATTTAGTACTCATAAAGGAGGAACTAGATAAGATTCTAGATGATGACATGGGTGAATTCAATGGACAAAACATCGAAGATGAAGCAATAGCAGATGCTGTCACAACTGAAATAGATGGTTCAGTCTGGCATGTTATCTCAGCCATGGTCAAATGACCCAATTTATACCCTATAGAATCTATGGGAACTCGAAGTGAAAAAGGATCAACAAAAGCATAGGAGGGGGATTGAGGAAAATACTCATACAGGTAAAGCTCCTACCGAAAGTGAGTTGGAGTTAAAGGTGTCTCGTCTTGTGATATTTCTTTAATCGAAATCAAACAAGGTGGAAGAAATTTGCCGTCAAGCACGAAGTAAATTTCAGGTGGTTGACTGCGCGATATGGGAGACTCAATGGCTACAATAGATTTTGGAGTGACCAATACATGAAAAAATTCCGGTTGTTCAACTTCGGGATCAAGATTTTCTCCACTTAGGGAATATAGCAACTAAAATATAAGGGGATGATAGACCCTATTTCAATTTTCCTGGGTATGATGTCCAGTTTGACCAATAACAGCTGCCCCCTAGAGCACAGTGGGATCTGGATCAACTTCCAGTTGAACAATTTCGGGTTCGGGAGGTATGGTCTCACAGATTGGATGGATCGTGACCATAGGTAGCTATGAGGACTTTGTCTCGAAAACAATAGACAAACTAGGATTTGTAGAAACAACTTGTGTCGACTCTGGTATATGGGAAGATGATTCCTCACCACAGGTATTGATAGTACTAGTTTCGGTAGAGTGATGTCACCTTTGTCGACCAGGAGTAACTTCTAGTGGTAAAGGTGGTTTCAATGCTAATCTACGCGAATTATGGGGAATAGGATTGTGTTCTTCCACGATTACTAATTTATTTTATCCAAAAACAAATAAAAAAAGAGAGGGTAATGCTAGGCAAAATGGTTTACCAAGAAACTGTGAACTGCAGAATACCTCTTGGCAAACCAAGAAGTACAGGCAGGTAATCTCCTCGAATGCTGTGTTCGGTGTATCACAATTTCAAGGTGGCTGAATTGGTTCACTATGGATGGATAACACCTAAAATTTGTCCTCCAAAATATACCTGAAGGTACGTGGAGGCCCAAGTCTGTATTAGCGTTGTCTAATGCGAAACCGCACAGTGAGAGCACCCCTTTATACTTATCGTACTGTAACACCGCCCGATATACCCGAAAGTACATGGACTAGCTACGATATACTTACGTACATGGAGTGAGGTATGACACTAGGAATGTATCGCAGACAAGTTAACGACAACTGTTATATTTTACGACACCGGAACACGTCTCTAGCCTAGACCTTCTAAATGTTATTTTTATGGTTCCAAAGCATTGTTAAGTAAATTGAGATTTATTTTATGTTGATCTTGCTTAAAATTTTTCCTTTGAGGTTCACTACGATGATGTGTTTGAAATTCCTAAAATTCAAGCTAAGAATGATAAAAAAACTTTCACTTTCAGATTTTTTAATGAAGAACCTAGCTACTAAGGGAAGAGAGAAAATAATTTGAGAGCAAACAAATCAATGAATCTCAAACTAAATGTAGATTTCCTAATGTTCCTTTTGCAAAAACACACAATCCTACATGAAAATGCAAGTTTTTCTTTTTAGTTTCCTTAATGTTATGAATGAAGAAAAAAAACTAGGTGCACTAGATCAATAATTCAAATGCTTTTTACTTTCAAGAAATGAATAATACAAACAACAATTTCTCTTTTGAAGGAAAAACGAGAATTTCAACAAAAATTTCTCCTATCAAGGAAATGAAGATTTTACGACAATTTCCTATTTCAAAAGCAAATGATTCTTAATGCGACCACAAAAAACACTTTGAAATCAACTTGTCAATGATAAAGAAAAAAATTTCTAAACAAACATTGAACAAATTTTCAGCCAAAGGAGGAAGAAGTATATAGAGTCACTGGTCAATTGAGCATCAAACTTTTCAGAACACAGCAACAAACAAAACTGAAGCAAGTTGCAAAGTCAAATTAAAGGGATTTTGGTCACTTTCAGGAGTCAACGTAGTCTCCAAGGGGAGATAGTGCTCTGCAACGTAGGCTTGGAAGGCCTGCAAAGAACTGTGTCCAGTCTAAGGGTGCATTGGGCGCAGTAAAAAAAAGAAAAAGCTACTATTTAACTCACTGTCTTTGCAAAATAAGCTTTGAAAAAGTTTAATCGTTATGTGTAATAGCTGTTGGGTGGATGAATGAAGAAAATCAGAGGCTTAAACACTTATATCTAAGAGAAATTATCCCCAATGGAGTCGCCAGTTTGTTGGGCCAGAATTGTAATCTACGGATAAATTACGCTTCCCTAAATTACCTTTGTATATGCACTTTTATCTCTTTTTCGAGCTTAGATAACAGCGAAAAAATAAACCCTGGAGTCTTCTTTTAGATCTTTTCAGACTCCGATAATGTTAAAATATTTCCAAGCACTTGTCATTTCGAGCTCGTTAAAGTAAATGAGTTGATATATACTCAGTATAAGTTTAACCCTTTTCCGGACTGAGATGGATTATTTACGAAAAAGGAATACCTTGTTTAAACATGACTCCTTCTGAGTATGACTTGATAGTCATACTCAGACATGTGCTCTTGCAGGGGGCATTCGACATGTGCTCTTGCAGGGAGCATTCAAAACATTCTTATCAATTTCACGCAATCAACCGCTGAAGTTTCAGGGGCAAAATCAAGTTCAAAGCTCCAAAATGCAAATGGTAATTATGGAATGGTAAAAATGAATAGTGAAACTACTTTATATAGTAATTTAATTGTTTTCAAGTTAAATTTATTGCTATGACTATGGTTTTATTATGTTTTTATCATGAAACAGATATTTTTAATCCATTTGATGTTGTTCTGAATAGGAAATACAACTGATGAACATATTAGTCATGCAGATTTATTTCAAAGAAAGACTTGACCACAAAGCATACTTTTTCTCCTTATTTTTCAAGCTTTGTTAAAAACGAAAAAGGATTTGAAGCGCACTTTTATCTCTTTTTCTATCTTCGATAACAGTGAAAAAGGAACCCTTGGAGTCTTCTTCCAGCTCTTTTTAGACTCTGATAATGTGAAAAAATTGCCGAGCACTTGTCATTTCGAGCTCGTTAAAGTAAATGAATTGATATCTACTCAGTATAAGTTTAACCCTTTTCTGGACTGAGATGGATTATTTACGAAAAAGGAATACCTTGGTTAAACATGACTCCTTCTATCGCTTTTGTTGTAGCTTCAAATTCAAGCGGTTTGTGAGCTGAATGCTTCCGACAATAAAAACACTAAAACAACAGAAGATGAAATAATATAGATATCTATTCAAGCTAGTTAGCTAAATCAATAAAGCATAAACTACATTCATCAACCAAGATCTTACAATATGGAAAATCAAAGTTAATACAGATGCATGTAGGGAAAAATAAGAAGTACTCTTTATTGATGATAGAAGGAGAGGTTACAACCTAGTGACTTATTTGAAGTGACCTTCCAGAAAATTTCCCAAGTCTCATCACACCATAAATCTCTCCAGCAGTAGCTTCACAAACCAAGCTCTCAATTGAAAATTCTCCAGCATTTCTCTACTCAAATTCTTCCTTTTCAAGCACTTAGATATGTGTTCAATTTATAGATGAATTTTAGGTTGTTTTGCAATCAATATATTTCCAAAAATAGGCAATACATGTTTCCAATCATGTAGATGTCAAATGGACACTTGGATCCGAAGCTTGACACATGTGAACTATTCTAGAAAGCACTGGCCAAGTGGAGATTCTAGAACAATGAGAATTTCTCTCCCAATGTGACCAACGCACCTGTGAATGTCATGAAGTGATTTGCAGAGCAACCTTGCATGGGGCTACTTGCATATGCAACACACTTAGGCCCCTTAGAGGCTGCGTTGGTGAGCTCTCATATGCTAAATAATAAGCTTCAAACCATGGAAACCTTTGCTTGATGAAAGTCTTGCTTGATTTGTCTTGTTTCTTGTCTTAGGGCATGTAGTAATTGAAATGATAGGGAATGATAGACCCTTGATCATTGGTCCTGGAGATTATGCCTAGTTAACCAGGTCATTGGGAATGGTGCCCAAATTGACCTATAACAATCCAAGCGGTTTGTGAGCTGAATGAATCTTGCAAGAAAAACACGGAAACAGTAGAAGATGCAATAATATAGATATCTATTCAAGCTAGTTAGCTAAATCAGTAAAGCATAAACTACATTCATCAACCAAGGTCTTATAATATGGAAAATCAAAGTTAATACAGATGCATGCAAGGAAAAAAAAGAAGTACTCTTTATTGATGATAGAAGGAGAGGTTACAACCTAGTGACTGATTTGAAGTGACCTTCCAGCAAAGTTCCCAAGTCTCATCACAGCATAAATCTGTCCAGCAGTAGCTTCACAAACCAAGCTCTCAATTGAAAACTCTCCAACATTTCTCTACTCAAATTCTTCCTTCCCAAACACTTAGATCTGTGTTCAATTTATAGATGAACTGTAGGTAGTTTTGAAATCAATAGCTTTCCAAAAATAGGCAAGACATGTTTCCAATCATGTAGATGTCAAATGGACACTTGGATCTGAAGCTTGACACATGTGAACTCTTCTAGAAGGCACTGTACAAGTTGAGATTCCGGAACAATGAGAATTTCGCTCGCAATGTGACCAACACACCTGTGAATGTTGGGAAGTGATTTTTAGAGCAGCCTTGCATGGGGCTACTTGCATATGAAACGCACTTAGGCCCCTTAGAGCCTACGTTGGTGAGCTCTCATATGCTAAATAATAAGTTTCAAACCATGAAAACCTTTGCTTGATGAAATTCTTGCTTGATTTGTCTTGTTTCTTGTCTTAGGGCATGTAGCAACTGAAATGATAGACCCTTGATCATTGGTCCTGGAGATGATGCCCATTAACCAGGTCATTGAGAATTTCTGCGAAACTAGAGATTTTGGGTTCGATCCCCAACGGAGTCGCTAGTTTGTATGTGTCAATCTAAGTGGTTTAGATAAATTGAAGTTTAATAGAAGGAAGGAGTAATCGCAATGTTGCTTTCTGAATCCAAGTGTCCATTTGACATCTACATGACTAGACACTTGGATCCGAATCTTATGTTGCAGCTTCATTGATGAAAATAGCAATGAGAGTTTTTGATAACTTCTAGCTGCAACAGAAGCGACAGAAGTGGTCATTTGGAAGCGAATGAACAAGTAAGCCTCCAATCCTCTCTGTATATCCGTTCTGAGTTAGGATAAATAGTAGTATAGTCTTTCACCTATTGTCTTAGATAAATTTGGGGACCATTCCCAATGACTTGGTTAACTGGGCATCATCTCTAGGACCAATGATCAAGGGTCTATCATTCCATATCATTTCAGTTGCTACATGCCCTAAGACAAGAAACAAGAAAAATCAAGCAAGACTTTCATCAAGCAAAGGTTTCCATGGTTTGAAGCTTATTATTTAGCATATGAGAGCTCACCAACGTAGGCTCTAAGGGGCATAAGTGCATTGCATATGCAGGTAGCCCCATAAAGGGTTGCTCTGCAAAGCACTTCCCGACATTCAGAGGTGCGTTGGTCACATTGGGAACAAAATTCTCATTGTTCCAGAATCTTCACTTGGCTAGTGCCTTCTAGAAGAGTTCACATGTGTCAAGCTTCGAATATAAGTGTCCATTTGACATATACATGACTGGAAACATGTCTTGCCTATTTTTGGAAAGCTATTGATTGCAATACCTATATACTCCTTTATAGATGAAAATAGAAATGAGAGTTATTTTCAAACATACAAACTATTGATAAACCAGATTTGTTTTCATTGCTGGTTTTTATGTGTGCATATAATATATGATTTAACAGAAGCGACAGAAGGAGTCATTTGGAAGCGACTGAACAAGTAATCCTCCAATCCTCAATTTTCTTTGTCATTTCAAATCAGTCACTAGGTTGTAACCTCAGAGGCTCTAACAATTAACGGACACTTGCTATATATAATGGACTCTATTTCAATTGTATAATGAACCTTTGTATAATTGCTATATATAAGAGTCCACTAATTTCTATTTAATATTTTAACCTTTATTCCTTTTGCGTAAATAATCCATCTCAATTGAAAATTCTCCAACATTTCTCTACTCAAATTCTTGCTTGTCAAACACTTAGATCTGTGTTCAATTTATAGATGAACTGTAGGTAGTTTTGCAAGAAATAGCTTTCCAAAAATAGGCAAGACATGTTTCCAGTCACGTATATGTCAAATGGACACTTGGATCCGAAGCTTGACACATGTGAACTCTTCTAGAAGGCACTGGCCAAGTGGAGATTCTGGAACAATGAGAATTTCACTCCCAATGTGACCAACGCACCTGTGAATGTCAGGAAGTGCTTTGCAGAGCAGCCTTGCATGGGGCTACCTGCATATGCAACGCACTTAAGCCCATTAGAGTCTGCGTTGGTGAGCTCTCATATGCTATATAATAAGCTTCAAACCTTGGAAACCTTTGCTTGATTTCTCTTGTTTCTTGTCTTAGGGCATGTAGCAATTGAAATGATAGGGAATGATAGACCCTTGATAATTGGTCCTGGAGATGATTTCTAGTTAACTCGGTCATTGGGAATGGCGCCCAAATTGACCTATAAAAATTTCCCCCTAAAGCATGAGATCCAAATAATAAGAACATTTTATTGAGATGCTTTACATTGTGATGAGCTTGGAAACGAAGTTGAATGGTCACCTGCATCAATATTACAATACATTTCATCATGATATATCCTCTATTGATCATAATTGCTGAGGGTAGGCATTCCCATGTTCAGCACATAAAAAAATCTAATAACATGTACATAATTCAGAAAGTTGTCTACATTGGAATGTTGCCCAGATGCAGACATGCCTACAGATATAGGCCCATGTTTGGATGAAAATCTGTATGTAAGGTCATCGTACAGATGATGTGTACACAAATCTTGAAATCGCAGCCTGGATGGATGAAACTAGATCCAGGGTCTTCTTATCTCGTTCACTCGATCATTCGGGTACAAGTCTATCGATGCGAATATATGATTTGTCGTCAAACATGGAAAGAAATCATTTGATTACCAGCCAATGATGTAAGCTGTTAACAAATGCGAGTGAACCACCATTAATGAAAATGGCCCTCAAGGTACTGCAGTACATTTCGTAAGGCGTGAATAGATGATTTGATGTTGAACACCAAATAAAATATTTCAGTCAAAGGTCCGAAATCGAGGATCTTGTTGATGCTGTAACAAGCCTCATGGTACTAGAATTTGATGTTTCTAAGTGAACTTCCTGGATATTGATTTTTCGTCGATGGGAAGTCACCTTATTTTAAAACAGGAGTTCCTGATTTCAGATACAAGGGTATGAATTGATATAGCAATTTTCAGGGATGACAGTCATGAAAATGAAGGTTTATGAGTATTGCAGATGGATGAGTTTTTAATCACTGGATGACTTCTCTTGAACATATTGGCGACACTGTGATGAGTTGGCAGCATTGACCCAAAACCGAAGTGAAGGTATGATGAACCATAGGTGTGAATGAACCGTCAAGATGATTACCCAACACAAAAAGTCACAGACATGGAGTGAAAGAAGTGTCATGTTCAAGAGTGACTTGCTACCAAAAAGAAACTCTGCATACTTTTCCCAAATTTTTCAGGTTCACCGCAATGATGTGTTTGAAATTCCTAAAATTCAAGCTAAGAATGATAAACAAACTTTCACTTTGAACTTTTTCAATGAAGAACCTAGCTACTAAGGGAAGAGAGAAAATAATTTGAGAGCAAACAAATCAATGAACAAAACAAATCAATGAATCTCAAACTAAATGCAGATTTCCTAATGTTCCTTTTGTAAAACACAAATTATTCTACATGCATATTCAAGTTTTTCTTTTCAGTTTCCTTAATGTTATGAATGCAGAAAAGAAACTAGGTGCACTAGATCAATAATTCAAATGCTTTTTACTTTCGAGAAACGAAGAATACAAACGAAAATTTCTCTTTTGAAGGAAAAATGAGGATTTAAGCAACAATTTCTCCTATCAAGGAAATGAAGATTTTATGACAATTCCCTATTTCAAAAGCAAATGATTCTTAATGCGACCATAAAAATTACTTTGAAATCAAATTGTCAATGATAAAGAATTTTTTTTTAAAACAACATTGAAAAAATTTTCAGTCAAAGGAGAATAAGTATATAGAGTCTCTGGTCAATTGAGCATCAAACTTTTCAGAGCACAGCAACAAAAAAAACTGAAGCAAGTTGCAAAGTCAAATTCAAGGGAATTTGGTCACTTTCAGGAGTCAACGTAGTCTCCAAGGGGAGACAGTTGGTTTTTTAATGCAAGCTTGGAAGGAGACAAGCAGCAAAGCCACATGTCCAAATTTACAGTATCACAGTAAACAAAGAAAAAGCTACTGTTTAACTCACTGTCTTTGAAAATTAAGCTCTGAAAAAGTTTAATATTTATGTGCAACAACTACTGGGTGGATAAACAAAGAAAATAAGAGGCTATAACACCTATAACTAAGAGAAATTATCCCCAGCAAAGTCACCAGTTTGTTGGGCTAGAATTGTAATCTACAGATAAATTACACTTCCCTAGACAGGTGCTAGTCTAGAACAATAGGTGAAAAATATACTACTATTTCGCCTAACTCAGAACAGATATACAGAGAGGATTGGAGGCTTACTTGTTCAGTCGCTTCTGTTGCAGCTTTAAATTCAAGAGGTTTGTGAGTTGAATGCTTCCTGCAAGAAAAACACTGAAACAACACAAGATGCAATAATATAGATATCTATTCAAGCTAGTTAGCTAAATTAGTAAAGCATAAACTACATTCATCAACCAAGATCTTGCAATATGGAAAATCAAAGTTAATACAGATGCATGTAGGGAAAAATAAGTACTCTTTATTGTTGATAGAAGGAGAGGTTACAACCTAGTGACTGATTTGAAGTGACCTTCTAGCAAAGTTCCCAAGTCTCATCACAGCATAAATCTCTCCAGCAGTAGCTTCACAAACTAAGCTCTCAATTGAAAATTCTTCAGCATTTCTCTACTCAAATTCTTCCTTTTCAAACACTTAGATCTGTGTTCAATTTATAAATGAACTGTAGGTAGTCTTGCAATCAATAGCTTTCCAAAAATAGGCAAGACAGGTTTCCAGTCATGTAGATGTCAAATGGACACTTGGATCTGAAGCTTGACACATGTGAACTCTTCTAGAAGGCACTGGCCAAGTGGAGATTATGGAACAATGAGAATTTCGCTCCCAATGTGACCAACACACCTGTGAATGTCAGGAAGTGCTTTGCAGAGCAACCTTGCATGGGGCTACCTACATATGCAACGCACTTAGGCCCCTTAGAGGTTGCATTGGTGAGCTCTCATATGATAAATAATAAGCTTCAAACCATGGAAACCTTTTCTTGTTGAAAGTCTTGCTTGATTTGTCTTGTTTCTTATCTTAGGGCATGTAGCAAATGAAATGATAGGGAATGATAGACCCTTTATAATTGGTCCTGGAGATGATGCCTAGTTAACCAAGTCATTGGGAATGGTGCCAAAATTGACCTATAACAGTCCTCATCTAGGGTCCCCTTCGTTTCCCTTCAAGTTGTAGCCTTTTGCCACCTCATTTGCAGAACTTTTACCTTTGGTTTTTTGTTGTTTTCTACACCTATTTCCAGCATATTTGACCTTTATATCATTTTCCCTCTTGAATTTAGATCCATTGGCTATTTTGGTGTGTTTTGACTAGATTTTTTCCCACCCATGGACTAGTTGTTGGGAAGCCCGCCTCGTTGGGTTTAGATTGATAAATATTTAGCTGTTTATTTTCTGTTATATTCAGTTTACTTTAATGTTATTTGCAGATTCATTTACAGTTATACAACACACTTTTTTATTTTTTCTCTACACACGTCTAGGTTTAAAAATTACAATTAACACACTTAACACGCACATGCTAAGTGAAGAGCGCCTAGTTTACACCTCCAGGCAAAGACTCTAACATTGTAATCATTTGATCTTGCACCTCTCCACCCTTGTTTCAACATTGTAATCATTTGATCCTGCACCTCCTTTCCCTTATTGGTCTCTCTTCCTTTTGTGATCTGTGTTTGTTCTTCCATCATTGCGCCCCCAAGGTGTCTATCTCGGAGACTTCTTGGCCTTCATCCTGAGTTTCCATTAAGAAGACTTACTCCTCCATGTAGGATTCAAGTTAGTCCTCCACCGAGTCCCCATTATGACTCTGCTTCTGGTTCATTGGATTCCCCTTCCAGTTCTATCCCCGGTTCTCCCCCTGTCACCTTCACCATGTCTGGTTCAGGACCTAACGTTGGTAGTAGCCTTGGCCCTAATGCTAGGAATAATACTAGTGGGACCGCAACAGGAACTATCCCGGCTGCTCCCTTGCTCCCTTGTATGGTAGGCCTCAATCTTATCGATTTTAACCAGTTGATCAATGATCCCACACACCATGACCCTGGTTGGCCTGCTATTCCAACCCATCTCCTTTCCGACATCCCAAAGTTAGAAGGTCTTGCTGGAGAAGATCCTACAAACCATGTTCGATCTTTCCACATGTGGTGTTCATCTAAATCCATCGTCGTTGATTCTATCCATATTCAGTTGTTCCAACGTACGCTTACTGGAGAATCTTTTAAGTGTTATGTTGACTAGGTCTCCTCCTCTCATACTACTTTTGTGACTCTTGCCTGGGCTTTTCTGTCTTACTTCCAGCTTCCCCTTCGTTATGACACTGGTACCGACCCCAACAAGGATTTGTGGCTACCCAAATCCTTGAAGGTCAGGTGACCAATCAACCTCCTCCATATAGTACCTCTGATTACCAGATTCTCATGATGAACTCTAACCAACCCATTACCATTGACCTCAACCTTCAGACTCGATCCCATCTGTACAACAAGCCTCCTGTTACGTCTGCCCTCGAGCCCCCTTCTTCAGGTTCCACAAAGCCTCTTTTGATAACCAATGGTCCTTTACAAATTCCTAAGCCTAGGGTAGAGGTTCATACCAAGATCCCCAAGGGACCATTACGCAGAAATGATGCTTTTGGAAAAGTTGCCCATTCATATTGTATAGTAGATTATTTGGCACAATCTCCTGTTGCCATCTCAATGTTGGAACTCCTCCAGTCGTGCCCTTCACAATGAAAAGCTTTAATAACTTCCATGGGCATTGTGGATCCTTCAGATGATCGTTTGATCGTCTTCGATGTTAACCGGTCGGCACATCCCCCCCTTCCTACTTTTTTCGCATTCCAAATCCCAGTCAAGATCCAGAATGCGAACGTCTCCCGTTGTATCATTGATGAGGGGGCATACAACTGTGTGATGTCCTCTTTGGTTTGGAAGCAACTCAGATATCCTGAGTTGGCCCCTTCCACTATCACCCTCCGAGCGTGGGATGACCACTCTTCCCAGCCCATTGGCTTGTTCCGTAATTGTCCTATTACTCTTGCGGGAAATATTGTTTGTGTTGACATAGAAGTCATTGATGCCTCCTAATATTACAACATTCTAATGGGTCGTAGCTACACTTATGTGATTTATGTTATCCCATCTATGATTCACCATAAGATGTGCTTTCCTCACAATGGAAATATTTACACCATCAACTAGTTGACATATTACGAATCGAAGTCTCATACCTCCCTTGAGTCCATCATCTCTTCAGTGGCCAATAAGCAAACAGTTGAACCTATGAATGGTGTTTCACCCAGAGTCTACAAAGACTCCTCTTTCCTTGGTTCTTTCCCTGGCCTTTCTCCTCATGTCTCTAATCCTAAATCATCGAACGTTTTCATGATGCAATCGTCTCGGGTTGCCCTCAAGCAGTCTGCTTCAACTAGTCAGCAGCCCCACCCTCCGCAACCTTCTCCTAGCACCTCGACTTAGTCTTCATGACCCCCTCCTCCAGGCCCCTCATCTACAACTAGTATCCATGAGCCTCTCTAACCTCATGGCACAGTTCCTCCTGGCCTTAACCATCTCAGAGTTGTCCCACCTAGTCATTACCCCTCCGGTTAGATACTGTTCCTAGCTCCCCCTCCTGGAGTATTTTCGGTACTTGTTATGGCTACCTTATCCCTTCCTATCCTAACCCTGGGGATCCTAGTCTGGTACATTGATCCTCTAGCCGATATCTCGCCTAATCAACCCAAAACTTACCTTTCTTTGAACCTGATTCAAATGGTCCCCATGAGCCCTCCCCTTGCTTCCATGCCTTATCCACCTCTACAGGAACCCACTCCTGTTGTGACAGCTTCAGGTGAAGGGGGAAAAGCTCGTAAGAAGGAACCTAAAGACAAGGCTACCCTGACAAAACCTACTCCTCCTCAGTGTCCAAAGTGTACCCCCCCATGTGCTTTGTGTGATGTTGTCGGTCATGCCACCCATCATTGTCCTGAATTTCCTTGTATCAAGCCCATGGTCAATGAAGCATTTCCGGAGTTTAATATCCCAGAGGTCTATGTCGCTATACCCGATATCATCCTGAAACCCAAGTATTTGTGCACAAATCTCCCTTGTGATTTGTGTGATTCCCATGGCCACTATACTTACATCTATCCCCGCCTCGAAGAGTACCGCTCCTCTTTGGAAGCGGTTCGCCAATTCGAGGCCAAATGCAACGAGTCCATCACTCCCTTATTTGCACGTTTTGCTTCAGCAAAACTAGAGGACACATTCACTCCCATAGACATGCCCCCTCCAAATGTCGAAATGACAGAGTATTCGACCACTGTCCACTACCTATCATCATCTATGAGATCCATGGTGGAAGACCCCCCTGAGACTTCCCCTTCTGTTTTACTTGACCTCCCTTCAACTATCACCTTGGGCTTAAGATCACTGGATCCTTCATCTACTTGTTTTTCGGTCACCCTCCATGACGATGCGCATGGGAACCTCTCTTCTCATGATGATGAGTTAGGTAGCTTCGTCGTGTCAGGTGGTCTTTCTTCTACCAATCACCCCATCTTCTATTACGATGATGACATTATGGAAGCATTTTCCACCCCTGAATTTATCTATTCCCCCTTACATTGAAACCATGCATTCGAACCACATACACCTTGTGGTCATTACATTGACACCTAATGTTTTGGTAAGGGGGCACTCATATTTGAGAGTCCAGGAGAAGCAATTCTCCACAACCCTCATAGTGCATCTGGTCATGTCAACTCTAGTACCATCATTCTTCCCCATTTTAAAGAACCTCTAGAGTCCAATATCACTTCAAATCACTCTAGGGATGGTCTCCCTTATCATTCCTTCCTCTTACATCAGCAAACCAGTCCCTTAGACATTGTTGTTGACCAACCTGTGGGTTTTCTAGAAGAGCACCAGTTCATTATCTCCAAATCAATTCTTTGGGATAGTGACACCATGTATGCCAACCCAAAAACTTAATTCCATTTTCCTCATATATGCAGTACCAAAAGAGATTGGTAATCCTCCATTCCCTTTCTCGAACTAGATAACCATAACGAACACAAATGGTGCACCACATCATAAAAATTTGTTTAGATTCCCCCTTTCTAAATACATTTTGGCATGACCAGAACATGCTTGGGGGAACCTATGCCCCTCAACCATAAAAATCCCAGCTCTGAGCCAAAAATAGCACTAAAACCCCCTTTCTCTGATAGGTCGCACTTTTCAGGTCATTTCCTAGGACAGGTCACAATTCTCTGCCCAGTACTTGCTACCCAAGTTGCAAAACAAACCCCAAAAAGTGCGACTTAGCTTGTTCATGAGCTTTGGGTGCCTAAACTAAAATTTTGATCCCCTTACTTGAAAGAGTAGGGTTAGGCCTCTTACCTGCAACTGACGGATCTCGATTCCAACATTCGATTTGTCCGCTACGATTGCCACAAGATTTAGGGTCTTTCCTCCTCTCTACATTCACCATAGCTCCACTTGCAAATGAGTGAATTTGGTGGGAAAATGGCTTATTAAAAGAAAAACCCTAGATTTTTGTTTCACCCGCTATGGCCAAACCATAGCTCAGTTTGAAAAACTGTCTGTACCATTGTAAATATCTCACCGAGCTCTAATATGGGTATTTGTTAGTTTTTTGTGATTTGATACTTCACCAGGACACATTTTTTCCAAGAAGGGTCAATTCACAACTCCTCAAAATAAAATTTCTTCACTTCCAACACTTGTACTTGGGACACCACTCAGCCTTAATACTTTTCCATGCTCGTGTTGAATTTTGTCACGAGTACCCACCTTGTACTCATGTTTTTATGGTCCCCAATGGGCCTATTCTGTGTGGCAGCATCATCGAGTCACCCTTGTTTAGAGCATCTGAGTTGATTCATCATCGCATTAATGGAATCTATCCCAAGTCCTGTTGTATCCCATCATATTCCTCCATCCTTCATGGCTTTGTCCCTCACATACTTTGGCCTTTAGTCATACTGTCCCCTATCCCCTTTGATTTTGTGTTAGTTACTTCCAGGTCATCCACGCCCTTCATGCTCTAACAAGGGAAGTTGTTGGCCCGCTACTCAGTACGCCCATTCCACCATCATCCCTGGTGTCAGTCTATCAGTCTCTCTGCTATTATCTCTCGTGCCTTAGTTGAGGACCCTTTATTACCTCGCCTATGGCGGACCTCCTTCTGTTGACATCAGATCATTCATTCTAGAAGATAGGTCTAAAGGGTGGTGTACCTTGGTTCCAACTTCCACTCTTGTTCGGTGCCTCGGATCAGGAAAAGGGAATCTTTATTGCCCTTCGACTTGATTGTTTCTCAACTCCAACTCCTTACAGTGTGATTGAGATCCGTATACTCGATGGTTCAGTGATGCAGTAGATTGTACTGGTGATTCCTAGGTATGTGTGAGATGTTTCAGACCTCATGAGGGGGCGTCCCTTCAAGTAGCCCCCCACATTCCTGGATGACCTCTCTATTACAACCTTGGATGCAGCTCCATATATTTTATGGTGTCAGCCTCAGCTAGTTGCAGCGCCTCTTTAGTTTGCATGTATCACTCAGATTTTCGGAGCCCTCCCCTATTTTACAGGGCCTCTTTGGTTGTACTTATATCTCATGTACTCATATATTATTGTATAAGTCATGGCTGTTATCCCAGGAAAAATATGTATGTGGGATTCATTTTCATGTACTCTATAGTTCAGTCCCTTGTTTATTGGACGCATTATTCTTTGTACTTTGTCTCGGTGGGCATAGGTATGCCTCCCCTGCCTCTTGTAGCATAGGTACTCACTCATAAAAGAGACTTGTCGCACATGTAAGTCTCGCCTCCTCAGGGTCTTTTCCTCTAGTGCTTTGGTATACCTTATATTTCTCTCTCTCTAACTTCCCCTTCGGTGTCTAGTGATTGAGTTCTTACAACGTACTTCGGTCATACGATTAGCTCCTAACGCTCACATGCTAGGGGGCAATTTGTTACACCAATTTTTGGTCATCTAACGTGTTACTATTAGATGGACCAAAGTACACCACGTAAGACCAATTTTACCCTAAGTAAAATTGCTTTCACTACGAAAAATAACTTAATAATCCTTCATTTATTAAGTTGTTTATGGTCTAAATAGGAAAACCCATGAGGAATAATTGAATAAATCCTTATTTGTTTGATTTTCCTCAAGGAATAATTAGTTAAACAGCAATTTAATTAACATTTTTGGTCATATTTAACCCAAAAAAAGAAGATTAATGAGATAAAATATTATTTATCTTATTATTTTCTAGGAATAATTATTTAAACATTATTTAAATAATATTAGTTGTTAAATTTGGCTAAATCATTTATAAATAATTGAATAAATTACTATTTATTTAATTATTACTCAACCACATCCTTAAAATAATAAATAAATCATTTATTTATTTATTATTTACAAATAAATGGATTTGACCAAATTCAAATTATTTTTACCTCCAACAAATATAATAAAATATTCCATAAAAGTTGGGTCTAGATTTGGTTAATAATATTTTAATTATGCACCAATATCTAAACTAAATAAATATTTTGTTATAAATAGAAGGGTTTTTCCATCCACTCACTACCTTTTGTTGCCTAAAGATCACTCTGGTCCCTTTGAGTTCCATTTTTGTCTGGGTTTTCTACACCATCAAGAGAGAGAGATCTTAGATCTGAAGCACTGAGGACATGCAAAAACCCATCCCATTGAGGGGGACTGGTAACATCTTTCTATGTTCCCTTCCCAGGTGTCATAAATAAAAAATTATTTAAAAAATATTCTTGTCTTGTCTATTGGATGCATGGAGCAACTCTTGCTTTTATTTACTGCTTAATGTTTTTAACTGCATAGATCTGGATTTTTAGCATTTGTCTTGGTCAACTAACTGCAGATCTAAAGAAATTGGCAGCCATCTTTGATGTTAGGGTTGTTTTTTATGCACAACTAAAGTGAATTTGTTTCGTATGCTTGCGATTAGAATTCACACTAACAAGATGAATTACCATGGGATGATCTACATCATCGATCTTATTTTTTGCCTAATATTGATAAAATTGAAAATTATTTTTCTTCTATTTTTACAATTGATTGGGTCGAGGAACCACAAAATCCCACATCGATTACACATTCGGATTCTGAAACAAATTTGGGAAATTTTTCTACAACGGTTCTTATTGACATATCGATTAAACCCAGAATTATTGAAAACATTCATATAGGTTCTTCTTGTTTGATGGGAGAGATTAACACTTACAAAGCCATATTTCAATAATTCTGAGACATTTTTGCTTGGTCTTACAAAGAGATGCCAGGTATCGATCCTAATATTTTTATTCATGAAATTAAGACATACCGTGATACTAAGCCTATTAGATAGAGATTACGTCCAATACATCCGCGGAAAGCTGCAATAATCAAATTTGAAGTTGAGAAGATATTACGAGCAAGATTTATTTATGTTATTCCTTTGACGGATTGGGTATCTAACATAGTTCTCGTAACGAAAAAATGAGGGACTATCAGAGTATGTGTCTATTATCGGGACATTAACAAGGCTTGTCTAAAATACAACTATCCTACACCCTATATTGGCAAAATTGTTGACGATTGTGCCAGAAATGAAATATTCTCATTTATGGATGGTTTTTCTGGCTACAATCAAATCAACATACTCCCTGTCGATCAACCTAAAACAATGTTTATATTTCCTTAGGGCACGTTTGTATATTGCAAGTTACCTTTTGGACTAAAAAATGTTGGTGCAACTTTTAAAAGAGCTATGTATTATGTGTTTCACGATATCAAACATATTGTACAACCTTACTTGGACAACTTATCTACTCATTCTTTATGGAGAGAAGATCATCCTACACACTTATGTGTTTTCTTCATGATATGTAGGAATTACAAAATTTTGTTGAGTCCACACAAATGTGGTTTTTGTGTACAATTAGGACGATTACTTGGGTTCATCGTTTTGAAAGAAGGCATTCGTGTCGATCCATCAAAGGTTGAGGCTATCATCAATTTACCTCCTCCTTTCACTCTTCGCCAACTCCATATTTTGCAAGAGAAAGAAATCTTTTTACGTAGGTTTATCCCGAACTATGCAGAATTAACGAAATGTTTTACGCGGTCATTGAAACAAGATGTTTCATTTATTTGGGATGAGATTGCCGATAAATATTTTGATGCACTTAAAAATGTTTTGACCCATGTACCGTTATTGCATGTACCCAATTATCACCGGGATTAGTTTTTATACTTAGCTGTGCCTTTGATTCCACAATTGGAATGGTCTTGGTTTAGGAGGAAGAATCTAACAATGAACATGTGATATATTACCTAATTTGGAATCTCAACCCGACGAAAATCAAGTATTCACATGTGGAGATATTGGCCTTGGCGGCAGTTCAAGCTGTCCAACGATTTCATCATTACATATTGTTATGAAAAACCACAGTGACATCTAATTTCAAACCAATGATGTACATATTGATGAAATAATTGCTTGGGGGAAAATACTCCAAATGGATTTTTATCTTACAAGAGTTTGATTTGGAGTTTGAGAAGTCCAAGTCTAAGAAATCACTAGTGTTTTCTAAACTTATGTGTGACTTTCCCAATACTGAGTCTGAAATAGTGGCAGAGAATCCTATCACAGATGAATCTCTATTTCTAATCAATACTTTAGATCCTTGGTATGGAGATATCATTATATATCTTCAGACCCAAACCTTTCGCCCAGAGCTTTCATGATCATATCGAAGACGAATCAAATACCAATCCCAATAATAAAATATTTTTGGCGACACTCTTTAACTTTGTGGTGCTGATTTTATGTTTCAAATATGTATAACTCACGAAGAAGCTGAAAAGGTTTGAATGATTACCACTCGGGAGCGTGTGGTGGTCATATGTCTGGGTTTGCCACAGCCAAAAATATATTGCGCGCTGGTTATTTTTTGTCGTCTTTATTCAAAGATTGTATTATCGCAGTTTAAAAATGCCATAATTGCCAAATTTTTGATCGAAATATGTGTCCATCCCCAACTCCTCTTCACCCAATCATTGATGTTGGTCCTTTTGCCAAATGGGGTGTCGATTTCATTACATGTAACCCTCACTTTCCTGGGGGGAGCATGGGTATATTATTCTTGTCATAGATAACTTTACCAAATGGGCTAAGACGATGCCTACATTCATGGCTGATGGAAAAAATACAGCTACTTTCATATTCAATCATGTGATTTCTCGGTTCGGTGTCCCTTAAGCTATCATTACAGACCATGGGAGATATTTTCAAAATATTATGATGACCGAACTTTCTAATCAACTTGGCCTACGCCATGATAATTATACACCATATTACCCACAAGATAATGGTCAAGTTGAGGCCGTCAACAAGGTTTTAAACACCATGATTAAACATATTGTTGGGACTCATAAATATAATTGGCATACCATGCTTTTTTTCAGCATTATGGGCATATTGTACCTCTACAAAAACTGCTACAGGGTTCACTGCTTTTCAACTTGTTTATGGTTTAGAATTTGTGCTACCCATTGAATGTGAAAAACCATCACTCAAATTAGCCATTGAGTTGTTACCAGCTACCTCTAAAGAGGAGAAACACTTTCTATACTTAGCACAATTAGATGAGGTTCGTCGCACCATTACATTAGTTGTTAAAGCTTAGAAGAAACGTGTTAAAGCTCAGTATGATCAAAGTTTTAACCCTCCCATTCATTCAAAAGGTGACCCAGTTTTAGTATATTATCAAGCTAATGATAAGCTAGGCATTGGTAAATTCGAACCAATGTGTCATGGTCCCTATATTATCAAGAGTGTGCTTGCAAAAGGAGCTTATGAATTAATTGATTATGAAGGGGTCTCTTTAGATAAAACTAGAAATGGTCTTTATCTCAAGAGATATTATGCATGAATTTTCGTGTGAAGATCTCACTTGTACATTAGTTACATTTTAGAACAGTGTGCCTTAGATCAGACAAGTGTGCCTAGATTAGTTTTTGTTATTACTACTATCATTGCTTATCTTGATTACTCTTGATATTTCAGATGTCGACATCCCTTCTATTAACACTAAAAATTTTAATGGTGTAATCACCATTGTATTACTGTTTTCAAATTTTTATTGTGTCTTAGTCCATGTCCAAAGTTTCAGTCATTTCCAATAAAAGTTAAAAAGTCCCAACATCAAGGTGGTTTTAAGTGAATAGGTTTCATAGTGTTTTAGAGTCCCAAAATAAGTTAAAATATCTGTTTTGGCTTGTGCTAGTGTTGAAGTTCAGTTGATGTCTGGGTAATAAAATTGTAGTCATCTAGTCTGGAATAATAGCTACATTTGTTGCAAATTCGTTGTCAAAAAAATAATGCAGTAAAAGGAAGCTATTTCTTAGAAATGGAAGTCATATATTCCACACATTGAAAAGCGTAGCTATTTCATTAAGATTTTGGTTATCTCATAAAATAGGCTACGAGTAAACATGTAATCAGTTTTCGAAGCAGGAAATTGTAATATTCCCAAATGGGAAAAGCAGGAATATAGAACAAAATGCTTGAAATAGCAGTGTATAACATCACATCAAAATATGAGACCAATATGGAGCATTCTTATTAATCATAACAACAACAAAATAGTACAAAATAATTGGGCACAAACCATACAACATGAATCAACAAGCCTCCAATAGATAGATCCCCTCAAGAATGAGGTGTTGCTACTATACAAAATGTTGGAAGACTGCTACAATGCAGTCATAAGAGAACTGCTACAGCATATGAATACAAAAAAGATGAAATGGCTGATATATGCCTCAAAAGATAATGTACATGAAGATCAAGGCTCTATGCAATCTCCAACAAGAAACCAAAGAGGGTTTTCATAAATATACCAAAATAAAAGATATGAAATAAATCCCTAGGGCTGAAGATTCACTGCAAAAATACAGCTAGAAATATGTGGCTGATCTGATGTAGAAAATAATATAGCCTCCTCCAATAGACTCTCCAGATGAAAAGTTAAACCCTTCACTGGAAAACCTTCTCCCCAAATGGTGTACTGAAATGACCCCTGCAACTCCTCCCTAAAATATTGCAGTCCAAGACTGAAACTGTGTTGTAGGGGAAAATGAAAGTATGGCCTAATGAAAAATGATGCAATAAGGCTCAAGGGCCTTCCTTACCAGCCTCCCAATGGAAGGAAACCTTCCTCCTTTGAAAAACAACTCAGAAACCACCCAAATGTATTCTCCACTATTACAACCTTCAACATAGCACAACCCTATGTAGAAATTGCATTGTAGATGAAATATGAAGCTTAGCATGATGCTGGAATTTTGAAATGTAGTGCAATCACTTATCCTAAGTAGGCACTCGAAGTCCCTCAAGGATGAAGGTGGGATTCCAGCTCGGGAACACCTTGTGCTAAACAACACTGTAGTCTTAGCTAAACAGCTGAAGAGACCAAACAAATCTTAACAGACCATATAAAAATAATAATCTAAAACATGTCCTCTATGGCTACCATCCTCTTCCTTATATAAGTGGTGAGCTTCCTCACCCTTGGCCCCACTCATTAAAACCACTACTTCCATGCATGGAGTCTCCCTCCAAAACTGTGTTGTCCCTCCATGAATGCCAATCCTTCCATGATAGTGTTGTTGATTTGGTCGAAGTTGACCCAGTCTACATGATCCAACCCCTTTTCACACATGAGGGTGCTCAATTAAGCTACTAAAATGATATCCATTCACATTAGGAGTGATTTTATTCCTACTAAGGATATTTATGGGTCTCCATACCCTCTTATTCATCAAATTAAGAAGAAAAAACAAAAATTAATATTCCAACTAGCTTATAGCTAATTGGGAATATTACAGTCCTCCCCTCCCAAATGTTGCTTGTCCTCAAGAAACTATAAAGGTAAGTGTTACAACCCTTCTCCTCCTTCCATGGTGACACCTCCATGTGATAAGCTCTCCCCATATACCAAGTATCTCCTAATTAATCCCTCCCTGAAATTATCCTCCCAATTACTCATGAGATGCAAATGACTCACCTCATAAGGAAGCAAAAGATCCAATGTAGAAATCATGGTTTTCCCAATGTTCTCCCTGAAGCATGAAGCATAATAAACATGGAGAATCTCTCTCCCAAATGGAATGTTAAATCCTTGCACCCTTCCTCCAATCATCCCCACAATAAGAATAGGGACATCATCAATGTATGGGATCATAACCAAGGATGCATAAGCTTCCATATGTAGTCCTAGAGGAGGATCATAGTCCCACATGTGGAACCAGCACAGTACATCTCCTGACTTCCTCAGATAATGATATGTTAAGTGTCTTCCCCACCACTTATTCTGCCATAGTCTTCTCACAAGTTTTGAGAAGGTGAGTAATGTTTGGTGCCTTTGGAGCACACCTTGAATGATATGTCATCTCCCTATATCCTCATAGGGAGTGGCCATGCTCAAAACTATTTATGGCCCCAATTTGACCATGAAAAGTTATAAGACAAAGTTCCCCCACTTGGATCAATGGCCTACACATGTATGGTAAATGAATGCAAACATTCATGAAATAAATCATTATGCATAAAAACATGATCCTTACCATATGTTTTTCTCACACCAATGGAGTGGCTCATAGATAGATCCCTTCTCATTCCCAAAGAGCAAAGAGGTGGCTATGATAACTCCATCAAAGATTTATGTCTCTCCTCCATCTCCATATGATCCATGCATGTCCTCAAATGCTGATATATCTCCTCTTCAAAGCCTTCCCAAGTATATCCCTCCATGATGGTATGGTATGCTCTCATGGAATAAGTGTGGCTGAAGAGAAAATATTCATGTTCTACTTGTAGTAACTTCTCCTTGAGCTTGGATGCTCTAGATAAGAAGATCCTACTCTGATAGTATATGATCCCATCTCTCATTGAATATCCCCCCTCTAGTAGTAGGTCATCTAGTATCATGCAAGTAAAAAGATCCTAGGAATAATCCACCAACAGCTGGGATTTCCAATAAGGAACTATCCTCCATAGCGACAGTGTTGATGATCTATAATATAAATAATATTTCATGTGGATGCCCCCTTATTTGACATCTCCCATGCCAAATTTACATATCGGGATGCTGCTATCCCCCCTCTGTTGCTCCTCTCTCAGCGCAAGATGTGAGGTGAGAGTGGGTAATGATGATGCTGGGAGAATGTCTCCCTCCTCCTTGAGTCTACCCAAGACTCTCTACATTGTACCATGACCTCCCAATGTTCCCACTCCTCCTGGATCTATGAGTGGTGCAACATGTTGTGAGACATTTCTCACCAACTCCTGATCAGGTGGCCTCCCAAGTGGTTTGCCACAAAACAATAATGTCTCATGGGCCAAATTCATGTGCATAATAGATGGGACTGTTAGGTCCTTGCTTCCACTGTGAAAATCCATTTATTTTTTTGTGTGGAAGTTTTTTTTGAGGGATATGTGTGCATGCCCCTAATCATATGATTTTTTCCACTCTTTGTGTCCACCCATTCCATTTGCAAAGTCTCCCAATCTATGGTGACCTTTCCAAAATTAATCAACCACTGCACACACAATATCACATTGGTGTCAGATATGTCAACCACAAAGAAGTGATCAGTAAATGTATATGTCCCCATGGTGACTAATAAATATGGAACATAATGCATGCACTGCATAGTTCTAGCTCTTGGGACCAAAACAAAAAATCCCTCAAAATCATTAGTGGGTATTTCCCTCATCTACACTAGTTGGGCATCAATAAATTTGTGGGTAGCCCCACTGTCAATCAAAACTGAAAACCTATGATCTAATATGGAACCTCGAAACCTCAAGTTCAAGTACTGGGTACTCCTCTCAATGATGCAAGGGCCCCTCCAATTGGATAAAATGCTCCATTACCACCTCCTGGTGGTGGTGGATCCTCTCCTGTTATCCCAGCGTTGTGACCTCCTTCTGGCTCTTCTTCCTCTTCCTCTTCATCATCTGAAAATACCTCTATATAGTGTGCCTTTCCTGTTGCACATCTATGTCTGGGTGCCCATGATTCTTGGCATGTGAAGCAAAAAATTCCTCCTCCTCAAATCTCTTCAGACATCATCACTAAGAGGTACTTTGTTTTGTCTCTCCTTTGAAAAAGGAGCCCTATCATATTTTTCCCTTTAATGGAAAAGTGGGCTTTTGCTGAAATGTTGCCTTTTATTTTGGAAAGGCATCTTGTAGATCTCTAGCCCTTTCAATGACATCTTGAAGGGTAGTGGGCTTAGTAGATTTAACCAACCCATGAAGAGGTTCTGCTAGCCCATCAATAAACATATAGACCCTCCTTGTTGTAGATAAATCAGGAATCATAACAGAATTTTTTATAAATTCAGAAATATAAGTTTCTAGATTACCTGATTGTTTGATCTTTGCTAGCCCCGTGAAAGGTGCCTCCAGATCTCTTCGATCAAACCTCTCCACCAACCTCCTTGTGAAATATGAATATGCATTCATATTGGCATGACTCAATGTATAAAGACCATGAAACCACCAATCATGTTCCTCACCCTCAAGGTGCAACGCTGCTATTTTGATGGCCTCCATATCCTGTACTTGGTTCAACTGGAAGTATATGTATCACTTCTCTACCCATGATTTGGCAGTGCATTTAGATGACCCATCAAAGTTAGGTAAGAAAAATATACCCATAGTCCGGTGTAGATCATGATTCTATATGAATCCTCCACCTCTATTGTGATGTCGAGGTCTCCTATTATCATTGATCTGACAAAATTCTTGAAAACTCAAATGATCCTTGAATCTATGATATTGAGACTCATACTCCATGAAATAGTCTTCAAGAGTTTATTGCTCTTGAAACCCTCCATTTCCCACTACTAAAAATGTAGGCATTGTAGAGCATAGGGACGCTTGTCGCTTCACTAGTTGATCACTCCAGTGATGAGAAATGATGGAGTCTTCATCATATAGAGACCCTTTAGGGGATTCTTTGTGTCTATCCATCCTTGTCTCCTTGATTTCTCTTGCAATGTCTTGCATAGTTCAAAGGAGAAGCTTAGGAAAATATTTTTCATCCTCTTCTGTTGATAAAGGGGTTTTAACCTTGTCTTCTTTATCATCTATATAGTCATACTTCCGATTTCTTCTGAGATACCTCCTCTCTCTATCTGTGAGAGGATATCCTTATTCTGATGACATATTGGCTTAAGATGCATAGTTTGAGCCAAGATTATGCTCTGATACCACTGTAATATTCCCAAATGGGAAAAGCAGGAATTTAGAAAAAATTTCTTGAAATAGCAGTATATAACATCACATCAAAATATGAGACCAATATGAAGCCTTCTTATTAATCATAACAACAGCAAAATCGTACAAAATAATGGGGCACAAACCATACAACATGAATCAACAAGCCTCCAATAGATAGATCCTCTCAAGAATGAGGTGCAGCTACTATACAAAATGCCGAAAGACTACTACAACATAGTCATAAGAGCACTGCTACAGCATATGAATGCAAAAAATATGAAATGGCTGATATATGCCTCAAAAGATAATGTACATGAAGATCAAGGCTTTATACAACCTCCAACAAGAAACCCAAGAGGGTTTTTAGAAATACACCAAAATACAAGATATGAACTAAATCCATAGGGCTGAAGATTCACTGCAATAATATAGCTAGAAATATGTGGCTAATATGATGTAGCAAAGAATATAGCCTCCTCCAATATACTCTCCAGATGAAAAGTTGATCCCTTCACTGGAAAACCTTCTCCCCAAATGGTGTACTAAAAGCACCCCTGCAACTCCGCCCTAAAATAACGCAATCCAAGACTGAAATTGTGTTGTATGGGCAAATGATAGTATGGCCTGATGCCAAATGTTGCAATAAGGCTCAAGGACCTTCCTCACTAGCCTCCCAATGGAAGGAAACCTTCCTCCACTGAAAAATAGCTCAGATCCACTGTTGCAACTTGCAACACAGCACAACCCTCTACAGAAACTGCAATGTAGATGAAATATGAAGCTTGGCCTGATGTCGGAATGTGGAAATGTAGTGCAATCACTTCTCCAGAGTAGGCACTCTTAGTCCCCCGAGGATGAAGGTGGGATTCCCGTTTGGGAACACCTTGTTCTAAACAACACTGCAGTCTTAGCTAAAGAGCTGAAGAGAGAAAACAAGTCTTAACAGACCATATAAAAATAATAATCTAAAACATGTCCTTTATGGCTGCCATCCCCTTCCTTATATAAGTGGTGAGCTTCCTCACCTTTGGTCCCACTCATTAAAGCCACTATTTACATGCATGGAGTCTCCCTCCAAAACTGCGTTGTCCCTCCATGAATTCCACTCCTTCCATGATAGCATTGTTGATTTGGTCAAAGTTGACCCAGTCTACATGATCCAACCCCTTTTCACACACAAGGGTGCTCAATTAAGCTACTAAAATGATCTCCATTCACATTAGGACTGATTTTATTCCAACTAAGGATTATTATGGGTCTCCATACCATCTTATTCATAAAATTAAGAATAAAAATCAAAAATTAATATTCCAACTAGTTTATATCTAGTTGCGAATATTACACAAATTAAGGCTTCATGGAAACCAGAGTTCTTTAAAATCAAAGTGCAACTGGAAGAAAATAGCTTAACATGTAAAGTGGGAGATCTGGAGAAGAGCATCAGACAATATTTAAAGGAAGCTAGTCGGGAAATAGACTAAGGAATGAAGCAACGGGGAAGAACCGTGTGCAAAAAGAACGGACAACCATGATCTAATCGCAAATCCAAAGGGGAGCAGACCGACGACTGAGATTAAAGCACACATGTGGAAACTTCACAAAGCACAGTTTTTAAGTTTTATTGTTAAGTCAAATTGCATGGTATGTTAGGTGATTTGTGATGGGATGAGGCTAAGTGGCAAGCAAGGAAGATTGTCAGATCTGGGCACAGATCAACGGTGGAGATTAAAGTGCAGATGGAGCGATTTTGCAAATCATAGTTTTTAAAGCTTATCGTTAAGGCTTTTCATGGTATGTTAAGCGATTTGCGATGTGATGAGGCAAGGAACATGTGTCGGCATAGTGCACCGGTGTGATTTCGCAAATCACAGAGTTTATAGTTTAGTCGTTATCAGTGTAAAGTTAAATTTTCAGGCAGCTGATTTGTGATTGCTTCCTATTGGTCAACTGGTTGTGGGGCCCAAGAACCACAATTGCACGTGAATGAATATTTTTTGGGAGTAATTGCAGTTTTGTTTGAAGTTCCGATAAACGTTGTTGATTGAATGTGAATGTATGTTTATAAAACTTTTGATGCGGGATCTACGATCGGTCCCATTTCTTTGCCACGTCACCTCCACCCTCATTGCACATCACACTTCACTATTTTCAACATTTAACTTCCTTCATTTCACAATAAAACTTTCGAGGAGCGATCTCCGATCGGTTCCACTTCTTTGCCATGTCACCACCCCCCCACTCTCACTTATCATTTAGTCTGATCTATGTCTCCTCTATAATTAAACATGTTTCAAAGGATTTTCTTTGTAATTTATTATAAAATGAACCTCCGTCATTCTATCCAAAATTTTCAAGTTTTTCCGCCATTATAAAGGGTCTTCAAACAAAAAACAGAAAGGAATAGCGGAACAATGAAGGAGTTTCTCTCAAAAAAATCTCTACCACTACTCTCAATACCAACACATTTTTACCAGGCACCGAGCAACATTCAAGGAATATCCACACACCATTTTACTGTTATTTGCACTTTTTATGGAGTTGGTTGCACCAGAACGGAAGAGGAGTCTTCCCATAAAACTTCCACACCATACAAACCACTTAAAATTGTCAGCCTTAAAGTTGTTATTTTTTTTAATGTAGCACTTTGCAATTAATATTAAAGGATAAGCCTCACCTATTGCACGAGGTTGTAATGAATTTTGAAATAGATTTACATTTTTTATGTGGAAGATGACAATATCATATTTTTTATATATATGCCAAACTGATATGAAGTCAGGGTTGGTTGGTGGTTATTGAATTTTGACTTATATGAACCGTAATATTTTTTGTGAATGAAATGGAATAATACTACTCAGGACTTATTACCAATTTGCTGTGTGTATTTTCTACTTTATTTGTGTTTCTATATCTCCTTTCTTCTAGTGCCAGCTTGAAAATCATCATATTGTTGTGTGTTTTTATTAGTCTCTTAATCATGTTATGTGATGATTGATGCTATGTGATTCATTTCACTAGTTTCAATCCCACTTCTTCACCCCTATAAGCATCACCCAATGAAATGAGTGCTAAGTGGATTATTCAAAAATCATGAGAAATTAGTCAATTACGACTACCTCTCATGAAAATGGCCATATATGAATGACTTACTTAACGCAGTTGAATCCCAAAAATGATATCTAGCATGTTATGTGTTTTATCAGTTATTGTTAGTCTCACACAGTGAGCATTCCTGATAAAATATATTTTATAACAATGGAAGAGCATCACTCATGATAGTTATTCTTCATGATATTTCATTGAGAATCTTGTTAGACTAGAAATAGCTCTCTCTCAATGGAATAATGTCAAACTGCTACTTTTGTCAATTTCTACTAAATCAGTAGATTTCCGCTTTATAGAACTATTGATTCTCCTCTAATCTTTCAATTTCCTCTCATCATAGACTACAAACTTGCACCTTGCTATCACATCGAGTTATAGTATCCTCTTTAGTAGAACTATGGATTTGACCGAAATCTCTCTTCAGTGAATCAGAGTTTATACCATCTTCCAATCCCATAAAATAAAACATTAAAATTGCCTTAGAGTTTAACATGTGTTTGGTCAGGCGCTTGTTGTAGTCCAAGTGTTGATTCCAGTGCCAACATATTTTGGTGTGTCTATCAGGAGACGAAGGCCTTGTAATAAAGTATTCTCTTGAGTCTGTTGTTATGAATTGTTGATAATCAATTCTTGATGGTTAACAAGAATTACTGACCTGAAGAAAACTACAAATTTGTTCACCTGGCAACTCCATGAAGAGGAAGAGGGGTTTCAAGACCTCTTTCTACAAGGTGGAATCAGAGATCTCCAACTGTTACTCCAGTTGTTGACCCAGAGAAAATCATCAAAGATGCTAAAGGAAAATAGAGATCAGTTGAAGCCACATATCAATCAGTGAAGAAGGTACAAAAAAAGTGCGTTCCAAAGCAAAAGGTACCTCTATCTACTTTTGAATCTAAAGAGTTTTTAGCTTCAAAATATTCTATTGAAAAATCTCAATTTCAAGCTACTCCTCTAGAAAATAAAGTGGATGTTGTTAACCTAGGCTCAACTGAAGGTTTTTTTTACTCATCACTTAGTAAATCTGAAATAAGCATTGTTCTAGTCAAAGAAGGAGAAACTAAATTTCCAAGTGTCGAAAAGAAGTCAGAAGAGTTTCTGTTGACTGGGGGGGAATTAGAAAAAGTATTGGCTATTGCACCCCTTCTTGATAGGAAGATTTTGAATGAAGACTTCAAGACTATTGGGTCATCAAGAATATTTTCCTTTCTCTCCAAACCCAATCATTGGGTCATCTTCCTCTCATCCACTTAAAGAGACTGTACCTGGAGGTCTTACTTTTATTTTATCTGATTTCCTTGCTCAGAAAAATAAGGTTGAATTAAATCCATCCCCTCAAGAGACAACTTTAGATTCTGATTCTTCTACTGAAGGAGAATTCAAGACATCCTCTATTCATCTTTTTGAAAACCTGCTATTCTTAATTCCAAAACCTGAAAAATCAGCTCAAGACCCCCAATTTTCTGCTATCCTAAATCAGAATCAGAATTCACCAATTGTAATTCCTATTTCTCAAATAGTTACAGCAATTGTACATCAACAAAATATGTCTCATCTTGCCCTTACAAGGATGTAGCAGATAGTGGATGTGAGATACGTGCCATTTTTTCTCCCTCAACACATGAATGCACTTCCCCAAGGAGATTACTTGAAATATCTTCCAAAATACACTAGGGAGGGAGAAGGAGTTTCTGTTGAGGAACATTTAGTGGCTTTCTATAGTTATGCTGACAATCAGAATATTGAACATGAAGATTTATGGTCAAGACTCTTTGTTCAGAGTTTCGATGGTGAATCTCGAAAATGGTTTAGAAGTTTGGCTCCAAATTCAATAACATGAATTGATGAATTAGAAGAGATATTTTTGAAGCATTGGGGTGATAGGAAAGACTATGTATATTATCTTATAGAATTTGGAACTTTGAAGAAGAAGACAGACGATTCATTAACTGATTTTACTAAGAGGTTTAATAATATTTATCAAAAAATTCTTGAAGTGATTAAACCCACTGAAACCACAACTATGATAAATTTTGCAAATGCTTTAGATTATGAATTTGCCTTATGATTGAGGGCTGAAAAGCACAAACACTGACAACTATGCAAGAGGCTGTAATTGAAGTGCAGTCTAATCTCATGGCTTCTAATAAATTAAAAATGGAGGAATAAAAGTTAGTGAAAGAGAAAAAGAAGATGAAAGAAGAAAATCCTTCTTCTTCTAAATATCTTTCAACAAAAGAAAAGATCGATCAAATGTCCAATTTAATCAAGGAACTTGCCTCTAAGATGTCAAAAATAGAGGTAGAAAATAAACCAGCTGCAAAATCCAATCAAAACAAAGCTAATAGAAATCAAGCTCCCTTTAGGAGGCCTTTTTAGCCTCAACAAATCTTACAATGCCCATGGAGGAATACTGATGATCAAAATGTTCAGCCTCCTTTCAATAATTTTGCTGAAGAAGAACAACAAGGAAATGAGGAAGAAAATGAAGAAATAAACCATGTGGGAGAAACTTCACAGTAAACATGTTTGAAATTGTAAGAATATGAAGATAGATCAAGAATTTATTTGTTTTCCAATTATATGAACGCTCAGATTTATGCACAGAATGATAAAAAACAACAAGAAGTTAAAAACAGAAATTACCCTTTGAAGTCCAAAGTTCATGTTCAGCAGCCTCAACAAAATTAGATTGAGATAAACAAGCTGCTAAATAGAAGGCCAAAGTAAATGAGGTTCCTCGACCTCAAAATTCTGCTCCAATTGTCAAAATTACAGCAGAAAATAAGGAATTAGTTCCAATTATTTTAGTTTCAAATCTGAATTGAATAAAATCAAAATTCTAGTTCCACTCCTAGAATTATTAAAAAATCCATCTTATAAAGAGTCTTTCAAGAGTTTGTTGCAGCCTCCTCTCGCCCCTGATTTAGTCAACCTTGAGGATGAGCATCCCACCATTTAGGTTGTCATGTCCAAGACGAAAATGATGATAGCTCACCTCCTTTCTACCTGTCACTCAATATATGTGACAAATTGTTGCATAATTGTCTATTATATTTTGGAGCTTCCCACAATCTCATGCCAAATAAAGTAATGGTTGAATTGGAATTAGAGATCACCAAGAAATACCATGACCTTTACACTGTTGACTCCAAAAAATTCAAGTGTCTAGGAGTGATTAAGGATTTTGTTGTTTCCCTTACCTGACTGCCTATGAAGAGCTTAGTGATGGACATTGTAGTTGTTGACATTCCTTCTAGATTTTGGATGTTACTTTCCAGATCTTGGTCTAAGAAATTGGGAGGTACCCTTCATATGGACATGTCATATGCTAACATCCCAGTATTTGGAGGGGAATTCAGAAGGTTGTATAGGGAAACTCAAATGGCCTACATCATTGGTGATCATCACAATCCATCAAACCATCCCATATATGCTGAAGAAAAAGAATTGGGGTCATCATATTTTCACCTTGCTGCTGATGATAATGATTTCCAGCCTGAATTAAGTGAAAAAAAACATTTTCAAGGTGAAAATGCGCATCATTCAGAAGGAGGAAAGATCTGGAAATTGTACTTTGACGGAGCTTCTTCAAGAGAAGGATCGAGAGCCAGTGTAGTCCTCATTTCTCCTTCTCTGTCATACAAATTAAAATTTTCTACCACTAACAACACTGCGAGTATGAAGGATTTTTGTTGGGTATGAAGGCAACGAAAGATTTGGGAGCAGAACAACTAATTGCCTTTAGTGATTCAGAGTTGGTGATTAAGTAGGTGAGAAATAATTACCAAGTGAAAAATTCCAAATTGAAGAATTATAGGAATGAAGTTTGGGATTTGATTGAACATCACTTTTCAACATTTAATATAAATTTTGTCACTAGAGAAGAAAATAAAATTGTTGATTCACTAGCTATTGTTGCTAGTAATTTCAAAGTTCCTCTAGATGTCAAGGTAGTATATGATGTTCAAATAAAAAACAAACCTTCAATTCCTGATAACATCAAGCACTTGCAAGTATTTGAAGATGACAGGGAGATTCAAAAAATTTTGGAGTCTGCAGAAGAGTTTGCAAGCATACAAATTGATGATGAGTAGGAAATTGTTGGAAACCAAAATAGCAACCCTTTTGAGAAAACTATGGCTGGGAAGAACATTATAGATCTGAAAACTAACTTTATTCCTAAGGGTTTGGTTCCTTTAGAAAGACTATTTGATAATAATGATGTTTTTCTTAAGCCTGAAAGCAAGGTTGATGGAGAGAGTACAATAGAATGTAATATTGGTATAGAAGATCAGCTAAGATTAGTCAAAGTGTCCAAATTACTTCATCTGGAAACCAGAAAAAAAAATATATCAAACTGCTAAAGGAATTTGTTGATATTTTTGCATGGTATTATAGTGAGTTGAAAACTTATGATAAGAGCATAATGAAGCACAAGATCTCTTTGAAAACAGATGCAATTCCTATAGCAAAAAAAATCAGACACATCAATCCCATGTTGCTTCCAATCATTGAGAAAGAAATCAAAAAATTATGGGAATCAAAGATTATTTTTCCTTTGAGATTTTCTAACTGGGTAGCTAATATAGTTCGAGTACAGAAAAAGAATGGAGAAATAAGGATTTGTGTTGATTTTCACAACCTGAACCAGTGCTCCTTGAAAGATAACTATCCACTTCCCAAGATGGATTATATCTTGTTGAAGGTTGTAGGATCGAAAATATTGTCAATGATTGATGGCTTTTTAGGCTATAATCAGATTTCAGTTGACAGGAAAGATAGAGAAAAGATAGCATTTACCACACCCTGGGGCACATTCATGTACAACAAAATGCCATTTGGTTTGATGAATGCAGGTGCAACCTTTCAAAGGGCAATGGATATTGCCTTTATGGGAGAAAAGGACAGATTTGTGGTCATCTATTTGGATGACATCACAATATATTAAAAATCTGATGAAGACCACTTGAAACATATGAAGAAATTTTTTGACCAATGCAGAAAGTTTGGTTTGTCCTTAAACCCAAAAAATTCATCTTTTGTTGTCCAAGAAGGTAAATTATTGGGACATATTGTACATAAAGCGGCATATGTATTGATCCAGGAAGAGTAGAAGCTATTCAGAAGATTGATTTGCTCATAAATAAGAAGGAATTGCAGTCATTTTTAGGGAAAATCAAATTTATAAGACATTTTGTTCCTAACTTTGTAGAGCTAATCAAACATATAAATATTTTGTTGAAAAAAGATGCAGAATTTCAGTGGTGAGATGAAGCTAAAGAATTTTTTAGTTGTCTTACTTTAGAAGAATAAGGAGGGTTTGGAGCAGCCAATTTCATTTTTCAGTCATGCTTTAAGGGATGTTGAATTAAAGTACACCTTGACTGAAAAACAAGCATATGCACTAGTTAAGGCTTTGAATTATTTTTGAGTTTATGTGCTGCATTCAAAAATAATTTCTTTTGTGCCTGATATCACTGTTAAAGATGTGTTGGTGCATCTAGAGGACGATGGAAGGAGATGATTATGGCTGACCAAGATTCTGGAATTTGAGGTTGAAATCAAACCAACTAAATTGATAAAGGGTCAGGGCTTGGATCACCTGATGGATGAATCTAACTGCAAAGCTTTAAGTCTGAATGTAGAGGACCCTAAAGGAGAACACGGAGAAGGTATTGCTAATTATCTTGAAATATTCAATTTAGATTGGTACGCGGATATAGTTTACTTCTTGTTAAATTTCAATTGTCCACCTAAAATGGAGAAGTCTAAAAGGAGAGATTTTAAATTGAGAGTTGTGAAGTATTGCATTTTGGAAGACCAAATTTATTGGAAAGATCCTGTTGGAGTCTTGTTATGATGTGTAGACGAAGCAGAATCTTGGGAGATTATGACAGAGATACATGCAGGAGTATGTAGAGGGCATTTATATTGGAGAGCTACTACAAACAAAATCTTAGGAGCTGGCTATTATTGGCCAACTCTTTTCTCTGATTTCTATGCAAAATTCAGAAGTTGTGTAGAATGTTAGAAACTTGCTGGTAAACAGAAATTGCTACCATTACCTCTCATCCCTATTTCAATAGATGTTCCTTTCTAGCAATGGGGGCTAGACTTTATCAGTGAAATTCATCCACCTTCATCAAGACAACATAGATGGATTCTCATAGCTACAAAATATTTCACTAAATGGATTAAAGTTGTACCAACCAGGAATGCTACTGATACGGTAATTATTAAATTTCTGTTGGAAAATATTATGCCAATATTTGGTTGCCACAGAAACTAGTAACTAATAATGCAATGGCCTTTAAGTCTGCTAAGATATACAAATTTTGTCAGCAATATGGGATTGAATTGACTCATTCCACACCTTATTAGCCTCATGGTAATGGTTTGGCTGAGTCATCCAATAAAATTTTGGTAAGGATTATTAAGAAAATGTTTCCTGGAAATAATAGGAATTGGGACACTCCACTGATACATGCTCTATAGGAAGATAGAGTAAGTGGTAAAAAATCAATTGGAATGTCTCCATTTCAGCTTGAATATGATACAAAATTTGTACTGCCTTTGAAATTAGCTCTTCCTATGATGAAGTTCCTACAAGATGAAGTTGATCACGAAAACCCAGTCCAAAGGGGAATGCTACAATTGATAAAGGCACACCAAATCAAAGAATCATTGCTGGAAAAAGTTCATAAGTATCAGGCTAAAGTCAAATATGTTTTTGATAAAACAGAAAATAAACATTTGTTTCAGGAGAATGATTTCGTGTTGCGTTGGGATGCTAGGAGAGAAGACCATGGAAAGCATGGTAAGTTCGACAATATGTGCTTTGGGCCATTTAGAACTGCTGAAGTTTTGGAGAATAATACTTTTCTGCTCAAACATCTGGATGATGATCAGCTTACTGGAGGCCCAGTCAATGGTCATTTTCTTAAAAGGTTCTTTATTTAGTAAGTCATTTGAGTCACTCCATTTTAAATATCTTGTGTGATATGTCAATAAAATCCATGCCCAATGGTACTTATGTCTGTATATATGGTTAGTCTTGAGTCCAATATGTCAATGGTCAATCCTAGTCAATATTTTCAAAAAGTCTTATGAGTTTCAAGAGTTTTTGAGGCACTGAGTCTACAGTCCTTGAAGCCTCACAGGGAGGACTTCATCCCCAATAGTAGCCATTGTTAGCACTGAAAATTTTAATGGTGTAATCACCATTGTATTGTTGTTTTCAAATTTTCATTTTGTCCTAGTTCATGTCCAAAGTTTCAGTCATTTCCAATAAAATTTAAAAAGTCCCAACATCAAGGTGGTTTTAAGTGAATAGGTGTCATAGTGTTTTAGAGTCCCAAAATAAGTTAAAATCTATGTTTTGGATTATTTTAGTGTTGAAGGTCAGCTGATGTCTAGGTAATAAAATTGTAGTCATCTAGTCTGGAATAATAGCTACCTTTGTTGCGAATTCGTTGTCAAAACAATAATACAGTAAAAGTAAACTATTTCTCAGAAATGGAAGTCATATATTCCACATAGTGAAAAGTGAAACTATTTCACTAAGATTTTGGTTATCTCAGAAAAGAGGCTATGAGTAAACAGGTAATCAATTTTCGAGGCAAGAAAATTAAGGCTTCGTGGCAACCAAAGTTCTTTAAAATCAAAGAGTAGCCAAAATAAAACAGCTTAACCAACAAAGTGGGAGATTCAGAGAAGAGCAATAGATAATATTTAAAGGAAAATGGCCATGAAATAGATTAAGGAATGAAGCAATGGGGAAGAACCACACGCAAAAGGAACAGAGACCATGATCTAATCACAGATCCAAAGGGGAGCAGACCGATGACTAAGATTAAAGCGCACATGGGGCAACTTCGCAATGCGCAATTTTTAAGTTTTATCATTAAGTCAAATCGCATGGTATGTTAAGTGATTTGCGATGCAATGAGACTAAGGGGAAAGCAAGGAAGACCGTCAAATCTGGGTGCAGTTCAACGATGGATATTAAAGTGCAGATGGAGTGATTTCGCAAATCATAGTTTTTAAAGTTTATTGTTAAGGCTTCGCATGGTATGTTAAGATATTTGCGATGCGATGAGGCGAGGGACACATGTCGGCGTAGCACACCAGCGTGATTTCAAAAATCGCAGATTTTATGGTTTAGCCGTTATCAATGTAAATTTAAATTTGCGGGCGACCGAATTGTGATTGCTTCCTATTGGTCAATAGGTTGTGGGGCCCAAGAACCACAATTTTGCGTGAATGCATATTGTTTGGGAGCAATTGTGGTTTTGTTTAAAGTTATAATAAACGTTGTTGATTGCATGCGTATGTATTTTTATAAAACTTCAGATGTAGGATCTGCGATCGGTCCCATTTCTCTACCATGTCACCTCCACCCTCATCGCACATCACACTTCACCATTTTCAACATTTAACTTCCCGCATTTCACAATAAAACTTCTAATGCACGATTTTCGATCGATCCCACTTCTTTGCCATGTCACCACTCCCCCTCACTTATCATTTATTCTTCTCCATGTCTCCTCTATCAATTAAATCTGTTTCAAAGGATTTTCCTTATAATTTCTCATAAAATGAACCTTCGTCATTCTATCCAAAAGTTTCGGGTTTTTCCACCATTACAAAGGGTCTTCAACCAAAAAAGGTAAAGGAACAACAGAACAATGACACAGTTTCTCTCAAATAGTTTTCTATCACTAATCTCAGTACCAGCATGTTTTTACCAGTCACCGGCAACATTCAAGGAATAGCCTCACACCATTTTACTGCTGTTTGCACTTTTTATGGAGTTGGTTGCACCGGAATGGAAGAGGAGTCTTCCCATAAAACTGCCACATCATACAAACCAATTCAAATTTTCAGCCTTAGTGTTGTTATTTTTTTTAATGTAGCACTTTGTAATTAAGATTAAAGGATAAGCCTCACCTCTTGCATGTCGTAATGACTTTTGAAACAGATTTACGTTTTTTTGTGGAAGATGACAATATCATATTTTGTATATATATGCCAAACTGATATGAATTCAAGGTTGGTTGGTGGTTATTGAATTTTGACTTATATGAAATATAATATTTTTTGTGAATGAAATGGAATAATACTACTGAGGACTTATTACCAATTTTCTATGTGTATTGTCTACTTTATTTGTGTTTCCATATCTCCTTTCTTCCAGTTCCAGTTTGCAATTAATCATATTGTTATGTGTTTTATTAGTCTCTTAAGCATGTTATGTGTTTTATAAGTTTTTGTTAGTCTCACACAGTGAGAATTCCTGATAAAATATATGTTATAACATTGGAAGAGCATCACTCATGATAGTTATTCTTCATGATATTTCAGTGAGAATCTTTTCAGACTAGAAATAGCTTTCTCTCAATGGAATATTGTCAAACTGCTACTTTTGTCAATTTCTACTAAATCATTAGATTTCTGTTTTACAAACGTATTGATTCTCCTCTCATCATAGACTACAAACTTGCACCTTGCTACCACATCAATTTATAATACCCTCTTTAGTAGAACTGTGGATTTGGCCGAAATCTTTCTTCAGTGAATCAGAGTTTATACCATCTTCCAATCCCATAAAACAAAACATTAAAATTTCCTTAGAGTTTAAGATGTGTCTGGTTAGGCACTTGCTGCAGTCCAAGTGATGATTCCAGCACCAACACCTTCAAACTTAGGAACATCTCTTCCACGGCTTGGGTTATCTATTCACCCACCAATGAGTTAGTCTCTATTCATGGGATATGCCTTGGTCAAACAACGAACAATATTGCAGAATATAGCGCAGTCATTGAGTTGTAATCTGATTCCATTACATTTTGTATTCGAATTTTGATCATTAGGTTAGATTCACAACTCATTTTATTACATTTAAACAAATTTTATGCTATTAGAAATCCAGTATTGTTAAGATTATTTTTGAAGGTTCGTCTCTTAGAACGACAATTTGATTATTTCGAATATCAACATATTTAAAAAAATTTAAATACATTGGCCGATGCATTAGCTAATCGTGTTTTAAATAGACATCTACAAAATTAAAAAAGTAAATAAAAACAACATTCAATGCATGTTGAATAAGATACTCAGAGAAAGAAAGTAGTAATATCATTAGGATATATAAGTTTGTGTCAAAAAATATTACATCATCTATGATCATAGATTCAAACACCTTATGATCTAAAAGATACCAATATAAAAAACATAATGTCAATTTACATTAACCATCAGCTATCCATGATGATGGTCATGATAGCAAACTATGGCACGCGCCACCTTGCGCATAAATCTCCTGAGTGGACCTGGAACAACAGTAACATGTCTTTAGAGCCTGAGAGGTATATCATAAGTTCTTGTCTCAGGAATATCAATAGTCAACCTCTCAAGGTTGTGCTCTATCTCTGTCAAGATCTTTGATGCATCATCCTATGGGGGTGCTACGGGTTGTGCTTCTTGCCTGTCAAAGCGACGAAGCGCGACTAGTCGTGTCGATTAATTGACATCTGCATTTAAAAATTTTGTCAGTATTGGACGAAAAAAAATCATATAAAAATTAGATTAAAAACTTCAAAATGATTCACTAACCTGCCTCATCCCATTGTGCCCCTAGTGGCAGAGATGTTTCAAGATCACTTCTATAGTCCATCCCTGCATAAGGAAAATCTTCAATCATGAAGATCTAGTTCCTAAGCCACAAGAAATAAGGAGGAGGGAACCGAACCACTGGACCTCCCTCGCCACCATGGCGATCCATCAGTGCTACCCACCAACACCATCTGAAATTAGGGGAATTATGAGGTCTAAAATGGGCCTCTGAAGGAAATTATAAAATAATAGTGGAAATAATCAAATAATATATGATTACACCATCAAATTTTAGAGGGAAAAAATAAAAAACTACTTTTTCAACTCATATTTTAAACTTATCTCCCTAAGGTTTTACTCAAATTTCAAGCCGGAATACTCGTTGGATGCAAAATTTATTTTCCCATCCAAGGAGTACCCATGTTTTGTACTTTTGATGGACTTTGTTTCATGAAAAATGAGAAATACATGAAAAACATTATTGCAATCACGTTTTTTCATGTATTTATCATTTTTCATGTAGCAGTGCCCATCAAAAGTATGCAACATGGGTACTCCTTTGATGAAGAATTAAATTTTGCATCTAAAGAATACTCTCACTCAAAATTTGAGTTAACCCTTAGGGAGATAATTTGAAAATACGAGTTGAAAAAATAGTTTTATTATTTTATTATTTTTTAATCTTTTTACTTTTTTACTCCAAAAATGGTGAATCATCCCCCATGGTTGAAATCATCATCTTGAATCCTATTGGTTCTCATTCAGTTTATTTTGGTTGTACATTTTTCTTAGGAGGTCCATTTTAGACCTCAAAATTCCCCTAATGAGGTTCCTGAGGACTTCCACGATCCACTGGAGTCATTTGGGGTGCAAGGAGTGGGATCCTCTCTAGAAAAAATGAGATAATAATGGCACCATATCCGAAGTTTTTCAACTTCCCATTTTTAGCTCAGTGAGTTAGCCCTTCATATTGGCCAATACTCCTTCACTCTAATTGAATATTGTCCCTTTGAAACACTCAACTGCAGTTTGCATTTGTGCTTTGGTAGCCACATGAGGAGCTACACTCCTGCATAATCTGGTAACTATAAATGCTATGATTTTGAGTTCCAGTCACAAAAATGGTTTTTATGTCTATGCAACCATCCTTCAGCTCTGAATTATTGCTACAATACTTAGCTTTGTAGCTAGCAGTGGGAAGACCTCCTTGTCTAGTCCCAAATAAGGAAATGTTTCTCCCTCTCCGAGGTAATCCGGTGAGGAAGTATATGTCTTCTGACTCGATCACAATTTGGTGGTCAATAATTATGAAAAATTGATCTTATATGTCCCATATATTCACAAGCCAAGTCATCAACTCAACTTGTGCCTTCACGCCCTTAATTGCCTAGAATTAGTATAAGCCACAATTTTTTATTGCACGCATGGTTGCCGGATCATTTATGGATTTGTTTTTCACGCGCTCATGTTCTTGTTCTCACCATTCCAACATGATTAAAGATCTGTAAACCAAAAAATTAAACATTGGAAATAAGTTGGAGGAAACTAGAACCATTTTTTATGGAGAAATTTAGGTTTTTAAAAAGCTCACATTGCATGTTTATCCAATTTAATGTCTTAAATTACTTATCATAAATCATCAACCGACACTAGTATTCTGATGAAGTGTGGCGCACTATATATGCTTCGTTAACCTTCTTCTTACTTCGTTGTGTTTGTTTTTATATTGTTTTGGGGGGTTTTGTTTCTTTATGTCTAAAGGAGTTAATCTTAAGAAATGAGAACTATGAAATGAATCAACTAAATATAATGAAGTTTAATGTTAAAAACTAGTTTTGAAAGAAGGAAGAAAATGAAATGTTCTTTAACTATTCTAATTTGCATAAAAATGAATCAAGCTTTAAATGGTTAGAATCTGATATAAAAACATAGTATTTATTCTAATGACTTTGATATTTTTGGAATTAAAGCTAATTCTAATTGTACTCCATGGTTTGAAAGCATAAATCCTATGATTAAGAATTGAAATGACAATGCTAATCTAAATGGAAAGAAAATTCAAAGAAATTGAAAAGCAACTACTGTATGACCAAATACTCATTCATCCAATTTGGAAGAGTGACAAAGTCATCTTCTTGATATGATTTAACAAGCAATTGATTATACATTTAATTTAAATATTTAATCTAAGAACACAATTAAAAAGCATGTAAAGGCAACTCAACTACTATATTACCAAATACTTAATCATCCAATTTTGGAACTAGAATGACAAATTCATCTTCTTGATATGATTTTAGTAAGAATTTAATTATACATTTAATTGAGAATTTAATCTAGGAAAGAAGTATAAAAACACGTAAAGGAAAACTAAGATAATTGTATGCTCTAATGCTTCAAACACAATCCAATTTTGGAAAATAGAAGAACTAATTTCTTGAGATGCTTTGGGTAAGAAAAATATTACACAGTTATTCTAAAACTAATTCTAAGAAAGCATTCATGAATTTAATCTATGAAATAGTAAACAATTTAATGTAAAAATCAGTTGCAAAGCAATGTAAATTTAACTATGAATTGACAAAACAGAGCTAATAAAATTAAACTAAAAACAACTAATGAAACCTCCTTTCTATGTAGGGGCCCTCTGCAATAGAACGAGTTGAAATCCTAGAAAACTATGTGTGCATCAATAAGGAACTGGAACAAATGAACATGGTCTTTGTATTAGGAAAACAACAGAGTTTCAAAGCATACATAACGTTCATAAAATTAAGATTGTTTTCCGGTTTCCAAATGACTGGTATTTAAACAAATTTAAATGTAACAGTCTGGAGGTATTTCCGCCTACAGATGGTAATTACAACTAAAAAATAGAGGCAAAATCTAAGTAGCTAACTCTTGATTTGCTACGTTGAATAAAATCGAAATTCTTTCGTTCTCGGATCACGTCCTTTGACCGAAATTTGACCACGAGCATAGGAAACTTTTTCTATTGAATTAAAACATGTGGATAGGATGAGATCCATGTGTGGATCATTCTAAAGATGCCCATGTGACTCATTCCTTCATTAGCTCCTCGGAACCTGTCAAACCATTAAAGTAGTTGTGGAAACAACAGTTAGCTGTAGCATAGCATGTGTTCTGTAGTTGAGTTACAAAATTTGTTCAAATAATAAGAAACATCAAAATATAAAATAGAGACCATTCAAATGCATTCTCTGAGGAGAAATATTTCATTTATCATTTATTGGAGTTATGGATTTATGAAAAGGTAGGGGAAAGTGATGAGAAAGGATATTGGAAAAAGATCAATTTTGAGGTTCAACATACCCCCACTAAGAAGTCATTGCATTTCCTCATGCAATTATAAAAAAGTGTGAACTTCTTCTTCTATTGCATTTGTTCAGATCCCTCTGCTAATACATCCGGTTTTATCTTCTTACTTTTCATTGAGGTGACTGCCATCCTGGGCTTCCTCATAAGGAGTTTGTACTTGAGATTGATGACTATCTTGTTCAAATATTTGTTCTTTCTTTTTAGATTTTTGTTCTTTTTGTACCACAGTCCCAAATGTAGGATGTTTTTATCACTGAGGACTTTCTCCAATTGGTTATGTTGTTTTAAAGCTTCGTTTTCCTATTTAATGTGCCTATTCATTAACTCTAGCTCATAGATTTCTTGCTTTAGGGTGTTAACCAGAGGTTCTTGTGGGCTGATAGGTTGTTCTTGCATACCTGGATTTAATGTTGCATTTATTTTCTCCAATGACTCAATATAGTCATATATCTCTTGCTGTGTTGGGTCAATTCCCGGAGATATTCTACTTGGACTGCCTTCAAAATTATGTACATAAGAATTTGTAGGACTATGTGCAGGAGAGACGTTGATGAGTAATGGCACTTGAGATTCCTCCTCTAAATTCACAAACTCTATTTCTTGTGATGGTGTTTTCTTCATGGGTTTTTGGAGTCTAGATCTTCTCCTTGGTTGTGGAGGGTTTATTTTTTCTTCACTTGTGACCTTGCTCTTATTTTTTGTTTTACCTCTTGTCTTAACTCCAGCCTGTTTCTTATTTTTCATCAACTCCGCAAGGTTAAGATTATCTTCATCTTGTTGTAGTGGAGGTGAAGGTTTGTCCTCAATGCTTGTATCAATCTTCCTTCTTCTACTTTTTCTAGTCTTTTCTTCCTTAGGCGACTCTGGCTCATTTTGGAAATCGTTTCTGATTAGGAAACTATCCCAAGAGTCTCCTAAACATTTCAAATGGAATTCAAGAATTATTTTTACCAACCCATGATGGTGCATAGTGTTGTCTATAAACTGAATTCTTTTATGTACATTTGTGGACATTATCTTTAAACTATTTAGTAGAAAGAAAGGGAGGTTTATTTCTCCATCCTCTAAAAAGTTCATCAAAAACATAATATGATAAACAAACATGCAACCAAATATGCCTTCACAAGTGATAAACTTCTGTAAAATTAAAATCATATTTCTCTATTTGTTCTTGAGTGCTTGATCCAGGTGGATATTGGTGGTCACTCGCTTATTCCACTTGGGGCTCCACCATTGTCTATTTCAGTTTTTCAGTTTCGGCACAGTTTACTATTTTTAGCAGTTTTTCGGGTCTTAAACTTCCGGAGCCGTTTTGAGGCCCTAAACGACTTTTTTTTGGGAAAACGGAGAGCAACATGGGTCCATGGACCGATGTTTCTCATTCCAAATTTGTAGTCCTCAGATAGATATTTCTAACGAGGTATGGTACGCGTCAAACAGAGATCGTATGCCAAAGTTACGCTCCTGGGAAGTTGAAACACCAATTTACCCAAACGGGGCCCATAGTTTTGGCGCTTCATCTCCTAGGGTTAGGGTTTTGGCTGTTTAGGATTTCCCATTGTTTCTAAATGATAAATAGGCCCTCGAGCCTCATTGTAACACAGTTCAGAGGCCTGTAGCCGCCACATCTCTTCTCAGAGATAGCTACCAGCGCCCTAGCTAGTTTTATTTCCATTTTGTCTGTAAGCAAATTTCAGTTCTTTGATATTAATGAAATGAAGTGTTATTTCCGCTGCATCTATGTATTTATGGTTATATGTTTATTCTTTTGCGTTCCTGCATAAATCCGGATCAGTGGTATCAGAGCGGTCTGCTTTTTCTCGATCCTTCTTTGCATGTCCCCAACGAGGTCGGGGTATAAGGAGCTAGGGCTTGATCTGGTGGAACCTTTGCAAGATCAGCCTCGCAAACCTCGACGGACGCCCATGGGGGATGAAAAGAAAGATGAGGGAGCAGAAGATCCTATCAAAATATTGCTCGAGGAGGCCCTCGAAAAACAAAGGAACGCGATGATGGATAACTTTGCTCAGATCCTTCAACGGCTACCCACCGGCGACGCATCTGCATCCAGCAGCCACTCTGGAGGTGCGACTCCTTTTAAGGTACAAGTAAATTTTGACATTCCCATATTTGAGGGTCAAATAGACGCAGATGTCGTAGATAGATGGTTGAATCTGTTAGAAGGATATTTCTCGGTTCATGACTTTTCAGACCGGGAGAAGATTATTTTTGCACTCTTCAAAGCTACCCCCCATGTTAAGGACTGGTGGGAAACCTACTGTGAGAACAAGGACCAGACAGAACCCTCTCTGTTCTCGGCCGTACCAACTTGGAATTCTTTCCGAGACGCCATCAAGGAACAGTACTATCCCGTGGGGAGCTATGAGGACAAGTACATACAATGGACCACGCCGCGACAACAAAGGGATCAAGATGTGCATGAGCTGACGAATCTGTTCCATACCCTGCGCACAAAGTTGGGTATCAAAGATTCAGAGAAACATCTGGTGCTAAAGTATCGCAGCTGTCTGCACAAATACATTCAGGAGGAAATGGAGTTCCTTGACATCTCCTCACTTGGTACGGCATACCGGTATGCTGCCAAGATTGAGCATAAATTCAAGCAGAAGAAGCGAGACTTTGGATCTGCGAATCAAAAGCAAGGGAAAGGTGCTTCCAAACCGCAGAACAAAGGACAGAGCCAAGGCATGGCGGCTAAAGACAACTCATCAAAGCCACAAGAAAAGAACAGCATCGCAAAGCCAAAGAAGGACACGGGAAAGTGGTGAGTTCCATAAGAGCTCCACTCACAACACAAGTGAGTGTCGGGCCAAGCAGTCGCTAGTGGCCGAGATGAGGGCTTCTGAGTCAGATGCATGCTCTGACTCCGAATCAGAACCTGAAAAGGCGAATGAAAAAGGGAAACAGATTATTGATGCGGAGCCCAACGCCACTATTGCCACTGCAAAGATCCAAAAGGAGGAACCGGAAGATCCAGAGGAGGAGGAACGTCTCTTCCACTCCCAGATGTGGGTAAAGGGCTCCCCGGTACAGTTCATTGTCGACAATGGGAGCCAAAGAACCTCATTTCAGCAGACGCCGTGAAGCGGTTGGGCTTGCCGACCACAGCTCACCCACATCCATACACCATCGGGTGGCTTCACCAAGGACGAGATCTCCGCGTCAGCCAGCAGTGTCGCCTTCCCTATAGCATCAAGCCCTTCACGGATGAGGTATTATGTGACGTTGCCCCTATTGATGTTTCTGATGTATTATTAGGAAAACCATACTTGTGGAAGCGTCATGCTGTGTATGAGTCTCGACCTCGTGCTGTTATTGTTACTTTGGGAAATAAGTTGTACAGGATACCAGAGGTACCACCTCCTGCTGCTATCTCTTTGGTTACTGCAAAACAATGCAGTAAGCTCATTTCCCAAACTAGGAAATTCGTTTTTCCGATGATCCGCCCCCAGGGCAAGAAGAACACTGTGGCCACATCCTCCATACAGGGCTCCTCTGCACAACAACAACAAATGGATAAGGTTGTGGAGGAGTACGGAGACATATTCACCTCACCCACAGGGGTTCCTCTGCACTGTCAGGTCAAGCACCCGATTGATCTGACCCCAGGTGCGTCGCTACCCAATGGACCGATCTATCGGCGCTCTGTTCTGGAGAATGATGAAATCAAGAGACAGATTCAGGAGCTGTTGCAGAAAGGTCACATCAGACCAAGTTCATCGCCCTGTGGTAGCTCGATCGTGTTGGTACAGAAGAAGGATGGGACATGGAGACTCTGTATTGACTATCGGGCGCTGAACAAGATCACTGTCTGGAATAGGTACCCAATCCCACGGATTAATGACCCTCTGGACCAAATCAAAGGTGCAAAATATTTCAGCAAGATCGACCTGAAGTCCGGGTATCACCAGGTACCAATTGAACCCTCCAATGTGTGGACGACTGCCTTCAAAGCCAAGGAAGGCCTTTTCAAATCGTTGGTCATGCCTTTCGGGTTGACGAATGCTCCAGCCACCTTCATGAGGATGATGGATGACATCTTGCGGCCATTCACAAACTCATTTGTAGTGGTGTACTTGGATGACATTATGATCTTCAACTAGACTTGGGAAGAGCACCTTCACCACATCCGACAAGTCCTCCAAACACTGCGGCAACACAAGTTGTGTGCCAATTTGGAGAAGTGCACTTTTGGCATGACCCAGGTTCAATATCTGGGATACATTATTGATGAAAGGGGGTGCATGTGGCTCCAGCCAAGATCCAAGTCATTCGGGATTGGCCAGCCCCAACCACTATAACAGAGCTTCGCAGCTTTCTGGGTCTTGCTAATTTCTACCGAAGGTTCGTGTTGGGATTCTCTCATATCACTTGGCCCTTGAGTCAAGTCACCAAGGGAGGAGCGAGAGAAAAAAAAAATTGGTCGGAACCTCAACAGAAGGCGTTCACAGAACTGAAAAACCGCCTCTGTTCTGCCCCAGTGCTCACTTTACCAGACTTGCAACAGCCATTTGAGATCGAGACAGATGCCTCTGACTATGCTATTGGGGCATTTCTTACTCAACAGGGACATCCAGTGGCATATCACAGTGAGACATTGTCTGAGACAGTTCGCAAGTATCCCACCTATGACAAAGAAATGTATTCCATTGTGCAAGCCTGTCGACAATGGAAGCATTACATTTTGGGGAAGGAATCAATCATCCACACAGACCACTGGCCCCTGCAGTTCATACAGACACAAGGGAAGTTGCAAAATGATCGCCATCAGAAGTGGTCCACATATCTGCAACAGTTTCATTTGAACATCAAGTACAAGAAGGGTAGCACCAATCATGTTGCAGACTGCCTCAGCCGACCACCGATCATGGCACTCACCACTGTGCTCAACTCTTGTGGGCACGAGACTTCTGATTGGCCGCTTCTCTATGAGAGTGACCCAGAATTCGGCCAAACTTACAAGGCACTCTTGGGGGGTACGCAAGTTCCAAATTTTCACCTCCAAGATGCACTTTTATGTCACATGGGACACCTTTGTGTTCCTTCAAGCGAGCGTGCTAAGATGATATGGGAAGCACACTACAGTCGAGTCGTTGGGCATTTCGGGGTCGAGAAAACAGTAGCAATCCTGCAGAAGTATTTCTATTGGCCGAACCTTCTAAAGGATGTCGAGAAGCACATCAGATCCTGCACTGCTTGTGCCATTGCCAAACCGACCATCAAGAAGCAAGGCCTATATACTCCTCTACCTACCCCTAGTCGACCTTGGGAATCCATTTCCATGGATTACATGTCGGGCCTGCCTTCTACTAAGCAGGGAAATGACTGTGTTTTTGTGGTCGTTGACAGATTCTCGAAGATGGCCATTATGGCGGCCTGCAAGAAGAATATCACAGCAGAAGCCACTGCTAAACTCTTCTTTGAACGAGTGTGGGTGCACTTTGGGATCCCACAGTTTATCATATCAGATCGAGATAGCAGGTTCCTCAGCACATTTTGGTCCAGCCTCTGGTCAATGTTGGACACAAAGCTCACCAAGTCCACAGCTTTCCATCCCCAAACACATGGCCAGACAGAGGTCGTCAACAGAATGATTGTACACATTCTGCGCATGTACAATTCAAAGCATCCACGCACATGGGACGAGAGCCTCCCTTATGTACAACATAGTTATAATCGGGCTCTCCACAGTTCAATCGGCCATAGCCCCTTTCAGGTGGGCTTGGGATTCCACCCACTATGTCCCATTGACATAGCCATGCCATTTGCAACAAGCCAGCCAATTCAAATTTCATGGCCTATGCTCCGAAGCTCGAAGCAAGTAGCTTCATCGAGCGCATTCAACACATCCGCCAACAGGTTCATGATATATTGGACAGAGCCAATGCCAAGTACAAGCAATTCCATGATCAACACCGGGTGCCACACAACTTTCAGGTGGGCAAAAAATTATGGCTACATTTGCAGAAGGAGCACCTCACTGGACCCCACCGCAAGCTTCATCCGCTCCGATACGGGCCGTACACCATCACCCAGGCTATAGGGAAAAATGCCTTCGAGCTCAGTATTCCACCATTCCTTGGTCTGCACCCAGTCTTCATTGTGGATCGCCTTCGTCCTTACTTCCCACCTCTACTGGACACCTCGGACATTGCAGAACAACTCACACCAACAGAGTTAAATCCAAACTGCATGGAACAGGCCACCACAGATTGTATCATGGACATGCAAATCAAGAACACTCTCCAGCAGAAGATCCAACTATATCGGGTTTTCAAAGCTGGCCAACTCCTACACCAAGGAAAGTGGTTCACCAGGGACCAAGTTCAGCAGAAATTTCCTCATCTCATGGAGTAACTTAACGCAATGGGGACCATTGCTTCCTAAGGGGGGAGGAATGATCCAGGTGGATATTGGTGGTCACCCGCCTATTCCACTTGGGGCTCCACCATTGTCTATTTCAGTTTTTTAGTTTTGGCACAGTTTACTATTTTTAGCAGTTTTTCGGGTCCTAAACTTCCGGAGCCGTTTTGAGGCCCTAAACGACGTTTTTTGGGAAAACGGAGAGCAACATGGGTCCATGGATCGATGTTGCTCATTCCAAATTTGTAGTCCTCGGATAGATCTTTCTAACGAGGTATGGTACGCGTCAAACGGAGATCGTATGCCAAAGTTACGCCCCTGGGAAGTTGAAACACCAATTTACCCAAACGGGGCCCATAGTTTTGCGCTTCATCTCCTAGGGTTAGGGTTTTGGCTGTTTAGGATTTCCCATTGTTTCTAAATGATAAATAGGCCCTCGAGCCTCATTGTAACACAGTTCAGAGGCCTGTAGCCGCCACATCTCTTCTCAGAGATAGCTACCAGCGCCCTAGCCAGTTTTATTTCCATTCTGTCTGTAAGCAAATTTCAGTTCTTTGATATTAATGAAATGAAGTGTTATTTCCACTGCATCTCTATATTTATGTTTATATGTTTATTCTGTTGCGTTCCTGCATAAATCCGGATCATTGCTGAGCTAGGAATACCCTTTTTGTAAACAGAGGTATCCATACCTAGATTATTGAGGAAAACTCTCCATGTTTCACTGTGAAATTATTTGGTTTTAAACCATCTCTCGGCAACTCTTGGGAGATATATAGCTTCAGCTATGAAGGCCTCAATCACTAAAAATTTTATGTCTCATATTTCGACCTCTATTCCGTCAAAATACCTCGCAAAATATTTAGTGATCTCCTTGTGGAATCCATCAAATTTTTCTATAAACCTGAGCCACTTAACCCTCTATATCATCTATTTGATCTGAGGATAACCCTCCATGTATTTAACTCCCACTGGTTCAGTCTTGACTATCTAACCCATGTCTTTTTTCGTGAGGAGACTAGCCTTCAAAATTGTTCCTCTGTGTGTGAAATGAATTGGGTTGTGGATCTGGTTAAGGATGTCAAGGGTTTGTAGGGAAATATGAGTGAAATGAATACTTGATGGGGTTTTAAGAAATGTGGATGAATAGGTTACGGAAGTAGGATATGACTGTTTAATCATAAATGGGAAAATCCGTTATGGATCGTTATGAGATATGATGTGGATGATGTGGTCAATTTATGACATATGATATAGATTTCTTGCTTTTGGTCAATTCCTATTTCCTATATAATTCCTATGAACTTATTTATGGGAAGAAAGTAGTTCTATAACTACTTCTTTTATTACTTTAGAAAAAGAAAGGGAACAAATATTTTTGGGATTTTTAGAATGGAATATAAAATATAAGATGTCAGAACTTTGATTTTCATCCTATATTTTCTGTATAAGGATGCCAATCATTGATTGGTTTTCACACTTATACAATTATTATTATTATAATAATTTTTTGAATAATATATATATATATATTATTTATTTATATTTTTTTCTCTTTTTTTTTTTTTAGATATGAAAAATAAAAAGAAGAATAATTTGGGGAAGAAGAAGGATTCTTCTTCACTAACTTCATATCAGTATTATCTTGGAAAAATTTGATAAAATCCTCCTCTGTAATTGGCTTATGATATATTTTTAATTGATGTCCATTCACAAGAAGAGGTACCTTTTCTTCATCAATTGTCCTTATCGTGATTGCTCCATTGTCAAAGACTTTTTCAATCCAATAAGGCCCAAGCCAATGATTCTGAAAATTTTGCTTAAAAGTATTTGAACTTTTAATCGAACAAAAGTTCCCAATCCCCTGCTTGAAACTTTTTCTCCTTTATCTATTTATCATGCCATTTGGACGTTTGCTGCTGGACTAGACTGGTTCTTTGAGCCGCATCTTGCCTGATTTCATCAAGCTCATTAATTTGCTCCAATCTGTGTTTCTGGGATTTTTCTAAGTCAAGCCCCAATTGGACTGCCATCTTGAAGGTTTGGATCTTAAATTATATAGGAAATAGGAATTTCTTCCCATAAATACGTTCATATGGAGTATGTCATGTTGTATTCCTCCTTGTAGTCTTGTAGGCCCATAAGGCTTCAGGAAGCCTATCTTCCCAATCCTTCCTATGTAGATGTATAGTCTTAGTGAGAATTCCTTCGATCACCTTATTGGTAGACTCCACTTGACCATTTTCTTGTGGATGATATGGAGTGGATTTTCTATGTTTGATCTTGTAATCCTCCACAAGATTTTGCACCAACTTGGATGTAAACTGGGTTCCCTAATCTATCACAATTTCTCTTTGGACATCAAAACGAGTGAAAATATCCTCAAAGATAAAATCAACTACATAATTTTCATTAGCTAAAGAAATTTCTTTAGCCTCTAACCATTTAGTGACATAATCAATACATACCATAATATATTTCTTTCAATTAGATGGTGGATTGATTGGTCCAATAAAATCCAGGGCCCATTTTTCAAATGGTTCGATGAGTACTTGAGGTTGTAATGGAATTTCATCTGTAGGAACAGGTTCCCCATTCTTTGACAGTTGTCACACCTTTTGAAATACTCCCTGGTATCTTTAAAGATGGATGGCCAATAATATCTTAAATGAAGTATTTTATAGGTAGTCCTCTTATCATCAAAGTGTCCACCACAGGGTTCATCGTGACATGCCTTGAGAATCTCAAGCATTTCATCTTCTCAAACACACCTTCTGATGATGAGATCTGGACTTGTTTTATACAATTCATCATTAACCCATGAGTACAATGCACTTGTTTGAATAATTTTTCTTTTCTCTCTAGGAAAAAAGTATGCAGGTAACTTTCATGTAGCTAATTAATTAGAAATATATGAAAACTAAGGAGATTTAGTAGATATTGCAAAAATATATTCATCAGGAAAATTATCTTCTACTGGAGTATCATTTTTAACATTTTGAATTCTAGACGAGAAATCAGTAACTGTGTTTTGTTTTCTAGGTCGGTCTAGAATGGTGATATTGAATTCTTGCAGGAGTAATAACCATATTGTTATTTTGCCATTAGTAATAGATTTATTGATTATATATATAATTTCATAATGATCTGTATGAATAAAGGTTTCATAGTCGGTGATATAATGTTTAAATTTGTTGATAGCATGAACAACATCTAGAAATTATTTTTTAGTTACAGTGTAATTTAACTCAGCAGGAGTCAAATTTTTTCTTGTGTAATAGATGGAATAGGGGATTAAATATTTTTTTCCTAATACAACTCCGAGAGTTGTATCTGAAGCATCTGTTGAAATGTGAAAAGGTAGTTTCCAATTTGGACCTCTTAAGATGGGTGCTTCAGAAATATTTGTTTTTAAAGTTTCAAATGCCAATTGGAAATCGGGATTCCAACTAAATTCACAATCTTTGGTAAGAAATTTGAAGAGTGGGGATGAAATTTTAGTGAAGTTTTCTATAAATCTTCTATAATACCCTGTGAATCCTAGAAAACTTCTAACATCCTTTTGAAAACTTGGAATTGATAATTTGGAGATGAATTCAACCTTATATGAATCAACTTTAATTCCATCTCCTGAAATTTGATGTCCTAAAACAATTCCTTTAGTAAACATCTTAAAACATTTTTCATGACTTAATGAAAGATTTTCTTCTTTACATCTTTTAAGAATTTTTTCCAAATTTTCTAAAGCTTCTTCAAATGAATTCCCATAAACTGTAAAATCATCCATATATACCTCCACACAATCATGTATTAGATAAAAAAATAAATAAATAAAAATAAAAATAAAAAAAATCCTAATACTGCCCTTTGGAATGTTGCAGGTACATTGCACAAACCAAAAGGAAGTACTCGATAGGCATAGGTTCCCCATAGACAGGTGAATGTGGTTTTATCTTGGTCTTCAAGTGCTACCTGAATCTGGTTTTAACCACTAAAACCATCTAAGAATGAAAAATACTTCCTTCCTGTTAATGTATCTAATAATTGATCTATGAAATGTAATGGAAAATGATATTTTAGAGTAGCTTTATTCAACTCTCAATAGTCAATGCATACCCTCCACTTACCATTATTTTTAGGTACAATCATCAAGGGAGAAACCCATTGACTGTCTGAAATTGGGTAAATGAAGTTTACATTCAACAATTTTTGCAATTCTTCTTTCACAATTTCCCTAAGATTTGGATTCATCCTTCTTTGAGGTTGTCTGATAGGCTTACAATTTTCCTCAATGTAGACATGATGTATACAAGTCTTAAGACTAATTCCTTTCATGTCAGTGTATTCCCATGCATACGCATAAGAGTGTTGTTGTAATGTTTTGATTAAATTTTCTTGTTGTAATATTTCCAAGTTTTTGTTTATGTTCAAAGATTTTCTTGGAAAGATTTCAACCGTAGAGTTACCAAATTCTTCCATAGAATATAGAGACATCTGCCTAGATGACAAGTATTCAATATTGCATTGTTCTTGAAAATGATCATGTTCATATTCTAAAGATAATTCAAAGTTTTCTATTAAATTTAAGATTTGATTATCTTCACTAATACAAGAAATAGTAAAGAGAGGTTGTATATCATTTTCATCATCAATCCATTCTTCATCTTCTATTTTTGTGGTTTTTTTTGTTGGAGGATATAAAGTGAATTTATTTATTCAATTACCATCAGAGATATACATGTCACCAGATCTACAACTAATTAAAGCATCAGTTTTAGACAACCAAGGTCTTCCTAATATTAGTGGTTGTCCTCCTCGATTGTTCTTGGGGGTTAAAATCATAAAATAGATCGGATACTTCCAAAAGTAAGGATACTGAAATTTATTCTAATAAACCATCTGGCTTGATTACTGATTTTTCTACTAATTGCAGTAGTGTAGGTGTATACTGAAAATTTGGAAGCTTGAGTTGTTCCATGGTTTGTTTTCTCATGATGTTTATAGCTACTCTTAAATCAATCAACGTATTTGGAATTTCAATACCATTGATATATGTTCTTACAACTGGACTTCCTAGATCTAAATATTTTTGTATGGCAATTTTTCCCATCATAATGTCTACAATTTTTCCTACTAATTGAATTCTTTTTATTTCTTTTGTTTTTCTTCTTGGTTTCTTCATGCTCAACTCTCTTATTGTTTTGGCTAGAATTGGAATCTCTTTAATGGTGTGTAGCAAAGGAATTTTGATACAAACATTTTTCAATTCATCTAGAAATTCATAATTGGGAAACATTATTTTTTTTTCTACCCCTCTATCATCTTGTAATATTTCAGGAAAAGGAGAGTTAGAAATAAATACTGATGGTTGCTCTATGACAGGAGTTGAGTTTATTGGTTTTTCTTGCTTTTCATTTTCAGAATTATGGTTCTGTTGAATAGATGTCCCTTCTTCAAAAAATTTATTTTGTTGTAGAAATTTTTCTTCATCAAAATTATCTTGTTCTTGAATGACAACAAAAGGCTTTTTCCTTTCTAATATTCTACCAGATCTAAGTTGAAGATCATTAAGATCTAGTGGAGTAATCATGTAAGTTGGAAATTTTTGTCCTTCTATAGTGTAAGGATTTTGAGAAATTTTATTATTTGGGTTTGGCAATGGCTGGGCACGTAGTTGGTTTGGTCTTTGTGGAAATGGTAATGAAAGTTGTGGGTTTTGGTTATGGAGTTGGGGTTGTTGATTTTGTTGTGGAAATTGTTGGGGAGAATAGTTTGGATATGATGGAGGATATTGGTAGTATTGAGAATATCTACCATAGGGATTTTTCATTTCTTTTTCCCAAGGCTGAGGTTAGGACCAAGGTTGCTGTCAAGAATTCCAATTATTTGGTGGGGGCTGAGTATACACTTGGTTGTTAAATCCTTTAGTTTCTGGCCCCTTCCATGGTCTTCTAGAGACAAAGAAAATAGGTTCTACTGTATTTGAAGATACTTCTTCCTGAAAAATAGCCTTACACTACAAGAAAAAAGGACATTGGTGAGGGGTGAAAAATGTCACCATAAGCTCATTGGTGACAGTCAAAAGAGTCTTCGTCACCAAAAAATGAATGTCACCAAAGGTGGCGTCGCTGAAAGTATAAGTGTTGTGGTGAAATTCAAGGTTAGTCACCAATAATGATTTATAATGGCGGATAGTGACCATCACCATTTCATATGAGCAATGGTGATGGACCAGAGCCTCGGTCACCAAAAAAATGAACGTCACCAAAGGTGGCATTGCCTAAAGTATAGGTGTTGTGGTGACACTCAAGGTCTGTCACAAATATTGATTATAATGACAGATAGTGACCGTCACCATTTCATATGAACAACAATAATTTATTGTGATGGACCTTTCATGTTCGTCACTATTGGTGCATATATATGGCGACTTTCATTAACCGTCACCATTTCATATTTGATGAGGGTCAAAAAATGTCATGATAAGAACATTGGTGACTTCAAGGTCTGTCATGAATAATGATTATAATGACAAACAATGACCCTCACCATTTCATATCAACAACAATGATTTATGGTGACGAACCTTCCATGGTTGTCACTATTGATGCATGTATATGATGGCATTCATTGACCATCACCATTTCATATTTTGGTGAGGGTCGAAAAAGGTCACCATAAGCTCATTGGTGATGGTCAAAAGAGCCTCTGTCACCAAAAAATAATTTCCGCCATTCCATATGAATATCAGGGCACGATGGAATCGAACCACCAACTTCCTGCTTATACAGCAAGTTTTCTTCCATTGAGATAGCACCCTTTAAAGAATTAGACTTTTAAAAATTATATCTTGAAACTTTATAGATTGTAAATTCTACAACTTTCAATAAATTAAAATCTAGACAATGAAACCAGGCTCCAAGCTAGAACAAAAAGAAGTGACTCTAGAGTTGGGCTTTTTGGTGCTTGCAACTAATACAAAGGCAAAAATCGAATGAATCCCAGCTCCTAGATAGAACAAAAAGAAGTGACCTTGGAGCTAGGATTTTTAGTTCTTTTTTAGTGCTTGTGATTATCGATACAAAGGCATTCACCAGTACATATATTCATACGTAAAATAATGAATGGTAAATCAGAATTCTTCAAAGAAACACTAGGATTTCACCACTTATGCTTTGAGTTAGCCACATAGTAATATGCTCAATAAGCCATGGTTAAGCTAATATGTTCAAGTGGTCTTAACACAGTAGCTCGTAATCCAAGATGAGTTACTAAGTTTCATAAGTTTGTAATCCTAACTATGAACTGAAAATAGGCTAAGTTGTATTTACTGGTCATACATGTAAGAAGAAGGAGATAAGAAACAAGGGACTAATTAGCATACCTAGTACTAGGCCTGCAACTAAGCTTGTTATCCAAGAAGTGTTTGCACAATGCAAAGGATTTTTGTCCATAACAACTTCATTTGACTCGCTCTTAGCTGAATTTAGTTCCTATATGAGAGAAACATCAATAAAATTCAAGAAGCCAAGCCAGATGAAAATTGAAGAGAAGAACATGTGCCCAATCTGAACAATTGGGTAGCCATGTGTATAAAAGTGCTCAAGAGATCATGGCTAGACTCATTAGCAATAAATTTAGAATCTTACGAGCAAACAATTGATGTTAACCTAAGTAATGTTAGAGTAATACTAGAATTAGTTGATTAAGAAAAAAAAACTTCCTTACCATATGCTTTTTACTTCTAAGTTTTGCTCCTCTCCACCTCAAGAAGAGGCCAATTAAGATCAAATTTTTCATTGGCTAACAAAAAGAAATGTCAGCATTTGATAGGTGGAGAAAAAAATTATTATAATATTTTCCTTAAAACATAATGTTTTATGTGGTTTGATTTTTTAATTCTCATACAAAGACTAATAATAAAAATTTGGCCGATTATTATAGTCCTTGTTGCCTTATGGCGGGGACTAATAAGAGTTCCCAAATTTGTTTCTAAATATGTCTGATTTGTTTGAATTTGGGCCAAACCTAGTCAAATCTTTTCAAGTTCATCCAAGATGCAATGAGCTTAATTATGTTTGCCTAAGATAGTCAACAAGCTTGACCCAGGATTTTGAAAAGGGAGTTTGATAAAGATTACTACTCTGACATATTTTAACAAATTTTCCCATTTTGTAGAGTCTCGAAGAGAGAATTTGAACTAGCCTACTCTTACCACAATGTGGCTAGATAAGCGAGACAAATCAAAACCAATAGTATCCACTAAGAGATTGCGAGTGAGGGGCATTTATTCTTCCAAAAGATGCTCAAAACATGGCATCAAAGTTGATCACCCAATGTGTTGCAAAGTGCTACTATAACAATCCTATCTTCCTCATTAGTCAATTCTACCGTACTTCTATAGTATAACTCGACATTTGTGGCAACCATTAGGGGGGATTATCTAGTGGTTCCTTATTTCATATCATTTATGGGATCCTTTTCACTTTTATGTTGTGTTTTTTTCAGTTGTTTTGGGTTTGATTTTATTCTCATTGCTCTCAACTCTTCAATATTGAGGATAAAGGGATTCACAAGCTTCATAGTGTTTCCCATTTGAACCTGTGCATATGTGACTGTGGTAGATATTTGGGCATGTGGACTTTTAATACTCCTATTACCTATTGCAGAACACTCAAATTAGCCTCTCAGACTTGTGATATAGACCTTAGGCTTACACTCTGCAACAAATCAAACTTGTGAGAGACTTGTGCACCAGTAGTCTCAGGATCTGTCATATTTATTAAAGCTTAGATCTGTGTTGTAACATCTGAAGAAAATTTTGGACTTCAGTACTCTGATATGTGGACATCTCTTGGACCTATGACTGTGGAAAAGGATCTTAGCATATATTCGGACCTGAGACATCAGTTAAAAAACCTTGAATCTATGGACAAACAAATATTGGACTTGTGACACAATTCCTCTAACCTTATGGATATGAAGAAGTCTTGAACTAGTTATATACCTTGGATTGAGGGGCTACAAAATAAACTTTTGGAGCAACAGTATTTTGAAGACATCATTAAAGACATGAGGCCAAAGGACAGTTCAGATTTGTGGCTTGTGTGACAAGGTTAAAAACACTAATCATATCTGAGGTGTTTTTGGAAGAAATATTTGAAAAGGCTTAGAGTCGGTACAGAGCTTAGTGTAGAGTGTAGAGCTCGTAGGGATCTTGACTCTCAACCCCAGAGCTTAGAGCTTGATAAAGAGATTAGAGCTTAGAGAAGAGCTTAGAGCTCGTAAGGATATTGACTCTCAACCCCATCCCAAATATATCTTTCTACAGAAGAAGAAGTATAGCAGAGGTGCTCCCAATAGTGGATTTCTTCTTGACACTAGGGTAGTATTCACACATCCTGAAGATCAATCTAGAATTTATGTGCAACGAAAAACTCAAACAGAGATATTGCAAGAAATATAAGCATAGTGGACAACAAAGAGTAAGTTCATAAGTTGAATTCTAGGAAAAGTCTCTATAGAATAATACTTCGCATCCGAGGAGCCTGTACTCGCACATCTTGGCACATTTCTTGCAAACATACTCACACATGAAAGATATTGCGGACTTTTGAAAGAACTGAAGCTCAAACCTATTGTGAAATTCTTTTGACCTGTGGAGATTGACACTTCCTCTCTTAATTCTATAAAGATTTTTGAAGACACATTACTAACGGATAAATGGATCTATAATAGAGCTATTTTTCAGACCTATGGAAAACCTAAATTGTAGACCTTGTAGCAGCTTGGACACATCTGCAATTCGATCTGAGGGACTATATTTTTTCGATCTAAAGCACTATATTTTTTACTTGAGACACTGAAATTCAATTTGAAATTGTGCATCTGTGATTGTGGCAAATATTTGGGCCTGTGGAATCACCTATTGTAGAACACTCAAATTAGCCTCTCAGACTTGTGATACAGACCTTAGGCTTACACTCTACAACAAATCAGACCTGTGAGAGACTTGTGCACCAACAGTCTCAGGATCTTTCATATTTATTAAATCTCGGATCTGTGTTGCAACATCTGAAGATAATTTTGAACATGAGTACTCTGATATGTGGACAACTCTTAGACCTGTGACTCTGGAAAAGGATCTTGGAATATATTTGGACCTAATACATCAATTAAAAAACCATGAATCTGTGGACAAAGAAATATTGGACTTGTGACACAATTCCTCTAACCTTGTGGATAGGAAGAAGTCTTGAAATAGTGGCATACATAGAATTGAGGGGATGCAATACAAACTTCAGGAGAAATAGTATTTCGAAGACATCATTTAAGACCTATGGCCAAAGGATAGTTCAAATTTGTGGCTTGTGTGATAAGGTTAAAAACACTAAGCATATCTGAAGTGTTTTTGGAAGCAATATTTGAAAAGGCTTAGAGCCAGTGCAGAGCTTATAGCTCGTAGGGATATTGACTCTCAACCCAGAGCTTAGAGCTTGGTGCAGAGCCTTGAGATTAGTGTAGAGCTTAGAGCTTGTAGGGATATTGACTCTCAAACCCTTCCCAAATATATCTTTCTACAGAACCAAAAGTACAACATAGGTGCTCCCAATAGTGGAATTCTTCTTAACACTGGGGCAGTGTTCACACCTCCTAAAGAAGAATTTATGTGGAATGAAAAACTCAAACAAAGATATAGAAAGAAATCGAAGCATAGTAGAGAACAAAGAGTAATTTTATAAGTCAAATTCTGGGCAAAGTTTCTATAGAATAATACTTCGCATTTGAGGAACATGTACTTGCACATCTTGGCACACTTCTTGCAAACATACTCACACCTCAAAGATATTGTGGACTTGTGAAAGAATTTAAGCTCAAACCTACTGTGAAATTATTTTGACCTATGGATATTGAAACTTCCTCTCTCGGTTATACAAATATTTTGAATACACATTACTAAGGGTTAAATGGATCTATAATAGAGCTATTTTGTAGAACCATGGAAAACCTCAATTGTAGACCTTGTAACAACTTGGATACATCTGCAATACGACCTGAGGGACTATAATTTTTGGATCTAAGCACTGTAGTTTTTACTTGAGACACTGAAATTAAAATTTGAACATGTGCATCTATGATTGCGGCAAATATTTGGGCCTGTGGAATTGTAATACTCTTGTTACCTATTGCAGAACACTTGAATTAGCCTCTCATACTTGTGATATAGACCTTAGGCTTACACTCTGCATCAAATCAGACCTGTGAGGGACTTGTGCACCAGAAGTCTCAGGATATGTCATATTTATTAAAGCCCGGATCTGTGTTGTAACATCTGAAGAAAATTTTGGACTTGAGTACTCTGATATGTGGACAATTCTTGGACCTATGACTGTGGAAAAGCATCTTGGCATAGATTTGAACTTGAGACATCAGTTAAAAAACCTTGAATTTGTGGACAAAGAAATATTGGACTTGTGACACAATTCCTCTAACCTTCTAGATAGGAAGTAGTCTTGAACTAGTGACATACCTTGGGTTGAGGGGCTACAAAATAAACTTCTGGAGCAACAGTATTTTGAAGACATAATTGAAGACCTATGGCCAAAGGATAGTTCAAATTTGTGGCTTTTGTGACAAGGTTAAAACATTAAGCATATCTGAGGTGTTTTTGGAAGAAATATTTGAAAAGGCTTAGAGCCAGTGCAGAGCTTAGTGCAAAGCTTAGAGCTCGTAGGGATATTGACTCTCAACCCCAAAACTTAGAGCTTGGCATAAAGCTTAGAGCTTAGTGTAGAGCTTAGAGCTCATAGGGATATTGACTCTCAACCCCATCCCAGATCTATCTTGCTACAGAAGTAGAAGTACATCAGAGGTGCTCCCAAAAATGGATTTCTTCCTAACACTGGGGTAGTGTTCACAACTCCTAAAGATCAATCCAGAATTTGTGTGGAACGAAAAACTCAAACAAAGATATAGCAAGAAATAGAATCATAGTGGAGAAAAAAGAGAACGTTCAGAAATTGAATTCTGGGAAAATTTTCAATAGAATAATACTTCGCATCCAAGGAAAATGTACTCACACATCTTGGCACATTTCTTGCAAACATACACACACCTCAAAGATATTGCGGACTTGTGAAAGCACTGAAGCTCAAACCTAATGTGACATTCTTTTGACCTGTGGAGATTGACACTTCCTCTCTCGGTTATATAAATATTTTTGAAGACACATTATTAAGGGTCAAATGGATCTTTAATAGAGCTATTTTTTCGACTTATGGGAAACCTCAATTGTAGCCCCTATAGTAGCTTGGACACATATGCAATTCAAACAGAGGGACTATAATTTTTGGATATAAAGCACTATAGTTTTTACTTGAGACACTGCAATTCACATTTGAACCTGTGACTCTGTGATTGTGGTAAATATTTGGGCCTGTGGAATTGTAATACTCCTGTTACCTTTGCATAACACTTGAATTAGCCTCTCAGACTTGTGATACAGACCTTAGGCTTACACTTTGCAATAAATTAGACATGTGAGGGACTTGTGCACCAGCAGTCTTAGGATCTATCATATTTATTAAAGCTCATATCTGTGTTGTAACATCTGAAGAAATTTTTTGACTTGAGTACTCTGATATGTGGACAACTCTTGGACCTGTGATTGTGGGAAAGGATATTGGAATAGATTCAGACCTAAGACATCATTTAAAAAACCTTGAATCTCTGGACAAAGAAATATTGGACTTGTGACACAATTTCTCTAACCTTGTGGATTGGAAGAAGTCTTGAACTAGTGACATACCTTGGATTGAGGGGCTGCAAAACAAACTTTTGGAGCAACAGTATTTCGAAGACATAATTGAAGACCTGTGGCCAAATGAAAATTCAGATTTGTGGCTTGTGTGACATGGTTTAAGACACTAAGCATATATAAAGTGTTTTTGGAAGCAATATTTGAAAAGGCTTAGAGCCAATGCAGAGCTTAGAGCTCGTAAGGATCTTGACTCTCAACCCTAGAGCTTAGATCTCAGTGCAAATCTTAGAGCTTAGTGTAGAGCTTAGATCTCGTAGGGATATGAATCTCAACCCCATCCTAGATCTATCTTTCTACAGAAGCAGAAGTACAGCAGAGGTGCTCCCAATAGTGGATTTCTTCTTGACACAGTGGCAATGACAAGATCTGACCATGGAGTAAATTTTAGGGAGTGTGCTCCTTAGATCACTTGAACGTTAGTTATGGCTACCTAACATTCTATGGATTATTCTATAGTACACTCCATCATGGAAGGATACTTTGCATAGTAGTAAATGGGTACGGAATTCATGGAATGGATCCCATAGATATGTAACAGATGCCAAGAATTTCAACACTGTTTTGACACATTTATCCCCAGTCAAAGAGACTTTTTTGAGAAAAATGCCCCAAAATCTTAAACATATAAAGGATAAAACCCTACACCCCATTCCTACTCTATAAGAAGACCAATTCCTCCATTGGGAAATAGAAAATATACAGCTACAGATTAGAAGCATCATTCTACAGACTGCACACAAGTGCTTGGAAGACTGAAGTTGGAAGTTGGGTCAAGATTGAAGCTTAGAGCTCAGCTGAGGTTCAATATGGAGCAATCAATTCAAACTTCAAGCATCATATTTTGAAATTTTATTTGTAATAGCTACAGTTAAGCCATGCTCCAGAGAAACAATATTTTAACCACTGGTATATATAACATATATGCAGTAGAAGAATATTTGTAGTCGGAGAGAAGATTTACGAAGCCATATTTTTAGCCCATATCCCTTGAAAAAGGAGGTGGAAGAGTTACAACTGCAATTACATTTCAAACATATGAAATAGCCTTGTGAGAATTATGCCTTGGAGTTTTTTGTGACTTTGATAAATTTGCAATGAAGGAATTAACAGTATATATTCAATTAAAGTGATTTTCTCAACTCAAGCCTCAAGGTCAATGTTAAATTTTCCATCAATACTCATTTTTCATTTATTGGACCTCAAGCTGTTTATAGGTTTCTAATTTCCATATTTGAGTGTCAGTAGTCCTTGAGAAACAAGGCTACTCGCCTGTATTTGATGTGTGTTGTGGATCTTTACTTGTAGGTTGTCTCTGTTAGATCATGGATTTGAAACCCAATGCCAAACAAGATAAAAGTAAATTTTAGATATTAACATGGCATTCTTGGGCACAGATTATGTAATAGGGCATTTTTCTTGGACTTCAATTCAAAAAATTAGGATCTTGAGAAAATTATATCCACTTCCATTTATATAGGTCGAAGGTGGTCACAACATGCTTTTCGGTTTAATGTTTATGAATGATATTTGCGCTGAAGTGTCTAATTTGTAAATTATGCATATACAAATGTGGTGTATATGCTATACAAATTTAAATGCAGGACAAACATCATTAAATTGTTTTTAAACCTTTTGAAAATGCAGATTTCTAAAACCTTTTGCACATCCCCGTTTCATTATGTTGAGCCATGCTCAAAAAGACTCTTGAAATTTTGAACATCCCCGTATTCATTATGTTGAAATGGACTGTAGGTTGCTATTCAAAATTTTTAATTACAATGATCACTTTTGTAGTATCTCCACTGTAGGTTTTTTATTCAAAATTTTTAATTATAGTGATCACTTTTGTAGTATCTCCAAGTTTTGTAGCTTTGGATTGATGTAGCACTGAAGCATCATGGTTGAACCTTCATCATCATATTGAATATCAAGATGGAAATAGCATCATCATAGGAATGATCATAGTACTGAGTTTCATAATGTCATAGCACTGACAATGGAGACAAAATCATGTCATACATCACTGAGTATCAAAACAAAGAACAACACCATATCCAAATTGTAGTGATGTTTCCTTCTTGAAAAACCTCTGAACTGCACTATCTGTAATATGTATGAAACTTCTTTATGCAATATTACAATATCATTGTAAATTCGTATTGAGTTGCATGATCAAACTACACCAAAAGTGTCTCTGAGATAATAGAGAATGATCTGAAACAATAACCCTATAACCCTGTAATTTGTGGTTATGTGATAACTACAGAATATGATCTGAATTGTATACAGTGATCCAACATTTTAGAGAAGTCTGAATTCCTGAGGTTGAAATGTGAAACTATACCCCTATATTATAGTTGAGATCTGCATGTTGTCTCTTTCTAAGATTAATATAAAGTTATAAACAAGTGACTAAATAAGAACATTGAAACAAGACTGTAAATATTCAAGATAGTTCATGAAATCAAGGATTTGTAAATCCATGGCTTCAAATGACATCATCAACATGAGATCCAAGTTTGATGAAGTGAATCTTGAGCTCAAGGCTCAAATTCTGGTCAATCCTGCTTTTTATTACACTGAGGACACACATCAATGGGTCAAGAAGTGATTGTCATCATGCCTATAATAAAAAACCCTAGACAAATGAACATGACAACAAAAGGGGTCACATCAATGGGTCAATAAATCATTGTCATCATGCCTACAATAACAAACCCTATATAAATGAACATGGCATCAAAAGGGGTCAATGACCAAGCCAGGGCCACATTAGGGCTAGCAGTTACAATTGTAACCAAAAAGAGAATATCGTTGGTGGCTATATCTCGCATCTAATGCCAAATGAGGTGCCACCATAAGTTTTGAAGATTCTTCACTTGCCAAACACTAGGGCAAGCGAGCCTCTCAGCTCTAGTATGGTCTTTGTCTAACTACTATAATTGCAATACTATCTAACATGAATCTTTAAACAAGGGGGAGCCATAGCAGATCTTCACGTATTTATGAGGGCTCTTTCAGAGGAACCCCTCCATATTATCCACATATTTTTTTATATATTAAATTCATATAAATCATGAAGGGAGGGGATCCGTCCAAGCCATCAAACACTGTTCTACCCAAGGTTTATGATAACATTGTTTTTGCCAACTAATTAACTAGTTTACATTTTCATGTTGTCTCTTTTTTTGGATTAATTTAAGCAACTAGGGAGTTAAGAAAATATTCAAGAGTCAAGACAATTCATGAAATCAAGGGTTTGTAAATCCATTTCTTCAAATGCAAGTGTCAATGTGAGATTCAAGTTTCACAAAGTATATCTTGAGCTCAAGGCTCAAATTATGGTTGATCCTGCGTTTTATACATTAAAAATGCTCATCAATGGATCAATAAAACATTGAATGAGTGCTCTATCATCACGCTTGCAATAGTTACCCCTAATTAAATGAACACAACAATAAAAGGAGTCAATGGATGAGCTAGTACCACATTAGGATTGGCAGTTAAAACTATAACTAGAGAGAGCATGTTTTCAAAGGTTATATCCATGGCATTTCAAGCCAAACGAGGTGCCACCATCACATTTAAGGGTCGAAACTTACACAAACACTAAATAATACTTTTAGCTCTAATATGGTCTTCATTCGACTAATACCATTGCACTCCTATCTATCACGAATCTTATAAAACAAGGTGGAGTCACTGCAGATATTCAAGTCTTTATGAGGTCCCATTGAGGGGAATCCTTCTATTTTCATATGAAATCCATTGGTTCTATCTATATATTGAATTCATGGATACAACAAAGAGAGAGTTCCCTCCAAGCCATTAGAAACGACTCTATGCAAGAAGGCAACTCCTTGATAGTTTCTTTCCTGTGGATTTTGGCATAAGCAAGGATGTTATCATGCTTTTGGTTTCAAGCCTTCTTGGATGATCCCTATGCAAAAATATGCCCTCCTCCTCCCAATCCCATCAATTCAAGGATGAGGTGAAGCCTAGGCTTTCTATTTTCTCAAAGAAAAAGGCACCCCTCAATCCTGCCTTCATAGTGGAGAAATCAAAGGACATTACAGTGTTGGAACTTGCAGTTATATGCCCACAACTTTTTGTATTGAAAGGATGGCACTCTTTGTCATTTTAATGGGCTTTGGCCATCTACAAAACTGCTTCATGGGTGGAAAAATCAAACCTATATTACCAACAATGAGCTCTTCCTCCATTCCAGGTGTTAATTCATTGTAATTTTTAAGGCCATGGTGGATAGAAAAAAGAAAAAAAAAATCAACCTAGGACCCTATTTCTAGGGGCAAATGCACCTCTCCTTTCATCCCTAGTTCTCAAAGATTGATCCAAACACCATGATTATTACAGCTACTTCGGTCTAGGTAAGAGTTCCAAACCTCCTCTTCACTTATGGTATCCTAATTTTCTTGTAACTATTAGGAACTCCCTAGGTCATTTTATTAAAGTTAATGGAGCTCATATTGTCATGGGATCAACATATTTACCCATATCTGTGTAGTGCTCAACCTCAGTTGTGATTTTCCCAACTAGTTGCTCATATAATGGGTTAATATCACTTTTACCGAAATTTTATACATTGAAAGCACAAAATTTCTATGTAGATCATGCCAACAAATTGTACACATCTTAGAGACCTATTCATCTTCACCGACATCTTCTACATCCAGTGGACATAGGAAAAATCCCAAAGGATGGTAAGTAATATAGGGAAACATATGTGCTCCAAAAAATAAAATGGCTCAACTAAAAGCAAAGAAACCTATGCAAGTTCCCCTTGGTAGTGGTGGGGAGACACTTAACTTTGGTTCCATAAAATCTCTTTTGAGGTTTAAAGCATCTTCGTGAATCAAAAAAGGAAAAGCTTAGTCCTAACCACCTTGCGTTCATGATTCCCTTTCACAAATCAGTATATCACAATTCCACTAACCCATGTCAATGGAATTGAGTGGATCAATATTAGAAAGAAAAAGAAACAAACTTAAAAAGTGATCCTCATAAGACAAATCACAACACCTAGTGACCATGTAACTTCTTCAACTCTCTGTAAATGAGTCAAGTTGTGTCTCTCTATGTTGTCTACATTTATATCTATTTCATAGTTATGTTTCAATATTATGTTCATAGTTATGGGATATTGAAGCATGACAGAGGAATAAGAAAACCATGTAGCATCCACATTTGGCCACTGCGAGTACCCCTTTATTTGTATTCACTTTTCATCCAGAGAAGAAAAGAGAAAAGCATAGGCCTCTCCTTCTAGTTGGGTTTGTCTTGTATTGAGTTTTCCTAGGGTTATATTGTATTCCATGTATGGATGTTGTATAATTGTTTGTCTCCTTCATTTCACTTTTAGTTGATTCTCAGTAATTTCTGTGTTAAATCTAATGATATGAAGTCTGCAATATTGAGTAGAATATTTATAGTAAAAGACTTTCTGCCAAGGAAAGTCCAAAATTAAATTGGAGACTGGGGTTTTTGAGCTGACAGGGATGAAACTAGACTCCGAGAGAAGTTGATCAGTGCAGAGCAAGGGTGACGCAGTCCCTCAGTTAAGTCCATGCGGCCTTACGTAGTGGCAGTGTAGAGAGTACATAGAGCTTGTTGGGGTTTCACGAGTGGCTCATACGGATCAACCGGGACTTGCGGGAGTGAGGTAAAACTCACATTTTCTTTGTAGCTGAGGTTTTCTCTGTTGGGTGAGCCAGATTATGGCACCCTATATGTACTCAAAATATTGTTGCTTAATAATAATAAACCCTCAGGTCTGTTGCACCATTTTTCCCGCATTGGGTTTTTCAGAGGACATTTGTCCGAAAAATCTGTCCTTTGTCATATGTGCATGATGTTCATTAAATTATATGTATTTGTGTAGGTTGCTAGTTGTGTTTACTTAAGAGTTTTTCTGAATATTTTCAGTTAAATAACTTGTGCATAATAAAAAAAGTAGGAGAAGTAAATCAATATTTAGTAGTAGGATTTATGTGCTTAGATGTTTTCTCATGGTATCAGAGCATTGCAGATCAAGTTGAACCATCAGCAAAGGGGCTAAAGATATTTTTTGAAGGGAGGGTAGTTGAAACAACACAGATCCGAAAGAAGGCAGTGCAGCACTAGAGGGACAACATAGACCCTACAAGGATAACAAAGAGTCAGTCTGCTCATGCAGAGGCTGACGCAGCTCTAGAAAGGTGATGCAGAGCCAGTCTGCTCACACAGAGGCTAACGCAGTACTAGGAGAGGGACGTTGAGCCAGGTTTCTCATGCAGAGGCTAACACAGCACTGGGAGGGTGACACAATCCAAAAGGGAGTGACATTGTGCATTTTTTTGAGGCTGTAAGTGAAACTTCTGATCTTCAAAAGTTGCTGGTGAGGCATAACTTCTGTCAGTGCAGAACAGTGCCTAGAAAAAGGTGAAAAAGTGAGGAGAAACAGTTCCTCAGCAGACTTTTGCCAAGAAGTCTGAGATTCAATTAAGATGGTGATCGTAGAGGGTTGATTCAGCAGAATTAGCGGAGGATTTCTGAGAGGGAAATCAGTTATCAGAGGGAGAAATATATCTAGAGGGTTTCTAACAACAAGAAACCCAAATATGGTCTTATGTTGAGTGCAGCAATAGTAGAAGGGAGAAGAGTACTTGTTTCGACATTTTGAGCAGAGATGGCCCCGTACAAACTGAGAGATTAAGATAGGTTGGACGGCGTGTCCAACTTTGCGATTTGGAAGGCTAGAATCCTGACAGTCTTAAAGGAATACGGTATGAGAGACCACACGAAAAATTTCCTAGTTGTGTCGACTGATTTGGACGCTCTAAATAATTTCAACAAAAATCAGGCGCGAGAAAAGCGCTTAATCATGGATGGGGTGAAGGATCACGTGGTCCCACACATTTCCAAGAAGAGGATGGTACATGAGATGTGGAAATATTTGACCACATTGTATCAAGGCAGCTTCGTCCAGCGGAAGATGCTTCTAGAGAACCAGATGCGAATGTTCCAAATGCACAAGGTAGAAGAGATTGATCCCTTCCTCTTCAGATTGCAGACGATCTGAGATCAATTGATTGCCATGAGGGCAACTCTAGATGAAGGGCTCTTGGTGAGGACTACCCTGAATGCAGTCACTGATGAGTGGGAGACCTTTTTCCAAAGCATCTTGGGCAGAGCACAACTCCCAAATTGGGGTGACATGTGGGCTATCCTTCGACAGGAGGATATTTGGAGGATGACCAAGAAGGAATTTAGCAGCGGAAGTGTCAAGGTGAAGAAGGAGGAGGAGGGAGATGTGTCCTTAGCATCAAAGGGACAGTGGTAGCAAGGGAAGAAGAAGGACCTATCCAAGGTCTGGTGCTTTACATGTGGTGAAATTGGACACTTTGCCAGTACTTGTCCTAAGAGGAAGGACAAGGGAGCTTCATATTCCAAGGTAGAAACAACTAGAGGGGACAGTGGTAGTGAGGATGATGTATCCATGAGTGCTCATGTGCCTTGAGAGAGGAGGTGGGGCGATATAGATCTGTAGATCAGCTACAGATGGGCAAGCAGGATCCTTGAGGTGCCCAAACTCTTGGATCACATACGAGCTATGGGAGCCTTAAGACAATAGTAGGATTACTAGAGCAGTGGATGCAGAAGATCATGGAGAATCAGAGGCAGTGTTGGGACGTTGAAGTCTAGAGCAGTGCAGAGGAGAGGCAGCAATGCAGAGGAAGTTCTTATGCAGTATAGTGCAGCAAACAACGCATAGCTTCAGAGAGACAGCGCAGTGTAGCAGTTGAGGGTGCTTCAGTGATGAGATGCAACCTGACTAACTTGTCTGTCAGTGATTTGGTGGTGGTCCTTCAATTTCTTACTTCTCGACAACTGAGTTGTAGTGTAGCAGTTAGCAGTGGTGGTGCTATGGGCAACATGATGCAGCAATTTGAGAGGGAGATGCAGTACAGATGTGGCAGTGTCAGTGGTAGTGACATGGGTAACAGTACAGAGAGCAGCAACACAATGGATGGAGGGTAGCGGTCCAAGCATCAACGTGAATATTGATGCCAGAGATCAAGGTGAAACTTCAGTGGGGAACTATTGCTAGACCACACTCCTCGCTAACAAGGAGTGCTGAGATTTTGGGGTAGCATCAAATTTTCTCTAGCTCCGAAACTTCATGGACAGGCTGGAACACATGAGATCTCCAAGACCCAAAAATAATTTAGAGAAATTCAATCTGTTGTAAAAGCTATTCAAATAATTAATTTTTTTAATGGGGACCCTAAGTCTAACTTAGGGAAATTAAAAAAATCAAAGTGAATTAATTTACACATGTGATGAGAACATTCTAAGTGATGTGGATCAATCTTCTTTTAATCTTAGCCATTGATTAGTGATTATTTTTTCAACGAGAAAAGTATAAAGGAAGGGCTTGGGGTCAGTTGGAGAACACACACACAGAATATAAGAGATTAAATTCTTCTAACAGAGCAGTGCTCAGACAAAGATCAAATCTGAGTGATTGAGAGAAGCAGTGAGGGGTGGATGTGGTGATTGGTTAGGAGTACCAAGAGTACAACGCAGAGCAAGGGAAACACATATGCAGTGGAGGCAACGCAACCATAAAAGGGTGTGACGCAAACCCTAGAGAGGGTGAAGCAGGCCCACACAGGGGAAACACAGAGCCTCCAAGGAAAGTCTGAAATTCAACTAGAGACTAGGGTTTCTGAGCCAGCAGGGCTGATACCAGACTCCGGTAGAATTTGATCAGCGCGGAGCAAGGGTGACGTAGTCCCTCAGTCAGGGCCACACAACCTCACATAGTGGCAGTGTAGAGAATGTGCAAAGCTAGCTGGGGTTTCACTAGTGGCTCATCCATGTAGGTTTTAACCCTGAACAAAAATTATCTACACACGAATCTTATAACAAAAAATAAACAATAGTGAGAGCATAAAACATAAAACAGATAAACACAGAGATTTTCCCCTAGAACCCAAATCGGGACGACCAGCTTGATTTTTCATTATATTCCTTTTAGTGTTACAACACATATATATACATGCCGAAGCATACATGAACCCTAATCCATTAACCCTGGATTAGAACATAACCGTAGTTCTCTTGACCAGATCTACAAAAATACCAGGGGCCGAAAACCATCGTACCCCAAAACCATGTGCAAAACCATGCACAAAACCATGGGCGCAAACTACCCACTAGAAATTAAGGACCAAAAAATTTTCATCGTGGCGCTGCCCCAGACCCCTTGCGCCCAGCGCAAAGGGGGGGCTATCGCCCCCCCTCTTACCCCCTCACGTGTGCTTAGTCGTGGAAAGAATATAACACATACCCAACATTCTCCCACTTGTTGTTTTCTTTCCACAGGGGGCCACAAGAGAGCTTAGTCATTGGCCCAATTCTTCAGCACCCATTGTTTATCTACAACAAGAGAAATTTTGAGTGCTCACAAACTTCATCAATGCATCTGCAACATTCTTCAAAGTGTCCACCTTTACTAACAACACTCTTTTAGCCTCAACCGTATCTCTAACAAAGTGATATTGAAAATCAATGTGTTTTGTCTTTGAATGATAAGCAGGGTTCTTAGCCAAGAAAATTGCAATTTGGCTATCACAGTATATCCTTATAGCTTTCTGTACCAACCCCATACTTAAACACAATCTCTGCAACCAAACTGCTTCCTTGCTTGCATGAGTGGCTAATATGTATTCTGCCTCTGTAGTTGAAAGAGCCACTACAGACTGTCTTTTTCTCATCCAACTGACTGTGCCTCCAAATAGGCTAAAAACATACCCACTTGTAGATCTTTTGTGGTCCAGATCTCCAGCGCAGTCTGCATCAACAAAACCACGAATGTCCAACATTCTTTCCAATCCTGGTCTTGCCTAGTAGCACAAGCCATAATCACTAGTGCCACGTAAATATCTGAAAACTTGCTTCACTGCTATCCAATTCTCCTTCCCTGGGTTTGACATAAACTTGGTATAGACCATTGCATACATCAGGCTACCCATTGCACTTGCATATGGAACACGGGACATATCCTCCTCTTCTTCTTGTGTCTTGGGACATTGTTTAGCAGATAGCTTTACACCTACAGGAATAGGAACATTCACCGGTTTTCTATCCTGCATATTGAACCTCTGTAATATAGTCTCAACATACTTCCTCTGGTTTAACTAGATCTTCCTCTTTGCCCGATCTCTCTTAATTTCCATGCCCATAATATAGTTTGCAGCACCAAGATCCTTCATGTCGAATTTGGAGAACACTTGGGTCTTCAAATCTTGGATAATTTCTTTGTCATTTCCAATCAACAACATATCATCCACATACAAGACCAAATAAATAACACGGTCACCAATTAATTTAAAATAAGCACAGTGATCCTCCTTGCTTCTGGTGAAGCCAATTCCCTGTATATAGGTATCAAATTTCTGATACCACATCCTTGGTGACTGTTTTAACCGATACAAGGACTTCTTCAACCTGCATACCAGTTCTTTCTTACCCTTCACCATAAAGCCTTCAGGTTGCTTCATGTATATCTCCTCTTCTAGATCCCCATGAAGAAATGTTGTCTTCACATCCATCTATTCTATCTCAAAATCAAATGCAGCAGCAACATATAAAAGTAATATAATAGAAGTAACTTTGGAAACAGGAGAAAAAATATCACCAAATTCAATTCCCCACACCTGGGAATAACCTTTTGCTACCAACCGAGCTTTGTATTTCTCCACATTTCCTTCTACATTCATCTTCTTTTTAAACACCATTTTCTCCCGATGGGCTTCCTTCCAGTCGGCAACTCCACCAGATCCCATGCCTCATTTTTATGCAAGGATGCCATTTCATCAACCATGGCCTCCTTCCAGAGTTTTCCATCCTCTGAATCTACTGCCTCCTTGACAGTTCTGGGATCATCATCAGTTATAGTTAAGGAAAAACTTGAACAGAAAGCAGATGGACTATACCTTTCTGGTTGCCTTCTTTCCTGAACTGATCTTCTAATAGCTAGAGTTTGTGGCTCTTCATCTTCTGAGTCTTCTTCTGTTGTAGAGTCTGATTCATCCTCCTTTAGCTCAAACTCTATCTTCTCATGTTCCTTTGGTATGACTTCATGTTTAACAAAATATTTCACCTCTCTAAACACCACATCTCGATTGTACACAACCTTCCTTGTTTCCAGGTTCCAAAGCTTGTAACCTTTTAAACCATCCTTATACCCAATAAAGATGCACCTTTCAGATTTATTATCCAACTTGGTCCTTTTCTTATTTGGAGCATGTACATATGCATCACATCCAAATACCCTTAGATGTGAAAGAGAGTGTTTCTTACCAGTCCATACCTCATGTGGAGTCTTATCCTCCAACACCGATGAAGGTGATCTGTTAACCAGATAGCATGCGGTCTCCACTGCCTCTGCCCGGAATTCTTGTCCTAACCCGGTACCACTGAGCATGATTCTTTCCTTTTCCATCAGTGTTCTATTCATTCTTTCTGCAACTCTATTTTGCTGAGGTGTGTATGGAGTAGTCTTCTGTCGTGATATACCACACTTCTTATAGAACTCTTCAAATTCATTCTTGCAGAACTCCCCACCATTATCTTTCCTCAGCGCCTTTATCTTCTTCTCTATTTGGTTTTCCACCAGAGCCTTAAATTCTTTAAATCTATCAAAGACTTCAGATTTCTTCCTCAAGAAATATATCCATGTATTCCTTGAGAAGTCATCTATGAATGAAACATAGTACACAAACTTTCCCAGTGAAGGAACTGACACAGGTCCAAACACATCATTGTGCACAAGTTCTAATATCTTGTTTGCCCTCTTAGCACTAGAAGGAAAACTCACCCAATTCTGCTTCCCATATACACAATGTTCATAGAAATCGAAATCCAAAGAGAAATTATACATACCTTCTACCATACCATTTCTATGCAGTATCCAAAGCCCCTTCTCTCCAATATGTCCAAGCCTTTGATGCCATAGCATGGTATTTTCTCTAGAGACAGCTAGGCTTTCCCCTCTACTTTTAGGAACCATAGAACTGTTACACCCATCAATAACAGTTCTACCTTGTAGCTTGTACAGAGTTCCAATCCGAACTCCCCGCATTAATACCAGTGCTCCCCGAACCATATTACAGGCATCTTTCTCGAACACTGTTTTTACACCTGCATCATCCATATTTCTTACAGAAATTAGATTTCTGGCCAATGCAGGAATATGCAGAACACCAGGAAGTGTTCTAATCCTTCCACCTTACAACTTCAGCTTGACCTTTCCATGTCCTACGATTCTGGCCTTCCTATCATCCCCTAGGAAGACATCACCACCATCATATTTCTCATACTCGCAGAACCACTCCCTATGGGGAGGGAAGTGAAAGGATGCACCTGATTCAATCAACTATGACTCATGATCTACATGTGTATTTGAAGAAGAAGTCAAATACACATCCCCACCTTCATCCGAGGTGGTTTTTGCCTCTGCAGAAGGAGCATCATCAGATCCCTTTCCTTTCTCAGGAGCTTTAGATCTGCAATCTCTTTTGTAGTGCCCTTCCTTTCCACATTTCCATCATACCTTTACAAAATTTCTAGGAGATTTAGATCTCCCTCTAGTTTTGGATCTCCCACTCAAAACCTTATTCTTGTTTCTATTTTGGGACCTTCCTCGTATAGATAAGGCATCTCCATTCTAGCCCTCCATATTTCTCTGTCTCATTTCCTCCGACAACAAGGCTGAGACAATGTCATCAAAATTCAAGGTAGTTGTATTGCTACCTATTGCAATAACCGGACTGTCCCATAAGTCTGGTAGAGAACACAAAAAACTGGTGCACTTATCTTCATCTGAGATTTTAATATCAGCAGATGGCAGCTAACTTACAACGGTATTGAAGGCATTCAGATGCTCTCTCACCAAGTCTCCATCCTTCATCCTCAGGTTATACAGCTTTTTCCGCAAGAAAAAAGTATTCACCAGAGACTTAGATTGGTACAAAGTCCCAAGTTTTTCCCACAAATTCTTTGTCGTAGCTTCCCCAGATACATTCAACAATACTGAATCTGAGACACACAACCGTATTGTGCTCTTAGCCTTCCAATCCAGTTTCTTCCAGTCTTCATCTGACATTTCCATTGGTTTAGTACCTAGAACTACCACGATCCACTAATCTTTATCCACTAGCAGATCCTCCATCTTGAGCTTCCATAACTCAAAACTCTGACCATTAAATTTCTCGATCTCTATCTTCCTGCCGCTCGCAATCTTCTTTCACCACAAGAATCAATCCCGCAGATCTCCCACTGAGCAGGGTCTACCTCAGGCCTGAGAAAAAAACCCTCAGCAGCAAAGGCATCCCCTTGAAGTTGAAACAACTCTTATACCAAATGTAGGTTTTAACCCTGAACAAAAAATTATCTACACATGAATCTTATAACAGAAAATAAACAATAGTGAGATCATAAAACATAAAACAGATAAACACAGATATTTTCCCCTGGATCCCAAATCGGGATGACCAACTTGATTTTTCATTATATTCCTTTTAGTGTTACAACACATATATATACATGCCAAAGCATACATGAACCCTAATCCATTAACCCTGGATTAGAACATAACTGTAGTTCCCTTGACCGGATCTACAAAAATACCAGGGGCCGAAAACCATCGTACCCCAAAACCATGTGCAAAAACATGGGCGTGGACTACCCACCGGAAATTAAGGACCAAAAAAATTTCACCAGGGAGCTGCCCCGGACCCCTTGTGCCCAACGCAAAGGGGGGGCTATCGCCCCCCCTCTTACCCCCCCGCGCGTGCTTAGTCGTGGAAAGAATATAACACATACCCAACAATCCGAATGAGTCAGGACTTGCAGGAGTGAGGTAAAACTCACATTTTAATTGTAGACAAGGTTTTCTCTATTAGGTGAGCCGGATTATGGCACCCTAGATGTACTCAAAATATTGCTTCTTGATAATAATAAACCCTCATATCTATTGCACCGGTTTTCCTGCATTGGGTTTTCCGGGGACATTTGTCCGAAAAATCTGTGTCCTTTGTCATATGTGCGTGATGTTCAATAAATAATCTCTATTTTTGTAGGCTGCTAGTTGTGTTTACTTCAAAGTTTTTCTAAATATTTTTAGTTAAATAACTTGTGCATAATAAAACAAGTAGGAGAAGTAAATCAATATTTAGCAGTAGGATTTTTGTGCTCAGAAATTTTCACCATATGAAAATCAGAAATGGACTAAGAACCCAATGGCATGCATTAACTCCATTCATTCTCTATGCTTCCCTCAAATAGATAACATCAAAGAGTAACAAATATACAAAGCTAGAAGAAACTGCATATCAAAATGCACACTTGCATTTCTGACCCAAATGACTAAAACCTGAAAAGCCTCCAAACTAAATAGAGTCATCTCCTCAACAAATGAGATTACTCACACTAATATCAAATGGAAATCAATATACACTAGCAGAAACACATCTAAAATTTTGTTTTAGATGCACATCAAGGTTCCAAAGCTCGAGGTTGAATATCTCAAATTTCAAAATTTAATATATCAATCATTTCTCTAAACCCAAGATATGCAATATTGACCCTATCAAAACTAGAATTAGATGGATTTGGGATATTATATTCGATGCACCTAAAACATAGTATAGATTAAATGTAATTACATGCAAATAAACTATTGACAGACCCACCCACCCTAAGCAGGATGTAGAGCATCTCACATCTTTTGATACAAACACAAACAACTATTCATTCAAATACCACATAGTTTATTCTTGTGGTAAGGATATGAATCAAACTTAAACAAGAATTAGAAGGAGAAAAAGCGTACCTTTGGTCCCTCTCCACAAGCGCGTGTTCTAAAATTACAGTATATCCAATGTCAACAGTTGATGCATTTGCCAAATAATCCTGGCCCAGACAAAAATGGACAAACAAATCAGTATCAGATGCCAGGCATAAGTAATCTCAAAGTAAGCATCTAGAAAAGTTTCGTTCATAGTGCAAAAATAATGAACAATAATTTGAAGCAGTCATTGGTGATAGAAGCATGGATCCATGTTCCTGGATACAGTGGATTATCGCATTAATTCCTTTGGATTACAAGTTAGAAAGCAGCACCGAATACAACATACATAAATAGGTTTTTATCTAGAGCTATTTCGTGTTTGGACAAACAATAAGAAATTGAATACAATTCATTTGAAGGAACAATTACAGAAAATTCAAAGCACAATTCAAATTCAAGAATAAAAACTCAAAATCAAAAGAGCACATAAGAATCTCTAAAGAAGGTTTCATGGTGATCACCAAAAGATGAATCTTTGCAAAATGTTTGGCTCTAAAAGAAAACCATGAGAATCTGGGCTATAATAGATCATAGGAAGCTAAGACATTAAATCTATGGGATGCTGGATATCATTGGATTTACTTGTGAGTAGTGATGATAAAGATTCAAATAAATGACACCTACTTGCCCATTTTGTAAACAATAGGGCAAAAATTTACCACTAGATATGCTTGGAAAAAGGAGGGCATGGTTTCCTCTACAATGACAACTAGAAAATGAAACATGGAAACCCTATGCACAACAAGTTGCATGTGTAAAAGATAATAATGTATGTTCGAAAATGAAATTGATATGTTTGAGATGAAAAAAAACTGAAAAATAAGTTAGGACTGTTCATAAAGCAGTTCGAAACTGAATCCACTGGTTAGAAATTTTCCCCCACCAAGAAACACTTCAGGCACCACTCGATTCTACATTTAGTATCCAAATTATCAAAATTTAGTTGTGCATAATTTTGTTTTCTGTGATCAAAACATAGTAATAGCCACACAAATGTTCAAAATGCAGAGCATATATACATTCATTTTTGTTTCTACTTGAAGGCACACATTTCACATATTATGGCTAGGGTTCGAAGCCCATATTGTAAATGGGGTAATTGGGATAATCAGACACTGCAAATGCACATATTGTTCTAGGATTTGAAGCCCATTATAGTTTTGAAGATCTTAGAGATGGCAGCACCAGCTTCACAAATGGCTACTACCATCAATAGAATATTGGATCTTTTCAATACTTTCTCTGATGGATTGACAGATAAAATCGTGAAGGAAAATCTTAAAGATGTTGATCTCAATGTTAGAGCTCAGGCACTCAATGCCCTGCTTCAAAATCGCCAACTCCAAGTTTTCTAGTAGGGTGATTTCATAGTTTACACACAACATACAAGAGAAGAATCTGTAAGGTTTAAGGGCCTCTTATCTGAAGATATGCTGATATATCAAGTCATAAAAGATGTTGGAAATATGGGTATATGGACAAAAGATATGAAAAGAGAAACAAATTAAAGAAGCCACAAGTTAAAAAAGCATTGAAAAATATAGAAGCCTGTGACTTAATAAAAGGGGTGAAGTGTGTTTCTAACCAAGCAATGAAGGTGTATATGCTAGCAGAATTGACACCTTCAAAGGAGATAAATGGAGGTGCATGGTACACAAGGCTAAACTTTGATATGGATTTCAATAACATTGTTAAGCAACAGTGTCTATAGTTCACCTTGCAGCAGGGTCTAGCCACTATTGAGAGTGTTGTTGATTTTGTGATAAAACTAGGGATATCAAAGGTGGAATTGAATGTTGAAGAGCTCAAGAAAATGGCGATATGGAAGAAGCGATAAGCACGGTAACTAGATACTTTGCTGCTATAGAGGTTCCCAAGCCCAAATTCAAGAGTCGTCATCATTTACGAACATTCCTTATGGAGTTTGACCTATCTTGCGAGAGTGCACAGATGATGGTCTGATTTCTAATTTCCATGGTACGACACCTACATTATACATGCAATAATTTCTTAAACTCTTACATTCTCATAAGCCTCTCAACAGATGGAGGAGGGGCCACCTTCTTCTTCTTGAAACTGAATAATGGCTTCGTCATCTTTGCTCTAATCGAACTCTTCAATGCATTCAGTATTGATGAGAGGGTTTTAAGGCTCCCCTCATGTAGCTCTAGCTCTACTCTATTATTTTGGTAACCGAATGCTCTATGTTTTGTTTGCCCGCCAATCATCCATGACAATACCCTCTTGAAATTTAAATGGAGTGGGAAGATGATTTTCAGATGACTCAAAGAATTTTAATCAAAAGGGTCAAAAAAATTTATCACAATATATAAAAAATTATTCCAATATAATAAATATTTTTATTTCTTATTCAAATATGGAAAATATTTTAATATTTTTCAAAAGAAAGGTGGATGTTATGTTTATTTTGAAAATCACTTTATTTTTTTATGCTTTTTATTTCTTTTCATTGTATATGATTAATTTAGATTCATTTTAACTTCGAATTTATCAAGTGTCTAGAGATCAAATATAAAGAGGTTTTCACCTCAAGAGATTTGAATCTTCCCTCTCAACCCTTGGTAGATCTAGAGTTAAGATAGATATAGATTGGTTTAATTATTAATTTTATGTTTTTGAGTTTTATTTTATTTTTACGGACTCAAAATATTAAAGACAACATTAAAACATATTTACCATAGGAGAAGAATTCAACACTAGAGAAACCCTAGAGGCCCATGGAAAAATTGCAGGCGAAGAAAGGGTTGTAGTTTTGACAAAAAGTGAACAGGATCTAGACAATGCCAAGCTCTGATATCATTGTCAAAATGAAATATAAGATTAAATGGTAACCATGATATATATTTTGTAGAGATATGGTCGCCATGATAAACCCTTTGAATACACACAACTACTCGTGAAATATTCTTTTCATATGAGATGTCGATTGCTTACTATTGGACCCACATGGAGGAGGAGGAGTTGGTGGATTATGAACTAGAGGAGGATGTTTTTCAACAAATTTGGTCTAGTCCCAAGGATTTTATCCGTGAAAATTTCAAAGTAAACTTAGAAGGTCACCATACTGGAGTTTCGAGGCCTACCAGATCTTTAGAAAGAAAATTTAAGTATTCAATAGGAAACTATCTAGCAGTTCTAAGGCCCTAACCCTTGCTCCAGCCACACACTATTTGGGTCCTTTAGTTTTGGCTAGCCCGAGGCCTGAGGATACTTTTCAGGGGCTATAGAACTCTTATTAGGGTGTTCGTCTCTAAGTTTAGTTTCCCTAGTGTCCCAAATATTGGAGGAAGAAATACAATGTGTTACTGCTTCCTTATGGTTTTCAGAATTTTTTGAACACAATGGGGATTCTTCACTCTCAGAAGCCTCTCCAGATTTTTTTCATGTATATCCTTCATCTCGAGTGCCATTAGCCTCGACCTCCTTCGGTGAATTAGTGGAGAGCCTTGCCTCGACAACGGAAGAAGGTCAAAATAACATCATGAATGGTCTTGTGGTTTTCAGGGAGAAACACTCTTGTGAATAAGAAGGAATTATCATTCAAAAGGAGTATGAGAAAACAAGGAAGAGGAAAATCCATTGTAGTGTTAAGAAGAAGAACAAAGTCTTCCTTCCTCTATTTTTTGGAGTCAACGTCACCATTCAAAATACTGAGGAAATGTCCCAAAAACCCTTAGTGGGGCAAGTAAGGAGTTGAAAATTCAGGTCCTCAACCCTAAACGTGTGGGCGGACAAGGAAATCTTACCTATTGAAAAATTTTCTCCAAAGGTTTCAATGTTAGCCTAAGGTTGGAATCATTTGTGCTTCAAAGATGTAGCAGGCACCTAGAAGGTACAACAAATGGTTTAGAAAATTGATTCATCTCCTATCCTTTTCAATTTCTAGATGTCCTTCTTTGATGCAAATTAGGAGAGACTAGATATGGCCCCAATCTAGGTTCATCTTCCAAGTCTCCCTCCTAAATATTGGGACGCCCTAATTTTCAAAGATATTGGTAACTCATTGGGATCTTATATAGCCCATGAATCTTCCTATTTAGAGATGGGGATTAAGACATACACCCATATTTTGGTTAATATGGACCTCAAAGAAGGGCTTATAGAAGGCATGGATATCAGGATTGGGGCAGAGTGTATTCAGATATTGGGTTATGAAGGAATACCTTTTAGGTGTAGGAAGGGCTATAGGTATGGGAACCTGGCTAAAAAATATAAACTTCCATTTTCTTGCTTAGGACTATCCATCTAGAGGCAAGGACATATTAGGTTAAAAAAGGGTTTTGGATTGGAAGTTTTAGGCATCGAGGAAAATATAGATGGTGCAACTCCTCTTTGCGAAACATCCTCCAAGTTGTTGGTGACAATTTTTTTTGATATGGTGTTTATGTTGTCAGTTGTCTAGAAGCCCTACTAAAGGGGTGGAGTTTCATTTCCTTGGATGCTAATGGAAGGTTGGGGGGTTTAGCAATTGGATGGAAAGCCATAAATATTTGCGTATCCAATTCTTGGAGTTTAGATTCTGGTTTTTCCATTGAGGACAGAGAAGGAGAAGTGGAGGGAGATATGGAGAGGGAGGTAGGGAGAAGGAAAGAAAGGGAGGGAGGGAGGTAGTGAGAGGGAGAGGAAGGGAGAGCTAGAGACTGAGAATTATGAACACTATTTATTTTTCATTATTAGAATGAAGGTTTGAGATTGTATTTTGTTGAGGAAAAGGAGAGAGGAAACCCTAATTTTGGGGGATGAAGTGGTTATGGTAGCAAGGAATATTTTAAATGAAACATTTATTTTTCATGTTATAAAATGCCACCTGTGTAAGAAAAGTACAAATGAAGTTCAAACCAAGTTGTAAAAACATAAAATATTTATTAAATGTAAAATCATTTTATTTTTTAGAACTATCTAGGCTAGGAATGAAACTCCAACACCTTCCATTGACCAATTTTCAATACACACTTCATTAGAGGCCTCTTTTATACTCAATTTAATATCAATGTTATTCTTAAATTCTAGGATTTCCACACAATTTCCCTCATTCCATGCTTTACTATATGCATCTTATATATTCATAGCTTATTTATCATGTAGGAACCTCTAGGAAATATGAATCTAACACATGACTCAACCCCTAAAAAATACATTTTATTCTTCCTCATAATGAAGGGGTTTATTATAACTCTTAAAGGAAGTTTAGATTATTAGTTGTGGGCCAATCCAAACCTTTCTATCGAAGATATATTTATGATGATGAGCCTTAGAAACTTAGCCTAAATCCCATGGAATGCTCTATCTCCAATACATAGCTAGGTTGATTACTCATATTTTCTTATCCTTAATACCTTGTTTAGAATGAGATAGGTTCAATATCATACCTAGCCTAGTCGTTAGCCCATGTGATTCTCTAAAACTATGCTACATGAATTGATTATCGTACTCCTTAAAGGTTGGTTTTGAAAGTGTGAATTTTTATCTTTGACATCCCGTCTTGTACAATTCTCCCATAAATTAGCTTTATTTCTGAGTACAAAGAAGAACATATGATAGATCTTCAACATTCATGTATTTTCCTTGAAAAGCAAGACACTTTGAAACAAAATTAGAGTTTGCATGTCATTCATTCAATATTTTGAACAACATGCAACTAATTATGGTAGGTATTGGAGTATTCCGTTTGACATATGTGTTTATATTTAGTTTCATTTGCTTAAGAGATGGTATCAAGGAAAAATCATTTGGCCATTGGTTTGACTTTGGCTGACATAGGCCCTTAATATTTGTGCCTCTCGATATATTTTCCCTTTTTCTCTTCATTCAATTATTTTTGAATGTTTTCCAACCTCATGTATAAATTTTATCCTTATAAATTGAGTCACCTATACACCAATTTTAGTCGTCGTTATCTAACAATATTGGTCATTTGGAGGATGGGGATGGTGTGATTATAGGCCTTGCCTCTCAATTGAACATTTCTTTATCTATCTACTTGGGTTCTAACACAACTCCTTCCTAAATTCCACGCACCTTCATTCTTTAGGGCTTACAGCCTAATGTTATAATTACAAAAATGGATGAATGACAATACAATGTTAAGGAAAGTTCTCTTGCATGCCTTAAAGTGCCCTAGATTCATATGAAGACTCTTAGCTAATTTTTTTTGTTGCTTCTAAGCTCAATGCTTTTATGAGTGCAACTCTTTTTCTCAACATTCATTAGCTACCATTCCTTCTTATTGTTCTTATTTTGTGGACAGTTTGTGGCATAGTGTCCATGCTCATGACAGTTGAAACATTTCACATTTGACAATTCTTGCTTCTTGCCTACCTTGCCAGTCTCAAATTTGGAATGGGATGCCTTCTCTTTTCCTTTCTTTGCCTTTCCAGCCAAGGCACAGTTATCCTCATCATCAGTCTTTGATGAGGATCCATCTCTAGTGCTCTGCCGAATTTCTTCTTGTGCCAAATCAAACCATAGTCACACCCAGTTTGGAAGCTTCTCCCTCCCATTATCAGATTCCATGTATCTATGCCATCTCTTGGGAATTCCTAGAAGAGATAGGCTCACCAAATCATTTGAGGCAACATAGATCCCAACACTTCCAAGCTCATCTCGACATTGAGTGAAATTGGTCAAGTATTTTTGGATCATGTCACCCTTCTCCATTTTGATCTTCCTAACCTTGTCTTTCAGTGCCAGCTTCCTGTGGTCGCTACTATTGTGATACAGATCTGTCAAGGCCTTCCACATTGAAAATGGATTCTCCTTCTCATGGAGGCTCGAGACACTATTGTCTTGAACTCCCTCTAACAAGATATTTCTCGCCTTTGCAACATTCTTCTTCCATGCTTCATGAAGTTGGGCATCTGCTATTTTGGACTAGGGAATATCAGTATCAATGACTTCTTTCAGTCTTTTCTCCTTAAGCACTGCCTCCATCATGTCCTTCCATTCATCCATTCTTTTATATTTTAAACCCCATCTTGGGTACAAAACCCCTTCGCTTGGGTTCTTTGCCGAAAAATCCTTTTGTGACCAAACTCACAAAAACCCATCTCACTAGGCTTGTGGAGTACCTCCCAAGCTACATTATTCAACAACATAGTTTATTTGTAGTAATCGTAACTTGTTCAAGCTCTTGTAGTCAAGTGAGGACTTGGTTGGATTCCCAAGTTGAAAATTAAGTAAGGGTAGTTGTGAGGTCATGATAGCTAGGGAGTGTTAGGGCATGCCAAGGAATGAAAAGGAGTGCTAACACTTGTGGGACAATGTCAATGCATGTTGAGGAGCATTAACGACTATTGAGGCATTAGACGGGAGATATTGAACATGCTAGGAAACCTCCCTAACTAGGGCATTATACTTATATTATAATTGATTTAGAACAAACCCTTTCCACCCATAGCAAAAATAAAAGCTATTGACTCCATAAGAGACTGGACCTAACTCATATGGATCCATATATTTTGGGTATTTCTTTGACTGAATCTCGACCTAAACTTTATATATCTATGACCCTCAAACTAAGGTTACCTCAGTAAATATTACACTCATGACTACTTTTGTTCTGGCCCTAAATTCTCATGCATACCCTCCTCCATTTGTGTTGGTATTTATCACATACCTTGAAACCTACTAACCACCACAAGATGCCAAGGAATGCAGGGGATGCTAACACGTTCCAGATAATTCCAAGGCATTCTAAGACGTGTAAGGTGATATGGGATGTTAAGATGTAAACTATGTTGCTTAGTTGTTTTACTGCCACGGTTGGATGTGAGGCTTGTCTTGGTAACCTTTTAAGTTGGATGAGTTGAGATTGGACATGAGTAGCATAAGATGAGTATAGGTAGTTCTTAGGTGAACAAGGCATATGTTCAATTTCCACGAAATATGAGAATCTGGGTTTTGTCTTAGAATATTTGGTGCAAACACACTCAAGTTCCACAACACATCTACTTTAATGCACAATGAAATCTACACAAATCAAGGAATCAACTAGTTCACATGATAATTTTACCTTTTTCAAACTCTTCTTCATTATATTACAAACTACAATACAACAGGCTAGAACTCATTTACCATGGATCGTGACCCTTTACAATCACACTGATACAAAGACTACAACTAGGGCTTGGTTTTAATCCTTTGACAACCAATCTATCCTAAACAAGACAACACTTGATCTACTTGCTGATGGTGGCCATGCACAACCCTTTCAGTCCACAAGTTTAATGAGAGCACCACAAGTTTAATGTTTGGAAAACAAGGGGCCACCCCCTTCTCCAACACTTTTGATGGGTCCCATGCATCATTATGGCACTCATGGACCCCAGTATGCCTACTAGAATGCCCTAGGACAGGATTTGGCCTCTTATGAGGCTTATTATTCCATGTGTGAGATAGTTTGGTGGGATTTTCTCCAAAATTTAGGGTTACTTGCATATTATTTTATGTTTAGAGGCTAATCTGGGCCCATAAGCTAATTCGATCAACTCCTAATAAATGTATAAATAGGAATTAGTTGGATTCATTTGTATCATCACTTGACTTGGGATCTCTCTATCTTTAGAGGACTTCACATTTTTCCTTGGAGAACTGTTTTGGATGATAGATGCATTTTGATGTATGGATTTGGGCTATTTCGATCTCAGAGCTTTGTTTTTGAAAATGTCAAGTTGGTTGGATATACTCTCTAACATTGTGATTGCAAATTTAACGCTATTATTCTTGTTGCTGCATACTATTGAATTTCGCAATAATTAGGGCTAATTGCTACATGATGGAAATGTGGAATTATGTGTATATATAGATTATTTAATGTATGGGAAATTTTTATATGAATGAAATGTGTTAGAGATCATTTTATCTCAATAATATTGCACCATTAGTATGAAGTATAAATTCTTGAAGGTCACTTTTCGTTTTCCTCTAACATTGGACGAAGTTGACTTTCTGGACCTCCTTGATCAAGAAACCAAATTCTTGTTCATTATCATCCCTAACTCCATATTCCCAAGTGAATTAGGCACTAGTCCCTCAAAAAGGGTGATGATTTCTGCCCCTCCCTTTTTTCACAATTTCCTATATTCCCCTAGGTCTATCCCCATTAGGTCACCTAGGGATTCAATTTCTCAGGAATATATCCAGAGTAAAACTTAGAACTCCTAGAGGCAACTGCATTGGTGGTTTCCATCACTCTCCTATGAATTTGGGCCAATTCTGATGATGCAATCTCCAGATACCTCAAGCCTTAGCTCTAGGATTAAGTTTTGCCTAGGTGTTCCCAAGGCTAGAACCTAGTAGGATCAATTTGACCCATCGAAGTAAAAAATCTTGCATGATCCTTTCCCCTCACATTGTCCAAGATAGGAACATCAATGGTTTCTAAATTCCATCCTTGAACCTGGGCTGGGTCCACTTGGCCCTGTGTTGTCCCATTTGGTGTCAAAGGCCTTCCATCAAGGAACATTTGGGAATCTAAGTTCCCAAATGATTTTAGGGATTGATAAATTCCATCATAAGTCATATTATTCTCCCTCAACCCTTCAATCCACCTCCTCTCTCCCTAAAATATCAAGTCCCTTGCTTAAAAGGAAAGCAAGTCCCATTGTTTATTCTATATTAGGGAAAGGATTTCTAGGGTCACTTCCCACCTATTCATTGACCTATAATCTACAAGTGACTTCCTAAACTACCATGACTTCTCCCATCCATGAAAATATGTGAATAACAAGGAGCCTTAGCTATGGTGACAATGGGCTAACCCTCCACTGTTTCCCTTGTCCTAGCAGTTGCCCTCTTAGGAACCCCTTTTAGGTCCACTACTAGATTGAGTGGTAAAAAGTTGTTCAAAAATCCATTTGTGAACAACTCTTTGGTATTCCCACTTTTTCCACACTACAGCTCCAAAATGAGAAGTTTGGGGCTATGGAGGTTTCCCTTCTTCTCACTAAATTAATCCTCTACAAATAGTGAACTAGGGCTAGTTGGCTAGCCCACTTGACTCCTACTTTAGTCCTTCAAATTTTTCACATCCTTAGTCACTATACACCTTCCCTTCTAACAATCTTTTTTTTACTTCACAAGTACAAGAGTTAGAGCTCTTCTTTAACAGTCACCTAACAACCCTCCAACTATACTTGGACTACCATCAATTTTCCCAACCATAGTCAATTATTTTTCTGATCTAGAGCCCACAATATTGTATTCATCTAGGGCTCTTCAAATATTCCACCTAAAAATGGTTTGAGTCCTCTCAAAATCATTGTTCTTGTGTATCAAAAATTTGATATTCGTTGTCCAATCTATGAAAAAATTGAACGACTCCTCTTATCATCTTTCTAACAATCTGTAGATGACTGAACTAGGGTCACAAATCAGCCACTAACAGTCCATTTTTATAGTTTGCTTCAGATATTTGTCTAAAACTCTATGGATATTCCACCAAAATCAACTCCTCTGCATGTCAATCCATTCTTCATATGGCACATTTATTCTACATGCTCAATCTTCTGCTCAGGTTCCACCCTCCTTTGGATCTGCTATCTCCACACATACTGAATCTGCAAACCATCTTCCAGATCTGCGGTCTTTATTGCAGAAATAAACCTCTCTCTAAGGGTCACAACTGCTCTTATTCTATGCAAATTTGTCATAGTATTAAGGGCATACCTTATGAACTAAACATGCTAGGAAAATCATGTCCTAACTAGGGCACTATACTTATGTACTTCCAATTATTATAGAACAAACCCTATCCACCCATAGAAAAAACCATGACTCTTTCCTCCATAAGAGACTAGAAAATGGCCTCAAAACGGCTCTGGAATTTCAAGACCCAAAAAACTGACAATAATAGTAAACTGTGCTATAATTAAGGAAACTACAAAAACTAAAAGAGACAATGGCGAGGGCCCAAGTGGAATATGTGGGTGGCCACCAATATCCACCTCGATCACCTCAACTCGAATTTCTTTAGCTAACTCAGCCTTCATGAATTAGTTAACTGACCCAAGTTGTTAAGAGATGAAATTACAATTTATTTAAGGGAAAAATAAATTAGACGCCTCACATTCCTCACTCCTGGTACATCAAAATTCCTCACCAGTGTGGGTGAATTTTTTTTTACTTTATGGTTTCCAATTTCACACTTTCTTGTTGCAAATTTCAACACTCCCTCTCAACAATAAAGGAATTCAATCTATCTCGATCCGGTACCTTTGTAATTCTACATGCAACACTTCTCTAGTGTTGCTTGTACCTACAAATCCTGAAACTGAATAGCCTCTGAACAACTGAATCAATATAATTCATTTTCCATCAGAGCCTTCTAACCATTGCAAGGTAATGCATCTGTCTACTGGAATCTCTGCATTGCTGTTGACATCTGCATTTGTGCCATTTTCACTGTTGCCAACTCTAATATGCACTCCAGAATATGACATATGTCACTCTAATTTTTTTCTTCCTGACGTCTGACGGCATCAATCTAACTGATCCTTCCTGCTACTATTATACTGTGGAATACTTGTAGCTAGGTTCGATCCTTGAGACACACCATCTCAATGGGCCCTGCCCAAATTTCTTATATTGGGATTATGTATACACATCACCCCACCTTTCACCTAGAGGTATGGATGCATGTGCTCCCTCTGCCCATCTGGCTCAAAATTCCCCCCTCATGGAGGTCTCTGCTTGAGTGGACACTTCCACTTGGTCTCCTCTTTGCTTCAATTGTGGCTGCTCCAAAACATTCGAAAATTGCTTCTAAGGTTACATGTTGAGAGGTAATTTGTACTCCCTCTCAAAAACCAAGTCTCTAACCTCTGCTTTGCTCCCCAAAGCTTTACATGTATCTAGTACCTCAAGTGCATATAGGTTCTTGACTCATGCACATTTTAATTTTCCTGCCATTACAAAAGTTTCTAAAAAATAGTTGATTTTAAATCGAAGATATCTCCCTAAACCGAGCTCTGAATTGATTTTCCATTTGGGTAGTTTTTCTCAAGGAATCCAAATATGCTATTTTTTTTTAAATTTTACCCCAAAAACTTCAGATATTCTCTGCAAACTCGCCGCCCAAAAAATTATTTCTCTGATACCATGTAGAAAATCTAACCAACTAGATTCAATATGATATTGTAATGTACTAAAACAAGATATTGAATCCTTCCTACATTTTTTGGAAACAGAACACAATCGCAAAATCACATATAAGTAAGAGAAATAAATTATCAATCGCACAACAAAATATGTATATGGGGTAAGAAACTGCTCAAAACTGCTCTATCTCTATTGTGTATTAAGTCAAGGAATCATGAAACAATACAATGCTTAATCTCTCATGAGATTCTCCAACACTTTGCCAATTATCTCCCGTTGATCTAGGCAAACTCAGTCTAGTACTTAGCGAATTCTAAGCCTTCCTTCAACCTGCCTTGCTCCTGCAATTCCTAGGGAATTAGCTCCCTATTAATTAGGAAAATCATTCTTCCTTAATTGCGCAATCAATCATGGCATCCCAATGACTTTATAATTTCGCATGCTAAATTTTGTATAAATACAACTGATAGTTATGTTCCCTTTAACATCTATCTCAACTGGGTCTTCCTCAGAACTAAAATGCATGCAAATATCAATAGTGAATTATCGGATATCTGATTGATCACTCATTGTGAATTAAATCTAATTTAATTCACTGGTTGACCTCTCACTAGCTCATCACTTAGTTAGAACTATTTAAATCGATTTTAACTCATTTAATTGAGTTAACTAATTCACACTTGCACCCAAATAATGCATAAACTACAACTGGACCCCAAAAATATTATAATAATCCCTCTACATGCCTCATCTTAGACCCTCAACTCGAATTTCTTGAGCCAACCCAGTCATCATGACTTAGTTAACTAACACAAGTTGTTATGAGATGAAATTACAATTTATTTAAGGGAAAAATAAATTAGACGCCCCACATTCCTTACTCCTAGTGCATCAAAATTATTATGAGTGTGGGTGCATTTCTTTTTTTGTCCTTTCTGGTTTCAAATTTCAATGTTACTTGTGGAATATTTCAACATTTCAGAATTTGATGTGACCTTCACACAAATACACCATTGAAATCACATGCTCATATTCTCATGAGAAACCTATCTTAAGCTCGATCTGCCATAAGAGAACCAACAATATTCCATCCTACTGCCTAGCTCGAACCTACCATTAAGGTATGCAACATTATTGTGAACCCTCGCATGATCATCTTTCTCTTCAAGGATGATCATGGCCTCCCTTTAGCAACCCTTACTCAGCCCTCTTACTTGACCTACTTTAAGGCTACATCTCCCTTCACCCCCTTGATCAAATGAGCTCCTTCTCACTCGATGTTCTTTCCTTTATCCTAAGGCCTCCTTAAATATTTTTTCCTAGACCTCTTAGAAACCCTCTAAAACTTACAAGTTTTATCCACATAGACCTTAGGAAATATTAATTTTCCTTTTTAATTTTCTTTTAGATTTTAAACCCCATCTTGGGTCCAAAATCCATTTTCTTGGCTTCTTTTCCCACAAATCATTTTTTGACCAAACTCACACAAAGCCATCTCAATAGGCTTGTGGAGTACCTCCCAAGCTACACAATTAAACAACATATTCTAGTTGTAGAAACCATAACTTTTTCAAGCTCTTGTAGTCAAGCTAGGGCTTGGCTGTGTTCCCAAGTTGAAAATTAAGTAAGGGTGGTTGTGAGGGCGTGATAGCTAGGGAGGGTCAGGGCATGCACATTAGGAATGAAAAGGCATGCTAACACATGTTGGACAACGTCAATGCATGTTGAAGAGTGTTAGGGAGTGTCGGGGCATATCAAGGGATAACTAGGTCAAAATGCATGGAAAGGAACGAATAAGAGTGTGTTCCGGGGAGTTTCGATGAATTCAAGTGTGCTAAGGACGAAGTGTGTTAGGAGAAGTTCAGAATAGGATTTACAAGAGGTAAGCCTACGGTTGTTATACGGGGCTCGACATAGCAGTTTTAGACAAAGGGAGATCACTTTGTGCTAGGCACAACATTGTTTTGCCTTTAGCTATTTTTTTTATATGAGATGTGGCACACTTTGGCTACATGCTCATGTTTAAAACTATTCTAGATAATTTCATATTTTACATTGGTGTGTATAATTTTTGGGGCACTTGACTTGTGTCGACTTATATCTTGTGTGCTTTGTGCATCTTTTGGTGCTTTCAAACCCTCAGTTAATGTTCTACTATTTATATGAACTAAATATACATGTGAAATATTTCCTATGTAAGCTATGTTGCTTAGTTGTTTTATGGCCATGGGTAGATCATGTGATCCTTGTCTTGGTAACTAGTTAAGTGGGACAATATGAGCTTGGACATGAGTGGCATAATATGAGTTATAGGTAGTTCTTAAGTGAACAAGGCACAATCTACTTGTAGTAGGTGCAATTGGTCAAATTGTTGTAGTTGAAGCAAGCCAATATTGTCACATGAATTGCAGTAGCCAAGGAATTGATTGGGTTCCCAAGTCGTGAAAAAATGTAAAGGCTAGCTGTGAGGACATGAGTGCCAAGGAATTATAGGGAATGCTAAGATGTGTTAGATAGTGCAAAGGCATGTCAAACATACTAATATGTGTGAAGTGATAAGGCATGCCAAGATGTGCAAGGGTGTGTTAATGCATGTCAGGGGCTGGCAAGGAAACAAAAGGGAGAAACAAGTTAAAATAAAAGGAAATTAACACATAAGAGGGTTAATAAGTCAGTAATTTACCTTTTCCAAGAGGGGCATTCTAGGCACACCAACACTAGGCACCAATAGGTGTCAAGTGCAAAGTCTTAGTGCATTCTAAGTGCCAATTCTTCCTTTTTTGCTTCTCATCTACTTTCCAACACTTGATCTCAAATAAATTTAATATTAAACCATGCAAAATCATACCAATGCATGTCAAGGTATTCCATACATGCTAACACTTTCCAAATGCCAATACGTGCCAAGTGCCAATATGTGTCACAAAGTGTTATGCATCCTATGAAGTGGAAGGGTATGTTGAAGAGTGCTAAGGTGTGCTAGAGAGCGCTAATGCATGTTGAGGAGTGTTAAGGAGTACTAGGACAAAACATTAAGGGAGAACTAGGTCAAATTTCATGGAAGTAAATGAATATGAGGAATGTGTGCCAGGGACTAGTGTTAATGAGTGCTAGTTGTCATGCCAAGGAGGGAGTGACAAGATATGCTTAGGATTGTTAAGGCATGCTAGGGAATATCAAGGCATGTCAAGAAGTCTCAAAGTGTGCTTGGGAGTTCCAAGGTGTGCTAATTATATGTGCTAAATAGTGCCAAGATATGCCAATACATGCTAGGTGCTAAGGATCTGCAGGGTGCCAAGGTATGTCAATATGTGTCAAGAAGTTTCAAGGAAACAAAAGGAAGAACCAATAAGAGGGTTAATAAGTCAGTATTTTATATTTTTCAAAAGGGGCATGCTATACACACTAATAATAGGTCCCAATACATGCCAATTGGAATTGTGTGCCAAGTGCTAACGTATGTCAATGCATTCAACCAAGGTGTTCCAGGGCATGCTAGGAACTACATTCATGCTAACACATGCTAGGATAGTTCTATGTTGTGCTAGCGAATGCCACCATGTGCTTGGGCGTCAGTGTCATGAAATATGTTCTAGGTACAAAGATGTTCTATTATAGGTCAATATGGGCACCATTCCCAATGACCTTATTAACTGGACATCATCCCCAGAACTGATGAATAGGGTCTATCATCCCCTATCATTTCAGTTGCTACATGCCCTAAGACAAAGAACAAGAACAAATCATCTATGACTTCCATTGCAAGGTTTCCAAGATTTGAAGTTTATATTATAACACCTATGAGATCACCAATGTAGTCTCTCAAGGGGCTAAGTCTGTTTCATATGCAAGTACCTCCATTCAAAGGTGCTCTGCAAAGCACTTCCCGACAGTCAAGGGTGCGTTGATCATTTGGGAGCGAAATTTTCATTATTCTGAAATCTCCACTTGGCCAATGCCTTCTATAAGAGTGCATATATGTCAAAATTCGAATCCATGTGTCCATTTGATACTTCTGAAACTAGGAACCTGTCTTGCCTATTATTAGAAATTCATTGATTGTAAAACTACCTTCACCTCCTCTATAAATTGAGCACAGATCCTAGTGCTTGGTAAGGAAGAATTTGAGTAGAGAAATGCTGGTGGAATTTCAATTGAGGAGTTTATTTGTGTAACATGCTGCTAGAGAGATATGCATTGTAATGAGACTGGGATGCTGGTGGAGATGGTGACATCAAATCAATCACTGGGTTGTAACCTCCCTTTCTATCCATTAATAAAGATTGCTGCTTACTTTCCAACATATGTATCTGTATAAGCTTTTGTCTTTCATATTATGAATTATTATCTGATGTGTATGGTTCATGTTTCATTTATTTAACTTAATAACTTGAATAGAGATCTGTATATTGCTATCTCTTTTTTGTTTAATGTTCATTCTTGCAGGAAATATTTTGGCGATATAGCTCAGATTTGAAGCTACAACAAGAGTAATAGAAGGAGAATTAGAAGCGCTTGGACTCCAAGTAAGTTTCTTGATCTGTTCTGTCTATCTATTTACTGTTAGAAAAATTAGTTACAAAGTATTTAACCTATTGTTCTAGATGAGCACCACATCTAGGGAAGAATGTTTTATCCGTAATCCATAATTCCGCATAACAAATTGGCGACTCCACTAGGGAGTTTACCCTTCATCCTTGGTGTATTTGCCTCTATTTGTCTCTGTTTATTCACCCAGTAGAATTTACTCAGAAATATTAGGCTTTTTTAAATCAAAATTTTCATTAGAAGTGTGTTAAAAAATTGAGTTTTCTTTCTCTGCTGCTCTCAACGCACTGTTGAACAAGACACAGTGTTTTGCATAGCATTGTCTCCCTCTTAGGGGTGCATTGCAATAGGTATGGACCCATAAAACGTGTTCATCCATTTCTGGATCCACACCTTGATTGCTTCCATCACCTAAAGGGGGCATTTTTGGGTGGGGTACTTTTTTATTGGCTAATAGGTGATTCATTGGATTAATTAATGATTCAGTCGGCCCATGAAACCATTACTTGTTATGCCTATTGTTTCACAGTCGGCATCAGTAACAAAGCTAGCAGCAGTATCTATTGAAGCTTTTGAAGCACCCCCTCTCCATAATAGTTCATCCCAAGTCCATAAGAAAACCACCCCATCAAAAGGACCATTTGGTCCCACATTAAAGGAACATGAAACCTTCCTGGATATCAATTAAAGTATTGGTACACACCACCACAACCATCAACTACAAGGACCTTCCATGATACATCAACCAAATTCCATTGAATTTGTCATTGTATTTTCTTTCAGTTTGTTGTTAGTTGTGTTTTAAAGAGCCTAATACCTCACACTGACCAGTACCTTTATCGACCTCTTCCTCCTTTGAAAGAAAAGTTTGTTCAATGTTTATTTAAAGTATTTTTCGTTATCATTGACTAATTAATTTCAAATTATTTCCATTACTGCATTAGATCCATTTGATTTTGAAAAAGGAAATTGTCATTAAATTCTTCATTTCCTGTAGGATAAATTGTAGTTCTATTCTTAATTTTTCATATTAAAGAGAAATTGTTGTTCTATTCCTTATTTCTCAAAGTAAAAGGCATTTTTTTTTATTGATTTGATGCACTTATTTTCCTTTTCTACATTCAAATTAAAGGGACCGAAAAGAAAAACCTGCATTTGCATGTAGTGAATTGTGTGTTTTGCATAGGAACATTAGGAAAGCTGCATTTTAGTTTGTGCTCTTTGATTGTTTGCTCTCAAATTAATTGCTCTTTCCCTCTAGTAGCTAGGATTTTCATTGAAAAACTAAAAGTGAAAGATTGCTTATCATTTTATTTTTCATTTTAGGAATTTCCAATACATCATCGTGGTGAACCTTGAAAGGAAAATTGATAAAAAAGATCAACTTAAAATTTATCTCAATTTACCTAACAAAGCATTGGAACCATAACGATAACATTTAGAAGGTCAAGGCTAGAGACATGTTCCGGCGTCGTAAAACATAGTAGCTGTCATTAATTGTCTGTGATACATTCCAAGTGTGATACCTCACTCCACGTATGTAAGTATATCATAGCTCGTCCACGTACTTTTGGGTATATCAGGCAGTATTACAGTACGAAAAGTATAAAGGGTTGCTCTAACTATGCGGTTTCGCATTAGATAGTGTTAATACGGACTTGGGCCTCCACGTACCTCTAGGTGGAGGACAACTTTAGGTTGCTATCCATCCATAGTGAGCCGAGTCGGCCGCCTTGTAAATTGTGATAAACTGAACACAGTATTTGGGGAGATTGCCTGCTCGTACTTCTTGATTCGCCAGGAAGTATTCTGTAGTTCAGAGTTTCTTGGTAAACCTTTTTCCTAGAAATACCCTTTTATTTTTTTTATTTTTTTTTGGTTAAAATAAATCAGTCGTCATGGAAGAACAAAATCCTTTTCCCCATAATTCGTGTATAGTAGCATTGAAATCACCTTTACCACCAGAAGTTACTTCTGGACGACGAAGGCGACATCACTCTACCGAAACCAGTACTATCAGTACCTCTGTTGAAGCATCATCTTTCCATATACTAGAGTCAGCACAAGTTGTTTCTACATATCCTGGTTCGTCTACTGTTGTCGAGACAGAGTCCTCACAATTACCCATGGTCACAATCCATCCAATCAGTGAGACCATACCTCCTGAACCCGATGTTGTTCAACCGGAAGTTGATCTAGATCCTATCTCCTTTTTTCCAGAACATCTGAATCCCGAAGTCGAACTACCGGAATTTGTTCCCGAATTAGTCATCCCACATTCTATTGTAGTCGTTGAGTCTCCCATACCACATAATAAACCTCCTGAAATATACTTTGGGCCTGACGGTGAAATACTTCCACTTGGTTTAATTTCGATTGAAGAAATCCCACAAGATGAGACACCTTTAACTCCAACCCATTTTGGGGAGGATCTTTACCTGTACGATTCTTTTCCTCAATCACCACCATCTGCTTTTTTGATCCTATTCCTATTCAAAATCCCATCGATCCAAAAGAGTGTACATTTGGTCAAGTAACCATGCTTGAACCAACATATTCGGTTGGGCCATCTGTTCTAATTACATCAGTACCTACCCTCGCTACCCTATCTATGTTTACAACTTCACCATAATCATATTTTCATGGAGGCCCTATGGTCCCATCAAGTTATAAATATTTATCTGGAATTTTCTTTGGTGCATATTCAAACCCATGGACTTCACCAATGTCATCATCTAGTATTATAACTGGTAAACCTATAGTGAGTACTGAACGACTTGATTCTTTATACACATCATCAGGGAAATATCAAGCTAGTCCTTCTAGGTCTATTCCATCCAGTACCATGTCAACTGGACTCCCAACATTTGGAGAACAATATTTTTTGTCTTATTACCCTCCTCATGCTAGGGAGAAACCTTTGGTCACCCACTATGACAGTACTCTGTCACTTTTTGGTCAACTTAATGTCAAAATGAATGTTTGTCAATGGCATCCCACTCTACCTATCCAACCACAAATGGTTTTACACTCGTATCAACCAGTTCAACCTGTTACACCCACATCATTTCCACTTGTTAATACATCTTTACCCCTGTTAAAGAATAAAAAATTTGTACAAAAACCTTTTCATGCGGGTCCTTCAACTCAATGCCCTCAAGTATTGGGCCCATAGACTCCAAATCCTTCAATTAATTTACAACAAAAACTTGTACCTGGAATCATTTATTCACAAGTTGGTTTACCATTTTATGGGATTTCATAGCCACAACCAAGTTATACCTATCCTCAAATGAATCCAATTTATTCTTATTTGGGTTATAATATTGGTGGGAAGACCCCTTGGCAGCTTCAGGTGCAAATACCTCAACCTTCATTTCAACAAGTACCATATCCAGGTTTTGGTCAACAGAATCCTCAAGCGTTTTCTTTTCAAAACAACCCCTATTTGGGTTACCAGCAACAGATTCCTTATGTTGGTGCTCAAAGGCCTATTTCTCAAGCAATTCCATCATACCCTGGCTATGCTCAACCTGACCTTAATCGACAGTTGCCCTTTGTTGCAACTTTAGAGTTACCAGATTTAAATCGGCTAACCAATGATCCAATCAACTATGCTCCTTAGTGGCCGGTGATACCTCACAAATTACCCTCAGATATTCCTAAGTTCAATGGAAACCCTAGGGAAGACCCGTCGACTCGTGTTATGACTTATCATTTATGGTGTTCATCAAACTCCCTAAATTATGATTATGTTTGACTATGTATTTTTTAGCGTAGGCTCACTAGTCCAGCTGAAAATGGTATATTGAGTTACCTAGAGATTCTTTAGATAATTTCACTTCCCTAGCTACTATATTTTTTACTCACTTCCAGTTACCCATAGGATATGAAACTGGAACGGAACTCTTGACCAATTTCAAACAGACTAATGCTACTCACATTTCTGATCATATTCATGAGTGGTGTCGTCGTCATAGAATGGTTAAGACATTTATTCCAAATCAACTCCTTGTCGAGTGGTTCATTAAGTCCATGTTACCATCTATAAATTAGGATGTGGCTAAGGGTGGCGTCGTCATAGAAGAGTAGGTTATTTCTCATGCCCAATATTTAGACTTGATTTATACTTAGTCTGGCACAATCTATGAAAAAATTCCTAACGTGTCATGATCTAATTTTACTGTTCCTCCTCAATTAAAGGACTCTCAAGCCATAGATGGCTTGATTGGTACTACAAGCACATATCAAACTACTGCATCTGATCCTGCACCTTCTTCTGAAATTAATGCCATGTCATTTGACAAGGGAAAAAGTGACAAGCAACCCGGAAGTAAGAAAAAGGGGAAATCTAAGAAAAAAAAACTTCTAACCCGCAGGAAAGATAATTTGATCAATCATCTAGACCTATGAAACCTCATTATCCATGCATAATTTGTAATGAGGAACACTTTTTTCGGGATTTTCCTCACCGCGGTGAAGTCTCAAAAATCATTAAGACTTCACATGCGTCATTTGTGTTGACAGATCCGTTTCCAAATCCAGACACTAATTTGGTTTCTACGGATCCACCTTCTAGTTCCCAAGTACTTATGTTATCCATCACAAAACCTTCAATATATATTTTGGTGTCAATGCATAATAAAGATTATGGTAGTTTGGCCACTGATCAACCTACTACCTCGACTACGAATCCATCCACAAAATCAGTACCTCCTACTGCTATTCCTGAATTGGCAATTAAGCCACCAAAGGGAGTTTTTCATAAATCGACATATAATCCTCGAGCAAGAGCTGCTCAAAATTATAATATCGTTGAAGATTTGGCTTAATCCCCTTCATCTATTTCCGCTCTTGAGGTATTACAAAATTTTCCCTCTCGAAAACAGGATTTATTTTCGGAAATTGGTGAAATTGATCCTACTGATTCTAATCTTGTCGTCTTTAAACATATGGGCTATGTGCTGCAACTACCAGTAGAATTGGCATTCTCCATATAAGTAAATGTTCTCAATCACCTTTTTCATCGTACTATTATTGATGAGGGAGCATCTACCTGTATTATGTCTTTAAATTATTGTAAGTCACTTGGCTCGCTGGGCTATCTCAATCATCAATGACGTTGAAGGCTTTTGATGGACGTACATATAAACCTTGTGGTATTTGTTAGCCACCTATAATATTTTTTCAAAGAAAATAGGTGGCTAAAAATGTTTCTGAGTCTTCAAGAGAAACATTTCCCTTGTAAATCTATCATTCTTGAAGCCTCCACATGTCTTCTATCTTTTAAATAATCCTCACTATTGTTTCCATTAATGAACCCTGCTGATTATGAAGAAGCTGTGCTCAAAAAGGCCTCCATTTGCTCCATTTCATTCCCACAAAATCCCCATTTGTCACCCTTATTCCCCTTCACAAAATTCCTCTATAACCCTTCATTTAACCTCTAATTCTTCCTAAATTCCCTTTTGAACCTTATAATTTCCCTTTATTTGGTTTAAAAATCCCTTCTTTTGCCTATCAGAACCTTCAGTTTGGCTTAAAAAGAACTAATTTCGGGCCTAAAACAATCTTTTTACATTATTAGGCCTTAAGCCCCTTTCGGCCCTGGCCCTAGCCCCTTTTTCCGCATGTGACCTCATCCCATGACTAGGAGCTAGCCCCCATTGCGCAATCGCAATCGGGGTTTATAGTTTCTTTGTTAAAATTCTTATTTCAAAAACTCTGATGCGATGAGCCCTTTTCCTTCCAGTCGCCGATTAAATTTCCACCGTCAATCTTTTCAGATCCAATAGCCAATTTTCTATCACGTCGCTCCATTGGTTCTTCATTTCACTCATCACTTTGATCCTCCGATTTAATCTTGACCATTGAATCCACAAGAACCAACGCCTGGGATTCAATCGCGCTCCGCTCATAGCCCCCGTCATCGCATCCACCGATTTGATCTGGAACGTTGAATCCACAAGAACCAATGACCAGTTTTCAATCACGCTCCGCTCATAGTCCTCTCACATCACACCCACTGATTCAATCCTGACTGTTGATCTCCCCTCTGATCCGACGACTAGCGCTTAATCACACATCGCAAACTCAAAGGCCCCGGTGCTTTGGCCTCCTTCCTTTTCTCCGATGTGATTTAATCTCAGCTGTTCATTCCCCCTGATCCAACGGCCAGCGCTTAATCGCATAGTGCCAACACAGTCTTCCCTTGTTCATTTCCTCTGATGGCACGATTCCCCGATTTGATCTAGAACGTTGAATCCACAAGAACCAATGGCCAGGATCTCATCGCACCCTGCATTTCCGTTTCTCCCTTTCACTGTTCCGTTGATCGCTGAATAGATCCCCGCTATCCATTCCTACAGATCAAATGGTCCACATTACTTCCGCTCTTCAAATCCCCGCCCTTCTCATTCTCCCCCATCGATAGATCTCGACCGTCGATCCTCACAATTCAACGGCTCGCATTGACCTCAGCAAGGGACCCTGCCTCCTTCCGCCCATGCATCTAACCTTATGTCGTGTTTCTCCCACACCATCAGATTTATTTACTGATGATCCAATGGCTTAAACTCAATCTCGCATAAATTCTGCGCCTAAACGTTAACATTCAAAAATTACACGAAATGGGCAGTTTTAGAAATTCACGTGGCGATCAATGTATGGAATCGTGTTTTTTTGGGAATTTCTGCTTTCTCCCGTTTTTTTACGCGAAAACCATTCTAGTTTTCCACCTTACCTTCCTCCTCAATGACATTTTCGTCGTTAATCTTGGCCTTTGGTCTCTGAGATCGAACGGCTATCATTTAATCTCAACCCCATTCACTTACTTTTGATCCATCCTTCCAATGATTCCATCGGGCGATCTCCATCGTTGATTTGTTCTAATCTAATGACCCTACTCTAATCTCACCTCCATCCATTTTCTAACCATCTAACCTCTGCAATGACTCCATCAAAAGATCTTGACCGTTAATTGTTCTAATCCGACGGTCCACGTTCATCCTCACCCCAAGCTCCCATCAGATATGTTTTCACCTTCCGCCATGGTTTTTCAGCCTTTTTTTCACTGTGTTCACATTTTCCATCACTGCTCTTTCATCCCCACGAGCCTCTGAAGCAGTCCTCCCTCACTCCCCCTAGTTTTTATAACACGTTTCTCATTTTTTGCAAGTTTCAAAGGTGGTGAATTCACATTGTTTTCAAAGCCAAGATTGCAAAGGAAGAAATCTCTAAAAAGGGTTAAAGGCATAATATTGAAGATTAAGAATCCTAATCCACAGTCAGCATAGACTAAATACAAATCATTGATCGCAGCAACGCAGAGGATATAGCAGCAGGACATTCCTTTTACTGAAGAAAGGACCAAATCACTACTACCCATTCTCTATTCTTCATTGAGCTCTAGAGTAGTTATTATTCTAATAGAAAGCTCCTGAAACTATCAGTGCATTAGTTACAAAGCATGGAAGACCTGAAAGGAAAATCTTCATCTTTTCTTGTCTTAGAGTACAATCAGAGTACTACAGCCAGAAAGTACTTCATGGAACATACTCTCGGAGTTATTATCAAACTGATGAAGACCCCTAATTCATCCAAAGAGTACTGAAAGTTAATGTAAAGATATTAAAATAGAATGGACTTCAAAAAACACTTCTCCCCCTATTTTAATGAATCATTTAAGTTCTATCTGCCACTACTATCACTCTTTCCCCTATAAGAACTCATGAGAAATACATTGTAAATGTTGGTTGGTTGGATATTGTAAAAACATTGATTGTAAGTTGTTTTACTGAGTTAGAGTTCTGTGAGCGGTAGTAGTAAATAGGCTGGGAGATGATTTTTGGATGATATCAAGATATTGGACAAGAATGTATGTGACTGTTTTTTCTCTACTAATATGACAAGCATGTGCATTGGATCCTGATCTAAATCAGTGGTGATGTGTTCTATCTTCGTTACTATTTTCCCGCTATTATGCATCATGTTTCATTTTCTCTGATAAGAATCAGTAATTTTAGCTTAGGATATACTGCTGCAAGTACCCTAATGCTTCCTACACTTTCTTATCTTTATTTTTTCTTCTATTTGTGTATCTAAGAACTAAGTCAACATAATTTAACCAGTATAGAAGTTGGTTTGTCCATGCTTACTGATGTTTGAATTTAGTGTTTGTTTCTTAGATGTTCTTGTTCGGTTTCAGCTGAAAGAATTAGAAAACTGGGAGATTTAGAGTTAGCCCTGTCCCACTAGGTTCCTTTTCCAACAATTAGCCTTTCTAAGATCCCTTTGAGTTGAGTGCCAAAAGCAGTGAAGGTTAAAATTCTTTCTCTGATCTTAGGTTTCACTCTATGTTAAACTTAAATGTTTTCTATTGTCTGAAAGTAGTCAAGAGGACTACTCGATTGTTGTCTTTAGAGTTAACCCCATTAGGATTTTAGATCATAGAGGTTAAGGCATGCCCTGTCCCTAGATTTGCTCCGAAGTGGTCACCTTGGAAGGTTTTCCTTGTCATTCCCATTCATTTCCTTATTGTTTCATCCCATACCATCATCTTAAAATATCCTATGTTTTAGATGACTAGCCCTTTGAAAGCCTTGGATATTTGAATTGCAAGTAAACCCTTTTATGACTCCATTTCCCAATGGACTTTTGTTCTCTTTGAATAATCTCCCCATTTCCAAAAATACTTCTCTACTCATTCATTTACATTAATTTAACCCTTCTTTCATGTTTCCCAACCAAACAAACAAAACAAAACAAAAAACCTTGTACTCCATAACTAGCCTAACACCTTAAATTGAACCTCAAAGATACACATTTCTTTACCTTTATAGAGAGATCCATCTTTAGATCCAAGAGGGCTAGATCTTGAGATCCAAAAGTGGTTTGATGTTGTCTTGTCATTTGGTATTGCCAAATCTACCAAATCACAGGAACCACAACATAATGGTGACTCCACTGGGGAACTTTGAGTAAAACAATCCTTAAAACATCTCTAAGAACTAAAAGAAGACCAAATTAGCCTTGATTTGGTAGTTAATCACTATGGTGGACAGTAAATCTACTTGAAACACTTTAAGCCCTCCACCTGGCGACTCCACAGTTCCTAAATGACCAAAAGACTCCACTGGTAATCAGCAGGCCTGCTGATTATCTTTGTTTTCACAAGACTCCACTGGGATACTAGTTTCATCACAACGTCATCCATACTAAAAGGAAACACATAGGATTAAGCTTCTTGGTTTAAGGATAATTGACCTCTTAAATATTATTTTACTTAACATACTAGCTTCAATAACAATCCATACCAGAGCTTATCCAGATCCAAATCCTCCTGAAATAGTTGACAATCCAGAGAACATTCTTAGGAAGTATTTCACATCTAGGGATCCAACTATTGTCAGACCCATTCATAGAGCTAACTGAGCACCTGAAAACCTTGCAGCTCTATCAGATACTCAATTTGACTTATATTTGCCAAGTAATTTACCAAGAACTAAGTCATTCAGTGGCATAAATCAGACAGACTTTGAGCCTCCAATTTCACCACCACATAGTGGTCAAAATATTAGTGACAGAGAAACCCCTCCATCAACACCTCCTGAAATCCACTTCATTCATAACTTGGGTCTCTCTCACCATAAGTCTGCTCAACAGTCTGTGGTTGGTCCAAGCATTTATGTCATCCACATACCTACTGCTCATGCTAATCCTTTACCTCCACAAAACACTATCATGGCAGCATGGTATGCTCCCCTAGTGTTGCCACAACCTCTGGCTCCTTTACCCAATGGCTATCAGTCTAAAATTCCTCATTTCACTGGTAAATAATCTACCACAACTCAACACCATGTAGATAGGATGGAAGATGCTTTTGATTACATGGAAATAGAAGACGAGACCATTAAGATGAGAATATTTGCTCAAAGTTTAGGAGGAGAAGTAAAGAAGTGGTTTAAAAGCTTAAATCCTAATAGCATCAATGACCTTCCCTCTTTACATCAAGATTTTATAAACAAATGGGAAATCAAAAGCAACCCTCTACAGATACTAGCAGAGTATAAGAATCTTAAGAGAAATCAGGGAGAGAGTGTTCATGATTACTCCACCAGATTTAATAGTGTCTACAATGCCCTTCCACCCCACATGAAACCTCCCCAAGGAATGGCCTTAGTGAAATATCCTGAGGGTTTTGATGCTGACATGGCCTATCAACTAAGGGAGAGAGACTATACAACTCTGGAAGATATGCAGAAAGGAGCTGTGAGTATAGAGGCAAACTTAATTGAAAAAAGAGCTAGGATGAGGGTTGAAAAGAAGGTAGCCTATAGGGAAGACACCACAGCTTCCACATCCAATTCCAAATTTGATAATCTAGCCAAAAACATAGAGAGGCTAGAAAGAATTATGTAGAAAATGGTTTTCCAAGCCAATAATTAGAATAGAAATCAGTCTCAAAACCAGAACCAAAACTTTAGGAGAAAAACTCCTCCCAATAGACAAAGGGATTCTGACTAAAAAATCATACCTCAATTCCAAAAGAATTTCCTTGATGAGGATGAGGGAATAATAGAAGAGTTAGAGGTAACTACCATAAACATGGTGGAAGTGGATAACCAAGATCACACCTTTTCCACAGAAGACAACCAGACCTCATACACACATTGGGATGAGGAAAGGTTAGAATATGAAGACTATAGGTTAGGATTTGAGAATGCCATCATGAAATTCTGAGAACAATATTATCTCAGAAGAAAAAATAACATAGATACTCCCAAACCAAAAACCTATGAAATCACTATTAAGAAAAGACCTGAAAAGACTCCTAAAGGGACTGCTGAAAGAAAAAAAATAGCAGCCGAGAGTTCTGGAAAAAACAAGGACAAAGACATCCAAACCATTGAAAAACCAAATCAAGAAACCAGCAGCACTAGCATTATAGCTACTGCTCCTGAAAAAACAGTTGCAACCAGTGTACATAGTGAAAATCAGCAAGTTGATTTTGCCAATAAAATAGTGACCAACAAGACAGAATTGAACCTTTCAAAGAACCAATCTCCTTTCAATCTAGAAAGTGAGGTTGCCAAAATAAAAATTTATGTCCCTCTCACTGAGTTGGCCACCCACGATGTATATCAAAGTCAAATTTTGAAAGCTTTAAACTTAGGAGAAAACAGTGACTCTGTCAACTTAAATGATGATCAACCAGCTCTCTTGTTTGGCCCAAAAATTGAAGGAAAATTTCAAGAAGGTGTAGTGCCTCCTTTCTATATCAGTATAAATATCCACGAAAAAATATTACACAATGCTATGCATGACTCAGCGACTTCACACAACCTCATGCCAAAGGTGATCATGGAAAAATTAGGCCTAGAGATAACCAGACCATATAAGGATTTATATTCTTTTGACTCTAGCAGAGTGAAGTGTTTGGGCCTGATCAAAGATCTCTGTGTAAATTTAACCCAAATCCCAGCCAAGTGCATGGTAATGGATGTTGTAGTGGCTGATGTACCACCTAAGTATGGCATGTTTCTGTCTATATCATGGGGTGCCAAGCTACATGGTACAATGCAAATGGACATGACATATGCCACTATCCATGTTTTCAGCTAGCTTAGAAGACTATATAGGGAAACACACATGAAATTTATGGTAAGAAGCCCAGAGAAGCTATAAAATTTCCCTCTTTACTATGTCCATACATACCTAGACTCTTTTATCCTTTACAATGATGAGTTTATAGATGAGCAAGAGCTAGAGAAAAAAAAATTAAACAGTAGAGTAGAGCCCACAAATCTAAACATAATGGCAGCTCTAGATACAGGGGAAAACAAGGGAGAAACATCTGAACAATCTGCAGAGTTGGAAAATCAGAACCAAGATTGTAGAGAGCATATTACCCATCAGCCTGATAACCTCAAGAAACAAGATGACATTAAGGGTGAAACTGATAACAAATCTGCAAACAATCCTTTATGGAGCATGAGCTTTGATGGGTCTTGCACTAAAAGGAATGCATGAGCTGGGGTATGGTTACACAATACTGAAAACAATTATGCTAAGAGTCATGCCTTCAAGATAAACTTAAAATGCACAAACAACATAGCAGAGTATGAAGCTCTCCTCTTAGGACTGCACCTATTGAAACAACTAGGAGCTAAGAGGATAGTTGTCCATGGAGACTCATGACTATTCATCAAACAAATAAATGGAGAGTACACTGCCAAACATCCTAGATTAAGGGCATATAGGAATGATGCCATGGATCTATTGAAAAAATTTGTAGAATATGAGCTTGTTTTTGTCCCTAGAAGTCAAAACATACTAGCAAATGGGTTGGCATGTGCTTCTAGTTCATATCAAATACCACTTAGTGACAAACAGATCATTGTTCAAACAAAATACAGACCAGAAGTACCAGATAATGAAAAATATTGGCAGGTCCTTGAAGGTGACAAACAGATAGAGGATTTCTTGCTTGGCAGGAATGAGTTTGAATTACCTGATTCAGACTCTAATTCCGATGAAAACTATCTAGATAAAGAGCCCCCCAATGAAGAAAAACCATTCCTACTGCAAAAATAAACATGCTGACCAGAGAATTTGAAACCCAAACTGAAGAATACAAAAACGCAGATGAAGAAGACATAGAGGTAGTGCAGTCCAAAGACAAAAGCATACCCAGAGGACTAGCACCCCTTGAGGACGTCTTTGATTTCAATGATGTGGCAAAGAAGCCCACTATAGAACCCACTGAATCTAATGCTGAAGAATGAAATATAAGCAGCAAAGACAAGCCTAAAATGATCAAATTATCTAAAACTTTGCCAGCTCATATCAAACAGAAATACATTGATTTATTTAAAGAGTTTTTTGATGTTTTTTCTTGGAGCTATGAAGATTTGAAAGCCTATGACATAGAGAACATCCAACTTAAGATTCCATTGAAATAAAACCAGAAACCTTTTTGGAAAAAACTACATAGAATAAACCCCATACAATTACCCCTGGTAGAAAAGGAAATTAAGAAAATGTATGAGGCCGGAATAATAGTCCCTGTGAGGTTTTCAGATTGGGTATCTAACCTTGTGGCTGTAAGGAAAAAGACAGGAGAAATTAGGTTGTGCATTGATTTTAGAAACTTAAACAGAGCCTCCTTAAAGGAAAATTACCCCTTGCCCAAAATGGAACACATCCTACAAAAGGTAGTTGGTTCTAAGAGGATTTCCCTGTTAGATGGTTTTTCAGGGTATAACCAGGTCTTAGTACTCCCATAAGATCCGCTTAAAATAGTCTTCACCACTCCTTGGGGCACTTTCATGTATGTGAAAATGCCTTTTGGATTAATGAATGCTGGTGCCACCTTTCAAAGAGCCATGGACATTGCATTCTCAGAAGAAATAGGGTACTTCATTGTAATTTATATTGATGACATTACAGTTTATTCCAAAACTGATGAAGAACACCTTAAACATTTGAGAAAGGTCTTTGAGAAATGCAGAAGGTTTGGGCTATCTTTAAATCCCAAAAAGACAGTGTTTGGTCTCCAAGAAGGTAAACTTATTTTTCATATCATATCTGAAAAGGGGATTAAAATAGACCCAAAAAGAGTTGAGGGAATATTGCAGATTAGCCACCCAAGAAACATCAAGGAATTACAATCCTTTATTGGGAATATTAAATTCTTGAAGATATTTATACCCAATCTAGAAGAAATCCTTAGAAACATGACAAACATGCTAAAGAAAGAGGTAGGAGTTAAATGGACTCTAGAAGCCAAGAAGTCCTTTGAATTGGTAAAAAATGCACTCACTTGGGCACCAGACGATTTATTAAGGATTTCCTCATCTTCTCATTTGCATCAGAACATACTGTGGTTGTTGTCCTATTGTAGAAAAATCCATAGGGACAAGAGCAGCCAATTGCATTTTTTAGCAAGGCATTAAGAGATGCACCTTTGAAATATAATATCATGGAAAAATAGGCCTACACCTTGGTAAAGGCCTTAAAGGATTTCAGAGTGTATATTTTACATTCCCATATTATTTCCTTTGTGCCTAATATAGTGGTGAAAGACATTTTGTCACAAGATCCAGATGGAAAAGTAGGCAAGTGGATTGCTCTGATACTAGAATATGATTTGTAAATCAAACCCACTAAACTCATCAAGGGTCAAGGCTTAGCACAATTAATGGCTGAATCTAACCTACAAGCCCTTGACATAAACATGGTAGATGCTTTGGATGAACATGAAGGATTACCAACTCCCATTGTAGAAGAACAGTTCCAAAACTCGCCTTGTTATGCTGATATCTTGTATGTGCTTGTAAATCTTAATGCCCCTCCTGATTTATCTAAGACAAAGGAAAGGTTTTTAAAGTTGAAAGCTAGAAATTATTTCATTTTAAATGAATTTTTATATTGGAAAAATGCCAATGGTTTATTGCTTAAATGTTTGCCTGAAGTTGATGCAGAGAGGATCAAGCATGAGTTTCATGAAGGAGAGTGTTGAGGCCATCTCTATTGGAAAACCACTGCCAACAAAATCCTTAGAGCTGGCCATTACTGGCCCACCCTTTTCCAAGATGTCCACAAAATGATAGTTGCCTACCACAAGTGCCAAATCTTTGAGGGCAAAAGAAAACTCCTTCCTTTACCTTTACAACCAATCACTGTTGAAGCTCCTTTTCAACAGTGGGGCCTACACTTCATAGGGGAAATCCATCCCGCTTCATCTACCCAACATAGATGGATACTCACAGCCACTGACTATTTCACCAAATGGATAGAGGCTATCCCTTCTAGGAATGCCACAGACTCTGTTATCATAAAATTCCTTGAAGACCATATCCTATCTAGATTCGGCTGCCCTAGGAAAATTATCACTGACAATGCTGCTGCATTTGGTTCCAAAAAAATGATTGATTTTTGTCACAGGTATCAAATTGCACTTGGTCATTCTACTGCTTATTACCCTCAGGGTAATGAGCTAGAAGAATCATCGAATAAGAGTTTGGTGACCATCATCAAGAAGCTGCTTGAAGATAATAAAAAATCATGGCATAACAAGTTAGTGCATGCTTTATGGGCAGACAGATTGACAACAAAGAAATCCATTGGGATGTCTCCCTATCAGCTAGTTTATGGAGTAGATGCAGTATTCCCTACTATTTTGGGAGTACCAGTGATAAAATTGGTCCAAGAAATATTTCCAAAAGAAGATATCATGGTAAGGAGGATCAATCAGACCATACATCTCCAGCAAACAAGGGAAGAATTCTACAACAGAGCTTCGAAAGTGCAAGATAACATCAAAAAGTTGTTTGATAAGAGAACAAAGTCCTGTGATTTCAAAATTGGGGACAAGGTACTCAAATGGGACTCTAGGAGAGAGGATAAGGGTAATCATGGCAAATTTGACAGTTTATGGCAAGGCCCTTACATTATTCAATATACTATTGGTCCCAATGCATTTTTTCTGCAAGAATTGGATGGTACAGATCTGTTTGGGGGTCTTGTCAATGACAGCATGCTCAAGCATTATTTTTTCTAAAGCTCAATTTAAATTTTTCACTTCCATTATAAATACCATTGCTTTCTTTTGTTTGAAAAAAGAAAAATACAAAAAATAAGAAGAAAGGTTCGAACAAGCTCAAATATTGAACCTATGAAGTTCTAAAAAAATGGCTCAAATCAGATCAAAACCTAAGCTAGGGAAAGTGAAAGGCTGGTTCTAACATGCTCAAAACTTGAACCAGCAAAGAAAGAAAGAAGAAACGGCTCAAACAGGGTCAAAATCAGAGCTGAAAGAAATAAAGGTGACTCTAAAAAGCTCAAAATCTGAGTCACAAGAAGAAGGAAGGATACTCTTAATTTTCAGAATTTCAAGCCTTCACAATTTTGTTTCAGTTTTTTGCAAATTTCAGTTCATGTGTAGCTTGTCTTTATGACATGGACCCGCAACAAATCAGACAGTCTAATCCTGATTTGTCTATATTTAAATTTCTGTTTTAGAATGTAGAGAATGAAAATTTGTCAGACAGTTTAATCCTGGCAGATATTAGTTTAGGTAGAGAAGTTATGATTCCAACTGTTTAATCTGGTCTCATGGAGGAATAAGGGTAGAATTATATTAGTTTTTTATTTCAATAAAAAATAATGATGAAGAAGGTCTGCAAGTCTAAATGCACCTTGAATAAAAAAATGTTAGGACAGTAGGATGGGTAGGTAGATTGTTTGGGGAAGTAGTGTTGCTGATATAATGTCCATCGTGTTTGTAACAGTTGATCAAAGAAGGAAAGGATGGTCAAGTACCAAGCATCTGGCCTACTTCCAAAGATTATTTCTAAGATTCTTGACATCTTCAAGAAGATATTCTTGACATATTCAAGAAGATGCCATCCCCATGTGGAGCCACTGTTAGCCACCTATAATATTTTGTCAAAGAAAACAGGTGGCTAAATATGTTTCTGAGTCTTCAAGAGAAACATTTCCCTTGTAAATCTATCATTCTTGAAGCCTCCACATGTCTTCTATCTTTTAAAGAATCCTCACTGTTGTTTCCATTAATGAACCCTGCTAATTATGAAGAAGCTATGCTCAAAAAGGCCTCCATTTGCTCCATTTCATTCCCACAAAATCCCCATTTGTCACCCTTCTTCCCCTTCACAAAATTCCTCTATAACCCTTCATTTAACCTCTAATTCTTCCTAAATTCCCTTTTAAACCTTATAATTTCTCTTTATTTGGTTTTAAAATCCCTTCTTTTTCCTATCGGAACCTTCAGTTTGGCTTAAAAAGAACTAATTTCGGGCCTAAAACAATCCTTTTACATTATTAGGCCTTAAGCCCCTTTCGGCCTTGGCCCTAGCCCCTTTTTCCGCATGTGACCTCATCCCGCAACCAGGAGCTAGCCCCCATCGCGCAATTGCAATCGGGGTTTATAGTTTCTTTGTTAAAATGCTTATTTCAAAAAATCTAATGCGATGAGCCCTTTTCCTGCCGGTCGCCGATTAAATCTCCACCGTCGATCTTTTCAGATCCAATGGCCAATGTTCTATCACATCGCTCCATTGGTTCTTCATTTCACTCATCACTCTGATCCTTTGATTTAATCCTGACCGTTGAATCCACAAGAACCAATGGCCAGGATTCAATCGCGCTCCACCCATAGCCCCCGTCATCGCATCTGTCGATTTGATATGGACCGTTGAATCCACAAGAACCAACGGCCAGGTTTCAATCGTGCTCTACATTTCCCTTTCTCCCTTTCACTGTTTTGTTGATCGCCAAATAGATCCCCACTATCCATTCCTACAAATCGAACGGTCCACATTACTTCCGCTCTTCAAACCCTGCCCTTCTCATTCTCCCCCATCGACAAATCTCGACCGTCGATCCTCACAATCTGACGGCTCGCATGGACCTCAGCAATGGATCCCACCTCCTTTCACTCGTGCATCTAACCTTATATTGCATTTCTCCCGCACCGTTAGATTTCTCCGCCAATGATCCAACGGCTTAAACTCAATCTCGCATAATTTCTGTGCCTGAATGTTAACATTCAAAAATTACACGAAATGGACGGTTTTATAAATCCACATGGCAATCAATGTATGGAATCGCGTTTTTTTGGGTATTTTCGCTTTCCCCTGATTTTTTACATGAAAACCATTCTATTTTTCCACCTTACCGTCCTCCTCAATGACATTTGCACCATTAATCTTGGCCGTTGGTCTCTGAGATCGAACAACTATCATTTAATCTCAACCCCGTTCACTTGCTTTTCATCCATCCTTCTAATGATTCCATTGGGTGATCTCCGTCGTTGATTTGTTCTAATCTAATGGCCCTAATATAATCTCTCCTCCATCCATTTTCTAACCATATATCCTCCCAAATGACTCCATAAAAATATCTTGACTGTTGATTGTTCTAATCCGACGATCCACATTCATCCTCGCCCCAAGCTCCCATCAGAGATGTTTTCACCTTCTGCCATGGTTTTTCAGCCCTTTTTCCTCTGCGTACACCTTTTCCATCACTGATCTTTCATCCCCACGAGCCTCTGAAGAAATCCTCCCTCACTCCCCCTAGTTTTTATAACATGTTTCTCATTTTTTGCAGGTTTCAAAGGTGGTGAATTCATACTGTTTTCACAGTCATGGCCTTGGCACAAAAATACTATCACAGAGCCAAGATTTCAGAGGAAGAAATCTCTGAAAAGGGTTAAAGGCATAATATTGAAGATTAAGAAGCCTAATCCACAGACAGCATAGATTAAATACAAATCATTGATCGCAGCAGTGCAGAGGATATAGCAGCAGGACATTCCTTTTACTGAAGAAATGACCAAATCACTACTACCCATTCTCTATTCTTCGTTGAGCTCCAGAGTAGTTATTATTCTGACAAAAAGCTCCTAAAACTGTCAGTGCATTAGTTACAAAGAATGTAAGACCTAAAAGGAAAATATTCATCTTTTCTTGTCTTAGAGTACTACAGCCAAAAAGTACTTCATGGAACATACTCTCAGAGTTATTATCAAACTGACGAAGACCCCTAATTCATCCAAAGAGTACTGAAAGTTAATGTAAAGATATTAAAACAGAATGGGCTTCCAAAAACACTTCTCCCCATGTTTTAATGAATCATTTAAGTTCTATCTGCCACTACTACCACTCTTTCACCTATAAGAACTCATGAGAAATACATTGTAAACGTTGGTTGGTTGGATATTGTAAAAACACTGATTGTAAGTTGTTTTACTGAGTTAGAGTTCTGTGAGCGGTAGTAGTAAATAGGTCGGGAGATGATTTCTGGATGATATCAAGCTATTGGACAAGAATGTATGTGACTGGTTTTGCTCTACTAATATGACAAGCATGTTCATCGGATCCTGATCTAAATCAGTGGTGATGTGTTCTATCTTCGTTATTGTTTTCCCGCTGTTATGCATCATGTTTCATTTTCTCTGATAAGAATCAATAATTTTAGCTTAGGATATACTACTGCAAGTACCCTAATGCTTCCTGCACTTTCTTATCTTTATGTTTTCTACTATTTTTGTATCTAAGAACTAATTCAACATAATTTAACCAGTATAGAAGTTGGTTTTTCCATGCTTACTGATGTTTGAATTTAGAGTTTGTTTCTTAGATGTTCTTATTTGGTTTCAGCTGAAAGAATTAAAAAACTGGGAGATTTAGAGTTAGCCCTGTCCCACTAGGTTCCTTTTCCAACAGTTAGCCTTTCTAAGATCCCTTTGAGTTGAGTGCCAAAAGCAATGAAGGTTAAAAGTCTTTCTCTGATCTTAGGTTTCACTCTGTGTTAAAATTAAATGTTTTCTATTGTCTGAAAGTAGTCAGGAAGACTGCTCGATTGTTGTCTTCAGAGTTAAATTCGTTAGGAGTTTACATCATAGAGGTTAAGGCATGCCCTGTCCCTAGATTTGCTCCAAAGTGGTCACCTTGGAAGGTTTTCCTTGTCATTCCCATTCATTTCTTTATTTTTTCATCCCATACCATCATCTTAAAAGATCCTCTGTTTTAGATGACTCGCCCTTTGAAAGCCTTGGATATTTGAATTGCAAGTAAACCCTTTTATGACCCCATTGCCCAATGGACTTGTGTTCTCTTTGAATTATCTCCCCATTGCCAAAAATCCTTCTCTACTCATTCCTTTACATTCATTTAACCCTTATTTCTTGTTTCCCAACCAAACAAACAAAACAAAACAAAAACCCTTGTACTCCATAACTAGCCTAACACCTTAAATTGAACCTCAAAGATACACATTTCTTTACCTTTATAGAGAGATCCCTCTTTGGATCTAGGAAGGCTAGATCTTGAGATCCCAAAATGGTTTGATGTTGTCTTGTCATTTGGTATTGCCAAATCTGCCAAATCACAGGAACTACAACAGTATTATTAATAACCTGCATGTTGAACTAGGGGAAAAACAGTGAATTTTGATGTCGAGGTTGTTGAAGGATCCCTTGACTATAATATTATACTTGGAAGGCCATGGGTATATGCTATGATTGTAATTGTTTCTACATATTTTAGAATGATTTCCTTTCCATATAAAGGTACAATTACAGTCATCAATAAGCTATCCTTCTTTGCCTCTTCTTCGCAGGTAACTGGAAGTGTTTCGTTCATTCACGCACCCAAACTAGCACTTCAAAACATTGGTGTAGGACTCTTAAAGGATTCCACTGTCATAGGAACCTTTGCATTACTGCCACCTACTACTTCGGCAGAAATTGAAAGTATAGAGACCTGCTACATGATCTCTTCCACTCCATCTGGCTTAAGGGAGAGTACGGATGATTCTAAAATTGTTATGTTGGATGAGTTTCTGCCGCCCAGCCATATTGAGCTGGCATAGCAATCAATCTATTTGGCTTGGGCGGCGAATATGAAATCAACGTCACCGGTTGTTTGGGTTGACCATTCCTTAGATTTTGGTACTCCATCTTATCCTTTTTCCTCAATTTTCTTGACAAATGAGAATATTCGAGAAGCCATGATGTCAGAAGGAGAGCCATGGGAAGATTATCATCATCATTCCCATCTTCTTAATTATGAAGAAAATTATCTTAGTGAACTATATCACCCATCAATCAAAAATTTCTTTTCTAATTATTTACCTATTAAAGCAATCGATTCTAAGAAAAATCTGTCAAATATTGAATAAACCATTTCTATCAATATTTCGACCAAACCTGGAATTGTAGAAAATATTCATGTCGGTATGTCTTGTTCTCCATCAGAACTTGAAACATATCGCTCTCTATTTCGTGAATTCTGTGATGTATTTTCTTGGCCTTACGAGGAAATGTTAGGCATATATACTAGTATTTTTGAAAACACTACTAATATGTATCCTAATGTCAAACCGGTGTGTCAACGCCTTCGTCCTGTTCATCCAATGAAGGTCATTGCCATCAAAGCAGAAGTTGAAAAAAATTTGCGTGCTGGTTTCATTTACCTTGTTCTGCTAACTGAGTGGGTTTCCAACATTGTTCCTGTCATGAAAAAAAAAGGAAACATTAGAGTGTGCATCGATTATCAGGATGTTAACATTGCTTGTCCAAAAGATAACTATCCTACTACCTTTATTGACCAGATTATTGACGATTGTGCTGGATGTGAAATTTTTCCGTTCATGGATTTGGATTTTTCGGCTACAATCAAATCAATATCCGCCCAGAGGATCAACATAAGACAGCATTTATATATCCCTGTGGCACATTCGCTTATATGAAACTACCGTTTGGTTTAAATAACGATGGGGTAGCTTTTCTGAGAGCAATGGATTATGCTTTCAATGACATCAAGCACATTGTTCAACCTTATCTAGATTATTTACCCCTGCATTCACGGAATCATACTGATCACCTGATGCATTTGAGAGCCATATTTTTACGCTGTCGAGACTACAAAATACACCTAAATCCACATAAATGTGTGTTTTGTGTTGGTTCTGGTTGTTTTCTTGAATTCGTAGTCTCAAAAGAAGGAATTTGAATCGACCCATTAAAGGTCCGGGCTATTATTGATTTTCCTATGCCATCAAATTTACTTCATATATAGAAACTTCAAGGAAAGGCTAAATTCCTAAGAAGGTTCATTCCTAATTACGTTGAAATGGCTAAAGGATTTACTCGACTCTTGAAAAATGAGGCTCCCTTCCATTGGGACCAAGTTTCACAAGCTTATTTTGATGTTGTTAAGGATACTCTTGTCTAGGCTTCATTAATGTATCCCTCTAATTATCAGAATGATTATTTCATATATATTGTCATGGCTGAAATGACCATTGCTATGGTATTGGTCCAAGTAGAAAATGGGATAGGACATATGATCTATTATTTGAGTAGTAATATCCATGATACAGACGTTAATTATTCATACGTAGAAAATCTTGCCTTGGCAGCTATTCAAGCTGTCCAAAGATTTTGCCACTATATCTTGTTCTGGAAAACCATTTTCATTTCGGATTGCAACCCCATGAATTATATCTTATCACGTCAATTGCTGGAGGGAAAATATTCAAAATGTATTGTCATTTTGCAGGAATTTGATTTGGAATTCATCAAATCCAAGTCAAATAAGTTTTTATTTTTGGTTGAGCTTCTCTGTGACCTTCCCTCTGATAGTACTGCTACTACATCGGAACCATCAATTCCTGACGAGTCTCTATTTCTGATTAGATCATCTGATCCTTGGTATGGATATCTCATCATTTATCTCCAAACTCAAACTTTTCAGCCTGATACCTCTCGCTCTAAACAACGACATATTCGATACCAAGCCAAAGATTATCTTATCGTCGACCATACACTTTATCATCGTGGTGTCGATACTATTTTAAGAAGGTGCCTCACTCATGAAGAGGTAGAAAAGGTTTTAAATGATTTTCATGTTGGGGCTTGTGGTGGACATTTATCTGGATACGCTGCCGAGAAGAAGATACTCTGCGTTGATTAATTTTGGCCTACCATATTTCACGACTGCATTCTCGCGGTCAAAATTTGTCATGCGTGCCAAATTTTTTATCGTAAAATCCACAAAATACCAGTGCCAATGCATCATGTTGTCTCTGTGGGACCATTTTCGAAATGGGTTATTGACTTCATGACCTTTAACCCTCGTTCCTCCAAGGGGCATGGTTATATTATTGTCGCAGTAGACTACTTTACCAAATGGGCTGAAGTGATGCCTACATTCAACAACACAGGTAAGACAACTGCATTGTTTTTCTTTAATCATGTTATTGCATGGTTTGGGGTCCCGCAAGCTATATTTATAGATCGTGTGAAGCATTTTCGCAACCACATGATGGCTGAATTGACTGCCAAGTTAGGATTGTCACATGATACTTCTACTCCTTATTATCCACAATCAAATGGACAAGTTGAGGCTATCAACAATTTTCTTAAACATATGCTTCAACGAATGATAGGAGTTCGTAAAATAAATTGGCATTTGATCCTATACTCAGCCTTGTGGGTGTACATAACCTTGGTGAGAAACGCAACAGGATTTACTCCCTTTCAATTGGTGTATGGTTTGGAAGCTATCTTACCAATCTAATATGAAATATCGTCGTTAAAACTCACAATCGACTTGTTACCTAACACCTCAGAGGAAGAAGCACATCTTTTTAATCTCATCTGTCTTAATGAAATGTGCCGTGAAGCCCAATTGGCCAACGAAGTGCATAAGAGATGTATAAAGTCACAATACGACAAAAACGTCCAGCGTCGCATTTTCTCAGAAGGCGACTTGGTCCTTCTTTATGATCAAGAAGCTAATGTAATAGGTACAGGGAAATTTGAGGCACTATGGCATGGCCCCTATATTTTCAAAAGATTTCTTGCTAAGGGTGCCTATGATTTGGTAGGTTACAATGGGATTCTATTGGCGCAGCCCAGAAATGGGTTGTATCTGAAACATTACTATGCATAATTATGAGCATAGTACTATTTTGTATTATATTTCATATATATGTATTTGATTTGCATTCACTGTCTTAGTTTTTTTTTAAGAGTTTTCTTGATGTTAGTAATTCACTTTACATTTCATTGCAGATGTCTGAACCTTTGGAACCTTTTGTTGGATATGTTGATGGTGCTAGTCATAGTACGCAGAATCTATCCTCTGCAATGTGGGCCATTTTCGCTCCGAACAATGAGTTAGTGAGTTTTCAAGGGATTTGTATCGGTAGATCGACAAAAAATATCACTGAGTATAGTGCATTGATCAAACTTCTCTCTGATGCGATTTCATTCGGTATTAACCGCATCATCATAAGGTTAGACTCACAACTTGTGGTATTACAACTTACTAGTGTTTATACTGTTAGAAATCCAACACTGCATCGATTGTTCCTAAGAGTTTTACTTTTGGAAAGATACTTTGATTTTATTCAATATCAACACATTTCCACAAATTTGAACACATTGACTGATTCTTTGGCTTATCAAGTTTTAGACAGAAATTTGCAACACATGTAAAGAAAACATTCACATCATTGAATAAGATTGCACAATAAACATAGGAAAACATTGAAATTAAATAGATAGATAGTTATAGGTTTTTACAAAAACTTGTGCCCAAGACACATTGGTCATCTGACCTTAAAATGTATGAAACATGTCAAAAGTAAACTAGTGGTGCTTGTGGTAACATGCTATAGATCTAGCTATCCTACATAATAACTACATCCAGTGGTTAGGAACACCTATTGTGTGGCGTTGCAGTCACATGGGTAACTCTTCGATCTAGAAATCTGGAATCCCAAAGTTCAACCCCTCTATGTGTTGTCGAAGCTCAGTCAGAGTCTCGGCCATATCAAGATCCTGAAGGACTGTTGTCTCGACAGCCCTCTCTACTGGCTCATCTGCTACACGCTCTGGATCCTCCACCAATTGAACTCAACCAACATCTACATTACATCAAAAATTTAGTTAGTCTTGGGAAAACATCAAAAATTAAAAAACATTTTATAAACCTTAGAAAAATCAAAAACATGGTCAAAACATTCTTACCTATTGCACCCCACTGAGTGCCTTCTAGTAAAGCTAAATCTGGATCACCTCGAAAATTAATGCCTGTGTATGCATACTCATCGATGGAGACAATATTCCGCCCGAACCATGCAAAGAATGTAATTGAGAACACAATGGTCGATTGGCCTGCATGCCTACCCATTAGTTCTACCCATCTCCACATCCTCGGATCTCTAGGATTAGACACATCCAATGTCACATGTTGTGGCTGCATCATTGGAATTTTCTCTAAGGCAAATGAAATGAGGATCGAACCATAACTAAAAATTTTCTTCCTTCCTCCCTCTGCCTTGTTCAGTTGTTCTTTTATCTGAGAAATTATATCTTTAGACCAATTGAAGACTGTTGGCTCCATGCACTCTAGCACATACTGCATATATGATCTATTCACTACATGTAGTGTAACGGTGCCAATAAGTTTTGTGATTTTCAAAATAAAGGTTCTCAAAGGCAAATCTCTAACATCTCATATGTTTATCTTCACATCTTTTCTTGGCTCTGCCCCTAGATAGAAATGCTGAAAAACATAATCTCTCACAGTCTCTCCTCCAAGAATAGACCCTGAGAGCAAAATAGGCAAGCCTCTCCTCGACAAACCTGTGAGAAAGTATACATCATCCACTGTTATAGGAACTACTTGTTTCTTAATATGAAATGCCTCGATAGCTGGATCCCATGCTCGAACTAGGAACTCCAAGAGTTCTATTTGTTGCCTCATCCGTGACAAACGGAAGTACTTTAGCAAGCCACAATATCTTAAGGCTCTTACTGTACCCAGATCATCTAAGGCAAGCATATTTTGTTCTTCATGCTCTCTTTTCCTCCATGTAATCATCATTTTAGTCCGATGAAAACCTAAAATACAACCATTAGACTCCATTCAATTCAAAAAATTAGACAAATTTTGGGCATAGTGAAGGAATAAAAAATTAATATTGCACCCAACGCAGCCTTGAACAAGAGACAGTGCATTGTATATGCAACTAGCCTTCATTTTAGCTACTATGCAATGCACCTTTCGATGTTCAAGGGTGCGTTGCCCTCTTTGGGAGCAGAATTTACCCTAAGGGGCCCAAAACCATAATATTTTCAGTGAAAGGAAATGAAATGATAACTAAAGGAAAGAGAGGGTTCATGGCACTAACCTGGATCAAACGGCAATGGAAACTTTCCATAGAAACAATCGCAATCATCAGCTGAAGTTCGGGTGAAAAAATAGGTTCAGAGCTCCAAAATGAAAATGGTAACTAGTGAATGGTAAAAATGAATAGTAAAACTCTTTTTAATAGTCATTTAATTGTTTGCAAATCATATTATTGCTATGACTATGGTTTTATTATATTTTTATCATGAAAAGGGTATTTTTAATCCATTTGATGTTGTTCTGAACAATTTTTACAACTGATGAACAGATTAGTCGTGAAGATTTATTTCAAGAATGATTTGACCACAAAGAATAATTTTTATCCTTATTTTTCGAGCTTTCTTAAAAATGAAAAAGGATTTGAAGCGCACTTTTATCCCTTTTTCGAGCTTCGATAACAGCGAAAAAGGAACCCATGGAGTCTTCTTTTAGCTCTTTTCAGACTCTGATAATGTGAAAAGATTTCCGAGCACTTGTATTTTCGAGCTCGTAAAAGTAAATGAATTGATATCTACTCAGTATAAGTTTATCCCTTTTCTGGACTGAGATAGATTATTTACGAAAAAGGAATACCTTGGTCAAACAAGACTAAAGAGGTTCTCTCAGATATTATTTTACACTTTTTCGGATCTGAGCGACAACTTTATCAAAAAGTACTTATGGAGTTTTCTTTCGTCCTCTTTTTCAAACTCTCTAAATATGAAAAAGGACCAGGTTTTCACTGTCATTAGGCTCATTAAAACATAAAATAGCGATGGACTTGTTGATCATGGCAAGAATCGAGTTTCATTCATTGCTAGACTTGTTAAGTTATTAAATAGTAATACATTGTTCACCTGAAGGGTTGAATTATAGATCAAGCATATGTTATCCTCCTCAAGCTTCTTAAAAAATAAAGAGGCACTGGTCGAAAAATGACCGGGGAAAATTTGGGAAAGTGAACAGAACTTTTTATGGTAGCAGGTCGTTCTTGAACATGACACTTCAATCCATCACCGTGACTGTTTGGGTTGGGTAATATTCTTGATGGTTCACTCATACCATGGTTCATCATACCTTCACTTCGGTTTTGGGTCAATGCTGCCAACTCATATTAGTGTCGTCGATATGTTCAAGAGAAGTCATCCAGTGAATACTCATCCTTTTATAATACTCATAAAACTTCATTCTCATGATAGTCACCCCTGAACATTGCTATATCAAGTCATACCTTTGTCTTCGAAATCAGTAACTCTCATTTCGCAATATGGTGGCTTCCTGTCAACAAAAAATCATTATCCAGGAATTTCACTTAGAAACATCATATTCCAATACCATGAGGCTTGTTACAGCATCGAAAAGATCCTCGCTTCCGGACTTTTGACCGAAATGTTTTGTTTGGCGTTCAACATCAAATCATCTATTCACGCCTTATGAAATGTACTACAGTACCTTGAGGGCCATTGACATCAATGGTGGTTCTCTCGTGTTTGTTAACAGCTCACATCATTGGCTGGTAATCAAACGTTGTCTTACCATGTTCGACTACAAATCATATATTCGCATGGCTAGACTTGTACTCAAATGATTGAGTGAATGAGATAAGAAGACCCCAGATCTAGTTTCATCCATCCGGACTGCAATTTCAGGATTGTTGTACACATCATCTGTACTGTGACCTTACATACAGATCGTCATCTGAACATGAGCATATATCTATAGGCATGTCTATATTAGGAAACATTCCAATGTAGACGACTTTCTGCACTATGTACATGTTATTATATAGTTTATGATCAAGAGGATATATCATGATGTAATGTATTGTAAGATTGATGCAGGTCGCCACTCCACTTCATCTCCAGCCCATCACAATGTAAATCATCTCAATCAAAATATTTTTATTATTATTCTGACTTCATGCTTTAGGGGGGGATTTTTATAGGTCAATATGGGGACCATTCCCAATAACCTGATTAACTGTACATCATCCCCAGAACCAATGAATAGGGGCTATCATCCCCTATCATTTCATTTGCTACATGCCCTAAGAAAAAGAACAAGAACAAATCATTTATGACTTCCATTACAAGATTTCAAAGATTTGAAGTTTATATTATAACACCTATGAGCTCACCAGCATAGTATCTCAAGGGGCTAAGTGCGTTGCATATTCAAGTACCTCCATTCAAATGTGCTCTGCAAAGCACTTCCCGACACTCAAGGGTGCGTTGGTCATTTGGGAGTGAAATTCTCATTGTTTCGGAACCTCCACTTGGCCAGTGCTTTCTAGAAGAGTGCATATGTGCCAAACTTTGAATCCATGTGTCCATTTGATACCTCTGAAACTGGGAACATGTCTTGCCTATTATTAGAAATTCATTGATTGTAAAACTACCTTTAGCTCCTCTATAAATTGAGTACGGATTCTAGTGCTTGGTAAGGAAGAATTTGAGTAGAGAAATGCTGGTGGAATTTCAATTGAGGAGTTGATTTGTGTAACATGTTGTTGGAGAGATGTGCATTGTGATGAGGCTAGGATGTTGCTGGAGATGGTGACATCAAATCAATCACTAGGTTGTAACCTCCCCTTCTATCCATTAACAAATATTTCTTCTTACTTTCCAACATATGTATCTGTATAAGCGTCTGTCTTTCATATTATGAATTCTTATTTGATGTATATGGTTCATGTTTCATTGATTTAACTTAATAACTTGAATATACATATGTATATTGCTATCTCTTTGTTGTTTAGTGTTCATTCTTGCAGGAAATATGTTTGCGATCTAGCTCGGATTTGAAGCTACAACAAGAGTGAAAGAAGGATAATTGGAAGCACTTGGACTCCAAGTAATTTTCTTGATATGTTTTTTGTGTCTATTTACTGTTAGGAAAAGTATTTTCAAAGTCTTTAACCTATTTTTCTAGATGAGCACCACATCTAGGGAAGAATTTTTTATCCGTAATACAAAATTCCGCATAACATGTTCCAAGACATGAAAGGTGTTAATAAATGTTAGTGTGTTCCAAAGTATTAATTTAAGGTGCGCTTGGAGTGTTGAGGAGTGTTATGTCTTTCTCATTAATAGAATTGACAGAGCTTGATTATGTATTAAATAATATACTTCCTACACACACTAGTGGGACTTTATCTAAAGGGAATTTTATAGATAATAAACGTAATAGATATGAATCAGGTGTTGACTCATAGGAAAACTCTATTCGGCTAGTCATTACTTGAGGGAAATGATAAACACTAATTACTTCTTAAAAAATTGACTGACTCTAACCATCATCAGAAACTTATTGGAATGATCAATGATGACGAACATTTTTTGACTGTCAGCAAAAGTAACAAAAAGAGCATCGATGAGGGTCATTAAAAGTTCGTCACTAGAAGTATCACCAAAGAGAGAATTAATGATGGGCCTTTAATGATCCTCACCAAAAGTGTAGTTGAAATTGGCTTTGGTGACGGACCTTAAAGGACCATCACTATGTACACTTACAGTGATGCTTTTTTAAGGACCGTCACCATATGTGACATTGGTGATGAACCTTAAAGGTCCGTCACAATCATGACCCTCACCAATGTCCTTTTTTCTTGTAGTGTTAAGACCTAGAATTGAAGGGTAACTCTTAGTTTCATGATTTTCTGAGAAAATCACACAGATCTCTATGACTTTTACATCAAGAGGACATTCTCTTAAAGCATGCTTCTTTTTTCATTTAGGATAGATAACAGCTAAGGCGTCAATTTTAGCTTTCCTCTTGTTTTTTTTTAATTTTAAGGGTGTTTATCTATTCACTAAGACTCCCTAAGATATCTATTTTAAATTCATCAAGCATATTTCAAATTTATACCTTACTTACTATTCCAGTTGCAAATTTATTCACTCTAGAGAGAGAAGGATCTCTTGGATTTTTCCTAGTTCTTGATTTTCCCCTTGAGAGATGAATACATAATTCACCAATTTCAGGTAATGTGAGTTGAGGGATTTCTCCCCTCCCCATGATGTTGAGAATTTCTATCCATTCATCTCTAATGGTTTTTTAACAAGAGTGCCTTTAAAGTATCTTGATCTAAGTTTTCCATTCTAGCTCTTTTTATGTTGTAATTGAATCTTTTAATTAGATCCCCCAGGTTCTCATCCTCTCTTTGCATCATCTTGAATACTTCATCCTTACGATTAATAGGTATGCAATAATCCAAATATATTTCTAAAAATTATCTTTTCATATCATTCCATGTCCTAATAGATTGTGTGACTAAACCCATGAACCATTTTAAAGCTTCTCATTTAAGTGTTGCAGGAAATAGCTTTAGTTTTTTAGAGTCTTGTAAGTAGTCATAAGATCTACAAAAAACTTCAAATTCAAACAAAAAGGTTTTAGGATATTCACTCTTTAATCCATGGAAATTTGCAAGAGTGGAAGGTGAAATATTTTCTCCATTTAAAATTTCTCCTGCCATTGTATATTCCTCAGAGCTAATATAAATTTCTAAATTTAAAGTTAATTGATCTTCCTTTGGTTCTTCTATCAATGGGATATTGAAGAAAGTTTCTTCTTTTTCTTCCTCACTAGGAATTTCTAATTCTTTAGCTAGAATGTGTTCTCCTGTAGAGGTGAAAAAGGTTACTCCTTTTGTTGGAGATCTAGGATCTTCTTCCTCTAAAATTGCCTCAGTGGATGAAGTAGGAGATCCACCTATTTTGATTTCTAACCTTAAGACTTTTGGAATTCTATGTCTAGTGAATTATGGAATATGATTTTGAGATGGTGGTGTAGCACTACATGGTCTAGCTGGGTTGAGTGGTGTTGTTGGAATCAAACTCCTGCCTCTAGCTATGAATCTACTCCTAGAATCTCTTTCTCTACAAATATCATTTTTTTAGATGTAAGAAATAAGGTTACCTAATAACACTTCCCTGACAACGGCACCAAAATTTTTAGCCAATTTAATGTCTTAAATTTCTTATCATAAATCATCAACCGATGTTAGTAATCTGATGAAGTGTGGTGCACTATATATGATTATTTAACCTTCTTCTTACTTCGTTGTGTATGTTTTTATATTGTTTTGGGGGGGTTTTTTTCTTTATGTATGAAGGATTTAATCTTAAGAAATGAGAACTATGAAATGAATCAACTAAATCTAATGAAGTTTAATGTTAAAAACTAGTTTTGAAAGAAGGAAGAAAAGGAAATGTTCTTTATCTATTCTAGTTTTCATAAAAATGAATCAAACTTTAAATGGTTAGAATATGATATAAAAACAGAGTATTTATTCTAATGACTTTGATCTTTTTTGAATTAAATTTAATTCTAATATATCTTATTCTAGTTCTACCCCATGGATTGAAAGCATGAATCCTATGATTAAGAATTGAAATGACAATGCTAATCTAAATGGAAAGAAAATTCAAATAAATTGAAAATCAACTACTATATGACCAAATACTCAATCATCCAATTTGGAATAATGACAAATTCATATTCTTGATATGATTTAACAAGCAATTGATTATACATTTAATTTAAATATTTACTCTAAGAAAGAAATTAAAAAGCATGTAAAGGAAACTCAACTACTGTATGACCAAATACTCAATCATCCAATTTTGGAAGAATGACAAAGTCGTATTCTTGATATGATTTTAGCAAGAATTTAATTATACATTTAATTGAGATTTTAATTTAGGAAAGTATATAAAAACATGTAAAGGAAAACTAAGATAATTGTATGCTCTAATGCTTCAAACACAATCCAATTTTGGAAAATAGAAGAACTGATTTCTTGGGATGCTTTGGGCAAGAAAAATATTATGAAATTACTATAAAACTAATTTTAAGAAAGAATTCATGAATTTAATCTACGAAACAATAAAAAATTTAATCTAAGAATCAGTTGCAAAGCAATGAAATTTTAACTATGAATTGACAAAACAGAGCTAATAAAATTAAACTAAAACAACTAATGAAACCTCCTTTCTATGCAGGGGCCCTCTGCAACAGAATGAGTTGAAATCCTAGCAGACTATGCATGCATAAATAAGGAACTGGAACAAACGAACATGGTATTCGTATTATGAAAACAACAGAGTTTCAAAACGTACATAGCGTTCACAAAATTAAGATTGTTTTCCGATTTCCAAACGACCGGTATTTAAACAAATTTAAATGTAACTATCTGGAGGTATTTCTACCTACAGATGGAAATTACAACTAAAACATAGAAGAAAAATCTAAGTAGCTAACTCTCTATTTGCTATGTCAGAGAAAATCGAGAGTCTTTCGTTCTCGAATCACGTCCTTTGACCGAACTTTGACCACGAGCATAGGCACATTTTTCTGTCAAATTCAAATAGGTGGATAGGACAAGATCCATGTGTGGATCATTCTAAAGATGCCCATGTGACTCATTCCTTCATTCTCTCCTCAGAACTTGTCAAACCATTAAATTAGCTGCAGAAATAACAATTATTTTCAGAATAGCATGCGTTCTGTAGCTGAGTTACAAAATTTGTTCAAATAACAAGAAACATCAAAATATAAAATAGAGACCATTCAAATGCATTATCTGAGGATAAATGTGTCATTTATCATTGATTGGAGTTATGGATTTATGAAAAGGTAGGGAAAAGTGATGAGAAAGGATGTAAGAAAAAGAAAAATTTTGAGGTTCAACATCGCATGCGCAAGTTCTGTGTGTACACAGTCCATTTGTCCACACGCGTTCCACACAGATCCCACGGCAGCCCGACAATTTTTTTTTTTTTTAATCATCGAGGTGCATGGTTTTCACGCAGAGAAACTGCGCACCCCCGAGGACATATTTTGAAACATAATTTCCTCCTAAAAAATCCCATGAAAGCTTAAAACAAGAAATTAAATGGATAAAAACAAAGAAAATGATGATGTGGATTACCTGGTTCTAACAGTTCTCATAATGATCGGCTGGTTCTTCTGATATCAGCTCCAGATGTTTTTGGCCAAAATCTCTCTCTGCATTGTTCTAAAAAGCAAAAGGTGAAAATGACTTGTTTTAACTATTTGTAGTTTTTAATGAATAAAATATTAATATTTTATTTATTTTTACTTTTAAAAGGTAAAATTTAAATATTTTTACTTTTTGAGAACAAATATTTGTAATTGTTTGAGTTTTTGTGTAGGATACGGGATTTTGGTGAAAAAAATATTTTGACATCGAGTATACTTTTATCACTTTTTCAGGCTCTGTAAAAATAAGAAAAATCGAAACCCTCAAGTTCTCTTTTAAGCCCTTTTCATACTCTCGAAACATGAAAATATCATTGAGTACTTGACTATTCTAACTCATTAAAGTAAATGAACAGTCATGCATTCAGTATATGTTTACCCCTTTTCCAGACTAAATTGAACTAATTACGAAAAAGATATACGTTGATTGATTATAATCAATAGAGTCCTTTTTCAGGCTTGAGGGACTAAATTTACAAAAAATAACAACCATGTAGTCTACTTATGTTTTTCTTCTAACTCCTTGAAACTAAAAAACGCCAAGTTATTCCTATACTGGACTCATTAAAATTAAACAGTACAGGACCTGTCGATCACAATAGGACTGAACCACTCCTTAGGGTTCGATTTTAATACTAAGATGGACTCATCCAAAGAATGAGCTTACATAAACAAGAAAATTTTATCCTCCTCAAGCTTGGAAAAAATGAAGAGGTACTTGCCAATCATGGTGGTGTAAAAAGAGAGAAAAAGAATCCAGTTGTCATCCTTATTTTAGAAAGCAGCATGTTGCTCTTGAACACGTCACACTTGTACCTGGGTTGGGAAATCCTATGTCTAACAGTTAATCGAACCACATTGAAAGTCGTCAGCCAGTTTCTGGGTATTAGCTTTACATCAAATGTTTCCAATCCATCTACAATGTCTTTATGTGTTCAATAGAAAGTTCAATAAACCATTCATTGAAAAAATTTGTCTCCATTCACGTTGACCATCCCTAAGTCAGTCCTTAAAAAACATCTCTTAAAAACTTGATCTAATGGTTTCGTGTCATATTTTTTCCTACGACGGTTCACTTTCTATCGACATCAGCTCACTATCTAGAAATTTGATCTAGAATCCTATCAGTACCTTGGGATCTGCATGCCCTAATGGCAGGTTTCTCACCTTCGAAGATAGGTTTTCATCACTGACCTTCAATCAAACTATTCTCTGAGTGTTCGACTTCAAATCATTCATTCACACTTCATAGATTATATTGAAGTACTTTGAGATCCATTGTCATTATTGGTGGTTTCTCTCATACTTGTTAATGGTTCTCATCATCGATTGGTAATCAAGTGGTTTCTACCATGTTCGACTTCGACACAATCAATCACATGGATAGATTTGTACTAGTTCGAGAAGCGAAAATGAAGACCCTGGATCTAGTTTCCACCATCCAAGCTGTGGGGAGTTCTATTATTCATGATATAATAGACTACTTATGATATATTTATGCACCCATATTTTGTCTACTTTTGATGTAATATTGAAACCACATCTGTACCAGAACATTTCGTTAGTTATGATCTGAGTATGGGAATTCCTACCTCAACTATGATATATTTTTTCATTGAATGTTTTTATAGGTTTTCAACTTGCATCTCCAATCTAATCCTCTAAATGATAAAGTAATTCACTCTTCAGAAAAAATCTAAGACTTCGCACTTTAGGGGGAAATCCGTTACACGTCATTTTGTCACCATGACATTTAACTGTTCATATGGGTCCATTACCATCCATATCATGTTCCCTTAGAGGTCAAAAACACTGATGTTCCTGAATTAAGTCTTGGAATTGGATAAAATCTCTGTAAAAACCCTAAAAGTATGCTTGTGCAGTTTTACTATCCTTTCCCTATGCATGCGCAGATAATCCTTCCATTAGCTGCAGCAACTACCGCATTGTTTTCCACTAAAACCTGCACACCCCCGTGAAAAGAAAGTAAAAAGAAAAAGTAACTTCTAGAAGCCTAGTTGGTTGAATATTCTCTTGACTGGATGCCTCTAGAGTCGTGTTGTAGAAAATCTGAATAATGGATGAGTTATTCACCGAGATTCTCCTGATCACACACTATTTTAGCTTCATGCATAATACAAAATCTCTTCTACCATTGATCATTACATGCGGAAATAAAATCAATTGCATGCATACATTAAAACCACAAACAATCACACATATGAACACAGTATTTAATGGGAAAGCTTAAAGCCGAAAACCCCAACTATCTGTATATTATATGTCATGGAGATCATGTAACAATCATAGTAAAAAAGCTCCTCACAAGCTCTCATGCACACCCTCAATTGCTACACACTATCAAGCTAGATCTAGCAAAACACATGCTCCAATATTTTGCCACTTGATAGCCAGCCTCTATTGCGTTTTTAATGCTATGGGATGGCTTCATTAAATAGATAAAACACCTGGCTTGAACTGCGCAATCCTCATGGGCTTCTCCACCTATCTGTGTGTTGCAAATAGCAACAGTATAGTCACAACTGATAGTTAACTTGCTCTTTCACCTATTTTTGCACTGGTCTCCACTAAAACTGTCCATGCACTGAAGTTAACTGATGCATTCTTTAGTTGATTAATGAGTTTATAATTAGTGAATTAATTAATAATTAATTCACACCACTCACTAATTGTATCAATTAGTTAAACTGAATACAAATAGCTCAACTATGTTTAGATTAGTTAAACTGAATACAACTCCACTAACTTCCTCAATCAACTCCACCAAACTCTGTCACATGAGTTCTAACTGAAGTCATCATGCAATAGCTTCACTTGAACCCTAGGAAAAGCGTATTTCCTTCTGTCAGTTGCATGTGCCACATCCAGGCATCAAACTGAAGTGCTCCAAGATAATAAGATAATGTTTAGAGTCCAAATATTATTAAGAGCTAATAATATTCGACATATCTATTTTTAGCCTGGCAGTCTAAAAATAGAAACCACCCATATGTCTAAAAATAGAGGTCCATCTATTTTTACCAACATGACCAACCATCCATAAATAGCATCTTGCAACTTATAGATCATGATCCATATGTCTAAAAATAGACATAGTCTAAAAATAGACTTTGTGACAAAAATCACCTGTGTGGTCCCCCACCTAGTTTAGGTGATCACTTTCCAACTAGAATCAAGAAAGATGTTTCAGGATGCCTCCTTCACTGTTTCTTGTTGCCATTTTCAACACTCCCTCTCAACAAGAAAGGAATGTCTTTGCATGCGACATGCAACTCCATGCATTCGCCCTGCAACCTTCACAAGCACCATGCAACTCCATGCATGCGACATGCAACTCCATGCATTCGCCATGCACCCTTTGCATGTGCCATGCAAACTCATGCATGCACCATGCAACTCCATGCATGTGCCATGCACCCTTTGCAAGCGCCATGCAACTCCATGCATCTGCTCTGCAACTCCTCTGAAACTGAATAGGCTCCAAACAACTCAATCAGCCTTGATGCATCTAGCATCTATCATCAAAGTCTTTGACTTCTGCTTGGCCAACTGCACATGTCATCAGGAACTACTGCGCTGTTGAACTCTTGCACCCATGCACTCTTGCACTTGCTGTCAACTCTGATCCGCGCTCCAATATCCGACACTGTCACTTTGATCTGCCTGCATCACTCCAACTGATCTTGCTACTGCTGCGCTATGGGCACCTCGTAGCCAGGTTCAATCCATGAGATCCACACCATCTCATGAATCTGCCCAGAAATATCCTCATGGGATTACTCATGCATGTCGCCCCACCTCATACCTGGTGGTATAGCTGCATGCACTCCCTCTGCCCGTCTGGCATGAAATTTCTCAGCATGAGTGGTCTTTTCCACTCCATGATCCTCTTGTGGCTGCTCCACATCCCGAGGTTCACTTTCACCTGCATGCAAAACCCGCTCCCTCTCAAGCTTCAATTGCATGTCTTTTTCGCCTGCATGCAACACTTTCTCCCTCTCAAGCTTCAGTTGCATGTCTTCCATGCACTTCCCATCAGCAGGAAGCTCCGTAGACATCCCATCTACTTCAATACCTGCATGCAAAACTTGCTCCATCTCAAGCATCAGTTGCATGCCTTTCATGCACTTCCCATCAGCAGGAAGCTCCGTAGACATCCCATCTACTTCAATACCTGCATGCAAAACTTGCTCCCTCTCAAGCATCAGTTGCATGCCTTTCATGCACTTCCCATCAGCAGGAAGCTCTGTAGACATCCCATCTACTTCAAGTCTATAAAGATTCTTCTGCATCTCCAGTTGTGGCTGCTCCACAACCTTCTGAGACTGCTTCTCACGCTGCATGTTGAGAGGATCCCTCTCAACCACCAAGTCACTAACCTCTGCTTTGCACTTCAAAGCTTTTTCATGCATCTTGTACCTCAGTGCATGTAGATTCTTGGCTCGCGCACATTGCAATTGTCCCGCCGTCGCAAAATTTTCTAACAAAAAGAGTTGATTTTAAATCGATGATATATCCCTCATCCAAGCTCTGATTCGACCGATTTATTTTTTTCAATTTGGGTATTTTTTCGCAAGGAATCCAAATATAGTATTTTTTGTCTGAAAATATTTCACCAAAAATTTTCAGATATTCCCTACAAACTCGCGCACCCAAAAATTCTCGCTCTCATTCCATGTAGAAAATTATATACAATATGCATGTATATTTCCGGCTTTCTCCATCTTTATGTTTCTTGAGTTTATCCTAAAACTCAACCACTTCAATGCTTTACAATTGCTCCAATGATCAATATCGCTTTGATACCATGTAGAAAATCTGAATAATGGATGAGTTATTCACCGAGATTCTCCTGATCACACACTATTTTAGCTTCATGCATAATACAAAATCTCTTCTACCATTGATCATTACATGCGGAAATAAAATCAATTGCATGCACACATTAAAGCCATAAAAATTCACACATATGAACACAGTATTTCATGGGAAAGCTTAAAGCTGAAAACCCCCAACTATATGTATATTATACATGTCATGGAGATCATGTAACAATCATAGTACAAAGCTCTTTGCAAGCTCTCATGCACTACCTCCCATGCTACACACTATCAAGCTAGATCTAGCAAACTCATGCTCCAACCTTTAGCCACTTGATAGCCAACCTCAATTGCATGTTTCAATGCTATGGGATGGTCTCTTTATATAGATAAACCACCTGGATTGAACTGCGCAATCCTCATTGATTACTCCACCTATATGTGTGTTGCAAATAGCAACAGTATAGTCACAACTGATAGTTAACCTGCTCTTTCACCTATTTCTGAACTGGTCTCCACTGAAACTGTCCATGCACTGAAGTTAACTGATGTATTCTTTAGTTGATTTATGAGTTTATAATTAGTGAATTAATTAATAATTAATTCAAACCACTCTCACTAATTGTATCTATTAGTTAACTTGGATACAAAAAGCTCAACTATGTTTAGATTAGTTAAACTGAATACAACTCCACTAACTTCCTCAATCAACTCCACCAAACTCTGTCACATGAGTTCTAACTGAAGTCATCATGCAATAGCTTCACTTAAACCTTAGGAAAAGCGTATTTCCTTCTGTCAGCTGCATGTGCCACATCCAGGCATCAAACTGAAGTGCTCCAAGAGAATAAGATAATGTTTAGAGTCCAAATATTATTAAGAGCTAATAATATTCGACATATCTATTTTTAGCCCGGCAGTCTAAAAATAGAAACCACCCATATGTCTAAAAATAGAGGTCCATCTATTTTTACCAACATGACCAACCATCCATAAATAGCATCTCGCAACTTATAGATCATGATCCATATGTCTAAAAATAGACATAGTCTAAAAATAGACTTTGCGACAAAAATCACCTGTGTGGTCCCCCACCTAGTTTAGGTGATCACTTTCCAACTAGGATCAAGAAAGATGTTTCAGGATGCCTCCTTCACTGTTTCTTGTTGCCATTTTCAACACGTGTCAGTTCGAGATTTATCCCTCCACTCATGGAGCTTATCCCTTGGTCCAAGGAACTCAATCCCTTCATGGGAGGAATCCATCCCTCTCATTATGGAACTGAAACAACCTCAATATCCCTATAAATTGAACACAAGTTTCAGGTTGAGGGATTAGCAAGAGAAGGTAGATTATGAATGATAGAAAATTATCTATATAGTTTCGAAGTTGAAGATAGTTCATAGAGTGCATACTTTCTATGCTAGAATTTTGTTGTTGACACATTGAAGATCACACCTTTGTGCCCATAACTTCATGTTGGTTATTCTAGAGAAGAAGGCTTATTAGACTGAAGGAGAACGACTGCTCGGACCGCGAGAGGAATCTGTACAACATCAAGGCATTTGGTTGTAATATTTCTCTTTCTAATTTATGATAATACATATGGATCTCTTTTTCTCATTGTCTTATTTTTGTATTCATGGGAATAATGTCAATACTTAGACTCCTTGATCACTAAGTTTTATTGGTACTTTTTTATTAATATATTGCAGATGCTTTGATTATATGTCTTGTCTTTGATTGTAGGTTCTATTCATTGGAGAACTAATTTGGAGTGACGGGACAAAGGGTGACATCAAATGTTTGGATTTCAAGGTAGGAGCATGTCCTCTCTACTTTACTATTATAATGATCTTAAAATACAATTAATCTAGAGAAAGAGGTATTCAAATGGATATTTGTTTCTAGTTACTTGTTGGAGTACTAGGGATATCGCTTTTGTTTGCAAGAGGGATTAATCCACGTAACAGGATCTTGTTGTATTGTGTCTTCTCAAGACTATTAACTACTCAAGGGTGGCGAAAACAAAATCCTCCAATGATGTAACCAATACACCAGTACGAGTTGTTTCTTTCTTCTTGGGATTTTGAGGAATATTATGAGCAATGGGAAGTAAACATATAGCTTTCGCAAACCAATGGATAATAATTCAAATTTCATATATTTTATCATAGAAAACTTTGTAGGCTAAATTTGGATGAGGTTGAGAACACCCTCATACCTTAGGAATAGGAGTTGGGGTGGTACTTGGGATATTATTTCCTTGTCCAAAGGATGAAATATTTGGATGTGATCAGTTATCAGCCATAAAAAACTATTTTCCCTCCTTCTAGTGCCTGAACGTTGACAATGCTAAAACCCACCAACATACATGGGATATCCCCGATATGAGGTCCCAATTAGACTTCACATCATTTGGTATAGGAGTCCCATCTATAAATATGGCTTGGATTCCATTAACTTAGATTTTTTCCTTTGCTTAAGTAATAAGCATGAAAGAGTAGCGTGCATGTGCTTTTGAATGTGCAAGGGAGTTTTCCTTGTGGAATGTTCGATTATAAATGTATCAAGGTTATTTTATTACAAGGAACAAAATTCTCTAAAAGATAAGTAATAATACTAATATAGTATAGACGCACACACATAAACAAGGAATAATTGTTAGACATCAAGAAAAAAAATTCACATAGATGCTACAATCATTAAAATCACCACAAGAAATTTCCAACAAGCTGAGCACAAAATTCATCAAAGTAGGTCAATTACTTTAGTACATATGAAATAAAACATAAACCACCAACATTAGAAGAATAGTCTCAAAACATCTACGATCCATGCATGAAAATGTGTTGTCTGAATGGCTTCGAGTATTAAGAAAAATTTCCAAGATACATGAGTACAATGAACATCACTAGCTCCAATAGTGGAGCATTAGAGCCACTACTAACTCTCCAAAAGTACTTCTCTATCTCCCTAATGCTTCGTGGTTAAAAAAAAAAAGTGAAAATTCCCTTTTCTTAAGTAATGAGGCTCCTTTTATAACTTGAGGCATGACCTTCCATATCTCCATGACTCTTTAGTTTCTCTTCTGAAAATTTAAATTACATATGAATTTTGGAATTACATGTCTTTTGGACTTATTCACATGGCTCATTTTTCCATACATGACTCTTGTACTTCCGCTTCTTTTTCTTTACAATTATTACATGATCACATCATCATGTGGTGTGAACATGACAAGTCACTAATATTGATGACTTGGACTCATAGTGACTAATGACATGTGTATAAATTATACAATATGCATGTATATCTTGGATTCACCCAATCTAACAATGTATTAAAGTTAAATACTGAATTTCTTCTACAAATCTTTTGCGGAATTAAAAACACAATTGCCAATCACATAAAGAAAGGAAAGAATGCATCAAAACCACAACACCAGATATTCCCGGGGAAAGCTTACTGCTCAAAACCCCTCTATCATATATTGTATATTCCACAAGGAATCATGAAAAAATTACATACAATTCTTCTCACAAGAATCCTCTTGTATTCAGCTAATTGTCTCACACAGTCTCAGATAAAATTGGGCCAACACTCAGCCAATTTTCTGCCTCCAGATAGCCTACCTTGCTCACGCAGTTCCTGATGAATGAAATCCTTAATCACAAATAATTTCAGCCTTCCTCAACTGCACTGAGTATCATGGGAATCCTGTGGTGTCTTATCTACACCTGGGTAGCCTGCTAATATCACAACTAATAGTTACACTTCCCTTTCACATACATCTCAACTGGGTCTCCACTGGAACTGACATGCATGCAGCTAATAATAGTAAATCCTCAGTTGCACGTGAAATCACTGATTGTGAATTAATTATTATTTAATTCACTTTATCTCTCACTACTTGTATCTTCAGTTACAACTAGAACAACTGATTTTAACTCACTTAACTGAGTTAAAATATTTAAAACTTGCACCAACTCATACACCACTGCACTTCAAACTCTATTACAACTAGAATTATTCTACATGTATCACCAACCAAGCTCTAACTCGAAATCCACTAGCTAACTGAGTTTATCACTCTTAGTTAACTATTACAAGTCATCATTGAGAATAGATTACATTTTATTTTCCATTCTAATCAAGGGATAAATAAAATAGAAATGCACCAAAAATATCTTTGTGGGCCCCACCCTAGTGTAGGTGCTTAATGCAACCAGGTGCTTAATGCACTAGGTGCTTCATGCACTAGGCGTGGGTGCTGAATTTTGTTTCCAGATGCCAATTTCATTGTTTATTGTTGCAAACCTTAATACTCCCTCTCAACAAGAAATGAATGTCCTTGCATGCGACATGCAACTCATTCATGAAACACTTCTCTAGTGTTTCTCGCACATGCAACTCTTGCATGAAACACTTCGCTAGTGTTTATCACACATGCAACACTTCCGAAATTGAATAGCCTCCAAACAACTGAATCAGTATAATGCATTTTTCATCAAAGTCTTCTGATTGCTGCTAACTAGTGCACATGTCTACTGGATCCTTTGCTCTGTTGACATCTGCATCCATGCACTCTGCACTTGCTCCCAACTCTAATATGTGCTCCATTATCCGACACTATCACTTTGATTTCATGTCCTCTCAACATCTTACTGCATCAATCTACCTAATCCTGCTAATATTGTATTGTGAGCTCCTCGTAGCTAGGTTTGATTCATGAGAACCACACCATCTCAATGAATCCTGGCCAAAAATTTTCTTGGGATTAATCATGCATGTTGCCCCACCTCACACCTGGTGGTATAGCTGCATTCACTCCCTCTTCCCATCTAGATTGAAATTTATCTACTTGAGTGGTTGCTCCCACTCCATGATCCTCTGCATGTGGCTGCTCCACATCTTGAGGTTCATTCTCACCTGCATGCAACTCCACCTCCCTCTCAAGGGTAAATTGCATGGCTTTCTCACACTTCCCCATGGTTGGAAGCTCTGTATAAATCACATCTACATATATTCTATAGAGATTCTTCACACGAATCAAAATATCCTTGACTTTCTTTATGGCTTTCTGTCGAAGGAAGGCTTTACCTTCACTAAACACAACATCATAGCCTTTATCTTCCAACATTGCAACTGAAACTAAATTTTTTGTTAAGCCTAATACATGTATTACATATTTTAAAAATAAGGGTTTACCTTTCTTTCTCTATAAAGCAACAGTACCAATCCCAGTAACACTATATCTTTTTTCATCACCAATTTCGAAATGCATATGGAGGTCCTTCTCCTCCAAGCTACTAAAAATTTCTCTATCTCCCATCATGTGGAAAGATGCACCACTATCCAAGTACCACATTGAACTCATTGCACTTGACACCATGCATGCAATAATTGAGAATTCAAGCTCAAATTGCAAGGCCAAAGCCTCTCCAGCTGCAGATCCAACAACCTTTTTTTTCTTCTTCTTTTATGGACAGATTGTGGAAAAATGTCCATGTTCATGACAGTGAAAACACTTCACTTTGGACATGTCACGCTCCTTTCCTTCATTGGTCTCAAAATAGCAATTATTTCCTTTTCCTTTCTTCACCTTGGCATCCAAAGCACTATCTTCTTCATCATCTTCCTTAGATGAAGATTCATCTCTGGTATTCCATCTAAACTCCTCCTACACCAAATTTGACCACAGTCGTTCCCAATCTAGCAATTTTTCCCGTCCATTGACAGAGTCTCCATAACTATGCCAACTCTTAGGAAGTCCTAGGAGATCCAAGCTCACCAAATCATCATCAGCAACAGTAATTCCTACACTCCCAAGCTCATCCTGTCATTGGACAAACTTTGTTAAGTATACCAGAATAGTGTCACCCTTTTCCATTTTAATCTTCCTAAGTTTATCCTTGAGCGCCAATTTCCTATGGTCGTTGTTGCTTTGAAATAGATTTTTCAAAGCCTTCCACATCACATATGGAGTCACTTTTCCATGGAGGCTTGAGACAATGTGGTCTCATACTCCCTCCAATAGGATCCTCCTTGCCCTTGCCACTTTATTTTTCCATGCATCAATATTTGCAGCATCTGTAGCATCAGGTTTAGGAACATCTTTGTCAATGAATTCCTTCAACCCATTGTCTTCAAGTACTGCCTCCATCATGTCTTCCAATAAATATAGTTAGGGTTTCCCTGCAGTGCATACTCCAATCTCAAGCCATTTAAAGCCATTTCGATCTTGAATTAGTTGTAGCACCAAGAAAGTCTTTCTGCAAATTCAAATTCTATCCAGTCACAAACTCAGATCTTGCTTTATTTATGAAATTTCCTATGCTCTAATACCATGTATAAATTATACAATATGCATGTATATCTTGGATTCACCCGATCTAACAATGTATTAAATTTAAATACTGAATCGCTTCTACAAATCTTTTGTGGAATTAAAAACACGATTGCCAATCACATAAAGAAAGGAAAGAATATATCAAAACCACAACACCAGATATTCCCAGGGAAAGCTTACTACTCTAAACCCCTTTATCATATATTGTATATTCCACAAGGAATCATGAAACAATTACATACAATTCTTCTCACAAGAATCCTCATGTATTCAACTTATTGTCTCACATTGTCTCAGATAAAATTGGGCCAATACTCAGCCAATTTTCTGCCTCCAGACAGCCTACCTTGCTCACGCAGTTCCTGATGAATGCAATCCTTAATCACAAATAATTGCATCCTTCCTCAACTGCGCTGAGTATCATGGGAATCATGTGGTGTCTTAACTACACCTATGTAGCCTGCTAATATCACAACTTATAGTTACACTTCCATTTCACCTACATCTCAACTAGGTCTCCACTAGAACTGACATGCATGCAACTAATAATAGTAAATCCTCAGTTGCATGTGATATCAGTGATTTTGAATTAATTATTATTTAATTCACTTGATCTATCACTACATGTATATGTAGTTACAACTAGCACAACTGAGTTTAACTCACTTAATTGAGTTAAACTATTTACAACTTGCACCAAATCATGCACCACTGTACTTCGAACTCTGTTACAACTAGAATTACTTTGCATGTATCACCAACCAACCTCTAACTCTAAATACACTAGCTAACTATGTTTATCACTCTCAGTTAACTATTACAATTCATCATTAAGAATATATTACAGTTTATTGTCCATTCTAATTAATGCATAAATAAATTATACATACACCAAAAATATCCGTGTGAGCCCCACCCTAGTGTAGGTGCTTAATGCAACCAGGTGCTTCATGCACTAGGCGTGGGTGCTGAATGTTGTTTTCGGATGCCAATTTCACTGTTTCTTGTTGCAAACTTCAACAACATGGACTTTCTTGACAAGTGACAATGGTGCCACTTGTATCTTCGATTTTACATGCAGCTTCCATTTTGTTGATGTCTTCACCCTCTCAGTGGGTCTTTGATCACATGGAGTCTTTTGTGTTGCTTTGATCATCAATATTTAAATATTTTTCATTTTTTCAAATCATGTGTTCTTCGTTTTTGTATGCTTCCTTTGATTATATGCTTTTCTCGATATATTAATGCATATTTTCCATGTTGTTCTGAAATAACTGCCACTAAAATCACTCATTGAAATAAAACATCAATCTGAAAATTATCCTATACTAACATGTTTCATGTAAGCTTTATGTGTGTTGTTTAACAATGAAATCAGGAGGGAAATAGAAACTTCTAGGTGCAAGGGTGCACTTCCAGGGAGGAAAGAATAAGTGCTTCAAGGCTTAAGGATTCATTATGCACTCAAATTGGAGAAAGGAAGCTCAAGTGAGGGCATAGGGCATAGGTCTAAAAGGTGAATGAGAGCCACTAAGGCTTAGAATTTTTTTATGGGCTCTAGGAGGCCAAGGATGGCATAGGGCGCATATCTGAAGGCTGAATGTTTCAGGGTTGGGCCTTCCCAAATGCGTTGTGCACTAAAGGGATCCAAGGAGGGTGCAAGGTCTAGGGTTGAAAGCTGAAGGGACCATGATGTTTCTTTGGTGATGTGTCATGTGCTAAAAAAGAATTAAGGCTTACTTTAAGGGTGCATTTCAGAAAGGGAAGGAGAGGGAGATGCTTGGGAGCATGCTATACGCTCTTGGAGGGTGCATGGCGCACTCTTGAATAGGGAATAAGTCCTAACTAAGGCTTAAGAGTGCACCATGCGCTCCCCTAGCCTCAGTGGCTAACTTTTGCAACCAAAATTTCTCTAAGTCTGGAAGTTATAACAAGGGGTGAACACAATGAGTTTAGACATAAAACAAAATGCGACACATACCAAATCATAAATAACACTTAGACATAATTGAATTAATGAAAAATACATGAAGTGCACTAGAGATGTTCTAAACAATGCGAAAACACTTAGGAATGATCAAGAACACTTAAACATGTGAAATAAATCTTGACGACCAAAGAGACTCTTGATGTGATAGTTTGGTAGGCTAAAAAATTTGAATGTCGTGAGGTTTTGGAGGGTGTTGTAGTAGTGACAACACCTTCGTTGATGATCACTCTCGGAAGAATTGGATTTATCTTATGAAATATAAATATGAAGTCTTTGAAAAGTTAAAATATTTCAAATCATAAGTAGAGATCTTGATAGAAAGGAAGATAAAGACCCTTATATCCAACAATGGTGGTGAGTATACATCTAATATATCATAGCCTTTTTCAAGGAAGAAGGTACTAAGAGGGAGCTCATAGTTCCCTATAATCCTGAACAAAATGGCGTAGCAGAAAGAAAGAATAAGATTATTGAATAATGCATTAGAACCACTATGTATGACAAATACCTTCCAAAATTCTTATGGGGAGAAGCACCAATGATGGAAATATACATACAAAATAAAATTCCTAATAGAATTCTTGAAAACATGACACTAGAAGAATAATTTTCAAGGAAGAATCCATATCATCTTTGAATATTTAGATGCCCTCCCTACATTCATATTCCTAAGGATAAGAGAAATTAGTTAGATTATACAAGTATAAATGGTATCTTTATAGGTTATATCATTTCATCAATGGCTTATAGAATATACGTAAAATAATTTCGTAGAATTCAAGTTATCATAGATGTAATATTTGATGAAAGCTTTGAATACAAGAAATCCAAGGAAATTCCCATTGAATCTGATGAAGAAGTTATGCCATAAGAGAAACATGAAAAAGCACCTACAAATTAAGAAGAAGAAGGACCAAGTGAACCCATTGAACCTACAATCATTCCCTAAGTAAATAAGAGGCAAATTTGGTTGAGATCCACACTTGAAAATTTCGAAGGACATCGAGCAGTGAAAGGTACTTTCAAAGAAAGTAAGAAACCAAAGAGGTACTTTGGATATGTAGCATATATGATGAAATTGATTGAACCCGATTCAACCACATTTTAACAAGCCACTAATCATGATGAATGGAAGAAAGCCATGCAAGAATACTATCAATTAAACATGAATAATGGGGTTTGGGAAATTGTTCCTATACCTAGTGGAAAAAATTTTGTTACCTCTAAATGGATTTACAAAATCAAACATGTTGTTGATGGGAGCATAGATAAATACAAGGAAATATTTTTAACAAGGCATTTCTCTCAAAAGGAAGTTCTGGAGTATGAAGAAACATTTTCTCCTATAGCTAGGTACACTACCATTAGATCCTTGATTTCCTTAGCCACTACTATGGAATGGAACATCCACCAGATGGATCTTAAAACAACTTTCTTGAATGGAACCATAGATGAAGATACACATGAGGGAATCTCACGTCCGGAAATTCAAGAAATATCTATATGGCTTGAAACAAGCACCTAGATCTTGGTATGCTAGAATGGATGCCTACCAAGGATTGGATTTGTTAAAATATGTACAGACTAAAACCTATACATCAAAGTTGTAAAGAATGAACCAGTCAGTATTCTATTATATGTGGATGCTTTAATCCTTATTGGTATGAGCATAAAATTCAATAATGTAAGAAGATGTTTGTCGTAGAATTTGAATTGAAATATCTAGGACTTCTACATTATTATTTGGGCTTAGAATTTTGGAAAAAACCTAGAGAGATATATTTTGGTCAAGGAAAATATATTATCAAGATTCTACAAGAGTTTGGTATGATGGATTCTAAGCCCATGACAACACCAACGATCAACAACTTAAATAAGTTGATAAGTTCGAACTCTAGCCTCGTTGATCCCACATGTTATTATTAGTTGGTTGGCTTGTTAATGTATTTGGTGATTGATAGACCCAATATATGTTATGTCATAAATTTTTTAAGTAAATTTCAGTTGGAGCCACGTCATGATCATTGGATATTTTCCAAGCATATCTTCAATTATTTGGGTGGGACTATTCATCACTGCCTAAGGTATAATGGAAAGGAAATCTAATTAATAGGTTTCACTGATTCTTATGGGGATGGCAGTGAGACAGATGGAAGAAGAACTATTGGTGGTTGTTTTAGTTTTCGATCCACAATTATTTCTTGGATAATTCATAAACAATACTTAATTGATATGATTATTTTTTAGGATGAATATGTTGTTTCTTGTGAATTTGGAAAAGAATCGGTTTGGCTAAGGAAGCTTCTGTCAGAATTTTTTTGGAGGGCCCTTGGATCCCAAAATTATAAATTTTGATAACCAAATCTGTATCAGAATGTTTAAGGACCTTGTGTTCCATCCTAGGACTAAGAATATTAATAATAAGTACCACTATATTAGAATTTTGGTACAAGATGGGGTCGTGAAGCTACAATATGTTCTGAAAAATGAACAAGTAGTTGATGTGTTGATGAAAGATCTCCCCAACAATAAGTTTGTATACTTTAAGATCATGCTTGGATTGGTGGATATCTCTGATTTGGTTGAGAGAGAAATATAATTACCTTAGGTAGTGTGCATGTATCATGGTACTTGGGAGGACATCTTGGCCTAAATGGTATTGAGATCTTAGTTATAGTTTTTCCTAGATGATGTTTCGATCCCTGTATGGCAAGGTTTTATCTCAAAATATGACCTTGATAGGCTACTGATCAAGAATACTCTGAGTAAATATTTCAAACCAAACTTTTAGTTGAGTCTTAGCCTCCTCAACCAGAGAGGGCTCTCTCAATAGGTTTATGATTTCCAAATAAGTATTAGATGGTTAACTCTATGAGTAAAATGGATAAAAATGGTTAATTGGTTGTACTGCTAATCAACAAAAATATATTGGGCTTATGGAGTCAAGTATGTTTTCACAAAACATGAGTATCAGCTTCATATGGAAGTCAGGGCATTTCAGGGCTCAGATGCATCAAAAGAAAAATAGGACAGAAAATAAACACAGTTCATGAACATATGAAGGAAGTTAGAGCACCTTCGGTGAAATATAAGTAACATACATTCATGCCACTGCAAGTAATTGAAAGAGGAAAACCATGAGAATATGAAACATCAATAACCCTTTCTGAATCCTGAGTGATGAAACAAATATCTCTGTATTAATATAAAAACACAGTTTCTGCTACAACAAAACAATATGCTTGTTAATGAAAATTTCCAACCCTATGCAATTTGACCTCTTGTCTCTTATAGAGTCATCATTAAATTCTTGGATTCTCTCCAAACACTTGAGAAAAATTCAAATTTGCTAGCTTGACACCTATCAACTGCTAAAACAAACTTTTAATTACATCTGACAGTTAAACTGTCTGTTCTAGAGTCCTAATACAACTAGGATTAAAACTCTTTATTATAACTTAACAACCTTATCTAAACATTAAATCTTCTATCTGACAGCTGCTCTTCCTAAACTTCGACCTTATGATGTCCATCTCCTTGCTGTTAGATTGTATTGATTTGCTTCTTATATGCCCTGAAAGATAGGAACATGCTCCCTACAAAATAGCTATAATGCTTCATTTATGTTTCTTCAAACCATCTGCTGATAAAATTGTGCTCAAAAGCATGTGGCAATGTCTTATTAAACTCATGTGACTTCACCCTTTCAGCTGTGCCCAAACCAAACTTTTGAAGGAGTGCCAAAACTGTTAACATTGCTGCACTACGAAACTCTCTGTTGTTTTCGTAGCACAGAACTTTACCTTTGAAAAATTCACTTGGAACCTTCATTTTTCTGTGTTTTTCCATTGGATCTTCACTTGTGATATTTATACATTCTGCAGTAGCATCAAGGTTTAAAAAAAAATCCTTTTCACCCTTTGAAACCTTGCAAAATTGTTCAAACTGCATTCTACAGCAGTTTCGTAGCGCGCTACGAAACTTCTGTGCATGACACCTACAGCAGTTTCGTAGCGCGCTACGAAACTGCTGTGTCTATTTTTTCACAGCTTTTTCCAAAATTTTAAGTTTCAAACCTTTACTACCATCCTTCCAGTTATATAAAAGCTCTCATAATCAACAAAAATCAACTCTGAACTACTTTCAAAAATGAAATCTTTGCACATAACCCCAAAAATGTGTTAGGAGATGTCACTTACTGTTTACATTCATTTTTGTTGTGGTTGATCTTCAAGATTTGCTAGTTGTATTTCAAGATCTTCAACCTGCCTTTTAAGCCTTCTATTATTAGCTCTTAGTTTAGTATTAACCATCCTTATGAACTTTTCTTCCTTGATAGCAGGGACGGTCCATATGTAGAATTGATCCTCACTGTTGATTGACTCAGTGTTTGAAACCTTTTCTAGCTCCCACGGACCTTTCAACCTCTCAAAGTTTGACCTTTCTACAGCATGCATTCTCACTTTCTTTTTCAATTTATCAATTTCAATGTTTGCAAGTCTGAGTTTGTCTTTAACCTCCTCATAACTACTCTTTTCTCTCTGAGTATTAAAAAATCTGTTTCTGTCTTCTTCAAGCATTGGAGATGATATATTTATGGTTTCTTCAAAAAAATTTGCATCCTCACCTCCTGTTTGGTCTATCTCCATGTCTGGCTGCTGCAATTTCTTAGACTACCTAGTCAAAGGTTTTCTAGGCTTAAAGACAAACTCTGAGACTTCTTCCTCAAAATCTAATTTTTTGGATGTTTTCAAATTCTTTGATTTTCCACCTGTATCCAGTTTGATGAAATATCCTTTAACCAGGGGAGACTCTTCAATGTTAATAGCTTGTAATATATCATTCAAGTCACCTCTTAATTCCAAGTTTTCATCTGTGACCACAGCCTTACCCTTCTCCTTTGACCTTTGACTCCTAGTCAACTTCTTCTGAGCTGTTTTACTAGTTGATTGTTCCTGAATTGTCTATTTGACATGAGTTCTCTTCTTCTGTGCAAATTGAGGATTCCTTTGGATATTCAGTGATGTGTTTATCATTGGTTCCTTAACCTGTTTCTTGGGCTTAAGCTTGAAAAACCTCCTTTATTTTGTTTCTACAGGTTCAGTAGTCTTTTATGGAGATGTTTCATTGACTTGAGGGCTAGCACCTGTTCCTTCAACCCCTTTTCCACTCAAAAAGAGAAATGCAGACCATTCTCTATTCACTTTCTGAAGCTCATGCAAAACTATTAACTTGACTAGACCATGATGAAATAATGATGTTTCACATGCCTGATTTTTCATCTGTACTTTTTCTGCCATCTTGGCCAGACTTCAAAATAGAAAGAAAGGTAAGTCTAGAGAGACTATTCCTATGAAATGAAATAAGAGTTTAAAGTGGTAAGTGTACACCTTGTGGTATCTCCCTTCGTAGGTGAAGTAACTTTGGATGTTGTAGAGCAGATTTGCAAATGCATCCTTGACATAAATTCTTGGCACAGCTTTGTTCAAATCAGTATCCATAAACTCTAGTTTCAAAAAGATTTTGCTGGGTTGCATTTCAAACCTAAAATTCTTGAACCATCTATCTTCCTCCCTTGGAATTTATGTGACTGCTGATATAACTTCAGAAGAAATTGGTAAATTGAGAAAACCAACCTTTGTGTTTGACCCTGTGAAGTTAATAGCAAAATCTTTAGTAACCTGATTATGCGCTCCTTGAAGCTTTTCGCAGAACCTCCAGCACCCTACCTTCTTAAAGGCTTCTTCATCAAATTTATCTCTTGTGAGACTTCTAAACCTTCAGGTTCTATTCTCAGACAGTGACCAGACCTATGATTATTTTTTCTTCTATCATATTCCTCCTGAATACCCTATGTCTTCATCAAATCTGTAATAAACCTCCTTGTTGGATGAACTGGCTCGCTTGAAAATTTGGTTCAGCCTCGCTTGATTAGAAATCCTGCTTCAGCCAGTAAATATTTTCAAACTCACTTGATTAGAAAGTATCAAAACTGCTAACATAACATCAATTGGGTTCAGCCTCGCTTGATTTTAAATTCTACCTCGCTTGATTGAAATTCTTCTTCGCTTGAAAACTTAAGGAGAGCTCTGGTTTCTTATCATGAGCTTCTCTTTCAAACAATAGATATGCATGCAGTGTTTTCTTTGCATGAGACAAAATCGATGATAACCAACCCTTTTTCAAATTTGAAAAGGACCAATGAAAAATGACCCCTAACGAATCTCATAATGATTTCATAATTGCTTTGGATGGTTGCATGCATGAGGGAGGATTCATGGACTAACACCTAATCATGAAAATTTAACCAAAATTGATGGATGTGATAGCTAAACCAAAAAATTTCAAATCCCCAATTTCATAGCGTTGGTAATGTGATTTTGGGATTTTGCGCTACGAAAAGACCAGCGTTTTCATAGCGCAGAAGCAGTTTTTTACACTGACAGTGCTACGAAAATGTGGTTTTGTGGCTTATTCAAAAAAAAAAAAAAAGACTTAAAATATGGTTTTCAAAACGTGGTATGAGACTACTAAAGAGTAAATCAATGTTTATGAACTTTATTTGGTGATGAAATGAGACTTGTAACCTATGGCTTAGACCCTATAAACATAAAAATGACTCAAACCCTATCTAATACCATGACTTAGGAGCAAGTATAGACTGACCAAGTTTAGAAAATTTTAATAGTAATAACAGTGGCTCCACTTGGGATAGTGTGCCCCTGTGGTACACTAATAACTCGCAGCTCTAGTGCTATCCATTTTTTGATAAAAACAGAAATTTTGTTGACAAGCATCTTCTTCAAACTGTTGGGCCTTCATCTCAGGCTTAAGATTTCTGTTTCAACTTGTCATTTATTAGCAAAAACTGACAAATATGAATATATACAATGTCATGAGTGATTTATAATACTTCAACAAACATAATGCTTTAGGAACATGCCATTAACAAGCCCTCCAGCATATGATCCTCCATCAATTTCCTGCAATACGTAAGTGTTGTTCCCATGAAAACTAGCAATCTAAAAAGGACCCTTCCATAAATTCTCAAACTTACCATGCTTTCCCTTTTCCTCAATTTTTGCCCCCCATTTCAGCACTTTGTCATGAATCTGAAAACTTTCCTCTTTAATCTTCCTATCAAATGTATTCTTAATTCTGTTTTGAACATGTTGATGATTGTCATAGACTTCATTTCTCTTTTCTTACAAGGCTATCAGCTGGTTTATCCTCCTTTGGATGGCATTTGGTTCTTCTTCAAGTCCTTGAATTAACTCCATAACCAGCACCCCAAGTGATGTTGGGAAAACAGCTTTAGCCACATAGACTAATTCATATGGTGAAGTTCCAATTGATCTCTTTGTACAAATCCTATCAGCCCATAAGGCGTACTTCAGCTTTAAGTGCCAAGCTTTCTTGTTCTCCTGCAGTACCTTTTTTTATGATTCTTACAATGCTCTTGTTTGATGATTCAGCAAGACCATTACCTTGTGAATAGTATGTTGTAGAGTGTCCAAGAGTGATGTGATATTGATGGTAGAAATTTATCATCTTCTTGGACTTAAATGCTTGAGCATTTTCTATTATAATCTTCATGGGACAGCCAAATCTTGACAATATATTATTCTCTAAGAAAGAAATAATTACAGAGTCATTAGCTTGCCTGGTTGGTATCACTTCTATCCATTTGGTGAAGTAGTCTGTTACTATAAGAATCCAACGATGCTACCCTGATAAATATGGATGTATCTCTCCAATAAATTCTAACCCCCATTGCTGAAAAGGAGCTTCAACATAGATAGGAACCAAAGGTAGAGGTACAAGCTTTCTTCTTCCTTCAAAAATTTGGCACTCATGACATGCAACGATCTTTTTGTAGCTGTCTTTAAACATTGTTGGCCAAAAATATCCAGCTCTTAGGATCTTGTTTGTTGTAGCTTTCCAATAATGATGTCCTCCGCAATCACCTTTATGGAATTCTTCAATGATATTTTCAGCCTCTTTTTCAAGTAAACAATTCAGCAAAATTCCTCCTACATCTTTCCAAAACAGATTTCTGTCATAAACAAAATATTGCAATGATTTCAGCTTAACAAACCTTGATTTGGACATTGATAGATCAGCGGTAGCTTTATTATGTTGTAGGACAAAAACCACATCCTTATACCACTCTGAAGTAAGAAATTTCTCATCAATTTAGACCAATTCTCTTCATTTTTAGAAATTTCTGATATTTCTACATTCAGATTTATGTCAAGACAATCCAGATTTGACTGCTCGTCATTAGTTTAGCCAAGCCTTGTCCCTTCACAAACTTTTTTGGTTTGATGTCGATATCATATTCCAGTAATTTGGCAATACATTTTCCCCTCTTTCCATCCGGATCTGCCTGAGTTAGAATTTCTTTTATCACAACACTTGGAACATATGTTATGATGTGCGAATGCAAAATATAAATTTTGAAATCTTTTATAGCTTTCACCAAAGCATAGGCCTGCTTCTCTAGAATATTATTCTTCAACTCAGCATTTTCTAACATCCTACTAAAGAAAGAAATAGGTTTTTCAATACCTTGCTTTCCTTTTTGTAGCAAAACTCCAGCAATTGTGTTTTCGGAAGAAAATGTAAAAACCAGAAATTCTTTGGAAAAATCCGAACTGATGAGTACCAGTGCTTGTGTGAGTGCCCTCTTGATTTCTTCAAAAGATTTATTTGCTTCAGTTGTCCATTTAATGTCAACTCCTTTCTTTAACATCCTTGTTATATCTTTGACAACCTCAGCAAAGTTAGGAATGAAACGCCTAACAAAATTCACTTTCCCAAGAAAATATTGAATCTCTTTCCTACTTCTTGGAAAATCTACCTTTTGAATTGCATTAACTCTATTAGGATCAATCCTAATTCCTTCTTCAGAAATAATATGACCAAGTACTTTTCCTGATGTTAAAGCAAAGATGCTTTTAGTAGGATTAAGAGAGATACCAAACCTTCTACATTTCAGCAGAATTTTTTCTAGGTGTTTCAAATGATCTTCTTCTTTCTTTGAATAGATTGTGATGTCATCAATATAAAAAACTACTGACTTATTCTTTTCTTCATAAAAATTAATGTCCATTGCTCTTTGGAAAATGGCTCCCGCATTCATGAGACCAAAAGGAATTTTAGCGTACATGAATATACCCCATGGTGTTGTGAAGGCTGTTTTTTCATGATCATCTAGATGCAAAAGAATCTGATTGTAACCTGAAAAACCATCAAGCATAGACATCCTTTGTGAACCAACAATATTTTTCATAATTGAATCCATCTTTGGAAGAGGATAGTTATCCTTTAGTGAAGCCTGATTCAAATTTCTGAAGTCAATACAAATTTTGATTTCTCCACTCTTCTTCCTTACCGGAACTAAGTTTGCAAGAAATTTGAAAATATGATTGGAACAATGATCTTTGCATCAAAAAATTTCTTAATCTCCTTTTCAATCAATGGCATGAGAATAGGATTAATTCTCCTCAATTTCTGCTTGAAAGGCTTCTCATTTTCCTTGACAGGAATAGTATGCTGAATAATTGAAGGATCATACTTTTTTAAATCAGCATAACTCCAAGAAAAAACATCAATAAACTTCTTCATCATCTCAATATATTTGAATTTCATATTAGCTGAAAGGGACTTTGATATTTTGATCATTTTAGGCAAAGCTAATGTACCAAGATTACAACTCTCCACTTCCTCTTCATCAGCTTGTAATTTTGGCGATTTAAAAACATCATTTTGATCAAAAAGTTTCTCAAGAGGAATAAGACCTTTTGGTATTGCATTCTTATTCAATTGAAAAACTTCAGAATTTTCTTTAGACTCAACAAGCATATTTTGCTGATCTACATGTGTAATTTCAAATTCTTCTTTCAGCTCAGCAAAATTCTTTACCTGTTGAACATCTTCAAAAACTTGCCAATTTATGATATTTTCCGGTATAGCTGGCCTATGACTAATTTCAATCTCATATTTTCATTTGAATGCATAGGAATGATGAAAATACTTGCAAAGGCAGCAAGGGAGTCAGCAATAGAATTTTGATCTCTAGTTTTGACTATGAAGGAATAAGACTGAAAGTTTTCCAACAAGTCTAAAACTAAATTTATGTAAGCCCTCATTCTTACATCCTTGGTTTGATAGACACCTTCAACTTGTCTAATACCAGTTCAGAATCTCCAAAAACAGAAATATTTCGAGCCTTCATCTTTTTCAAAACATCTAGACCCAAAATCAAAGATTCATATTCAGCCATGTTTTTTGTGTAATCAAAATTCAATTTGTAAGAGTAAAACTTACTCTCATCATTTGGATTTGTAATCCAAATCCCTGCTCCTACCCCTTCTTTTCCTGCTAATCCATCAAAGTACAATGACCACCATTTCTCCATCTCTTCATCATTTACTTGTCGATTTTCTGCATGCTGATTTTCTGAGTGTTGATTTTCTGAATGTTGATTTTCTGCTCTTATTTCTTCCTCAACACTATCAGTTGATTCATTGAAAATAATGGCAGATCCAAGTTCAGTATCAAAGGCATAAATAGGAAAATTTTGAGGTTTATCCTTTCTACTTACCATGTAGGCCATTCTAGTCTCCCGATACAACCTCCTTTGCTCACCAAAAACAGGAATAGTGGCATAGGAAAGGTCCATCTGCATTGTGCCTTTGATTTTTGCTGCTTAAGATCTTGACAATAGCATACCAAATTTTGGCAGAATATCAGCTACAAAAATGTCCATAACAACTGTCTTTGCTGGAATTTGTGTTAGGCCAACAACATTATCCTTGATTAGACCAATACATTGAACCCTCTTAGAATCAAAAGAAAAAAAATCCTTATATGGTCTTGTGATTTGCAATCCCATTCTCTCCATGATTACCTTGGGCATGAGGTTATGAGAAGCTCCTGAATCTAACATAGCATTATGCAAAGTCATATCATTAATACTAATGCTTACATAAAAAGGAGGAAACTCTTCATTTTGATCATCTTCTAACCTTGGACCCAAATATATAGTAGGATTATCTTCTTGGACATTCAAGATATCAGCAGCCCCTGGTTGTGAATTCAATGTCTTAACTATCTTGCTTCTATATTCATTCATCTTGAGAATCTCACTGAAAGGGACTGATATTTTAATCTTTGAAATTTCATTCTCAAGGTTGAAAATAGAAACATATTTTTTAGCATCTTTGACAAGAGGAGGAAGTTGAGTGTCTTTCTTACCAAGTGGAGTATCATTTTTACCTTCAGCCATCTTTGGGGTATCATTCTTAGCTTCGGTAGCCTTTGGAGCATATTTCTTGGGTTGTGCTTTGTTTGCAATGATAAGCACATTTCTATTTCTGAGATTATATTTCTTTTTCATCTCGAAAATAGCATGTTGATACCCTTTAAAATAATCTGATGGTTCTTCTCCTTGATTAGCCAGATCTGACTCGTCATTCTCTTCTTTAGTCAAGAAGATTCCTGACATTTATTCATCAAGACAATGGATGGATTCTTCAAGAATCTCAGGCTCATCTTCTTCATCTACCAAATTTTACTGAAAAGGAGGTCTCACTAGAGGGTCAGCTTGTTGATTTCTATTCTCTCTTGGCCTTTGCTTATTTTGAGGTCTCCTAAATTGTGGGTTTCAGAATTGAGGTTCATGTTGCACAAGAGGAGCCGAAGTGTTACCAAGAGCTAACCTGTCCATCAAATTCTCCATAGTTTTCATCATTGAATCAAATTTGTCTTCAGAAGTTGAAGTGGAAGGTTTCCCCTCTTCTTTTAATTTATTTTTTCCCATTTTTGACTTTTTTGCAACTATCATGTTTACCTCTATTTTAACTGCATCATTTTTCATTTCAGCAAGTGTAGGTGACTCTCTTTCCTTCAACAGGATAGAAAATTCATAGTCAAATGCTTCAGCATATCTCATTTGTGCTAAGGCTTCCGGAGGTTTCAAATGGGCTGGAATTGAGTCAAAAACTTTATTGAATATTTTTGAAAAGTTTTGGATAGATTCATCAACTGCCCTTCTAAGGTTGTTGTATTCAGTGAGTGCGTGGACTGGATTGGTTCTATTACCCCATTTTCTTAATAATTTGTCTTCAAAATCATTCCAAGTTCTAATGCTGCCCGGTGCAAGGGCGTTAAACCATTTTATAACTTCACCAATAAAACTCTGTGCAAATAGCCTTAAATTCACATCCTCATCATCAACTTTTTCTTTGACTATAAAATCATTAAATCTGTCTACAAATTCCTTTGCTGAAATTTCCTCATCACTACCCCAAGTCGGAATCCTAGCAGCATATTTACTAGGAAGGTCATGCAAAAAAGTAGGGAGTACGAGTGGTGTATACCTAGCAGGAGCAACCATAACTGGAGGATGAACAGTAGTTTTAGGAGAGGCAGAAAAAGAAGATGAAGAACTGATATGAGGAGGACTGCTTGGTTTTTGTAAGCCACTGACAATAGAACTCCAATTTGGAAGGGGTAAACCAGCTTTGGATTTCAGCAAGATTTCGAAAGGATCAAGTTCTTTGAGTTTATCTAAAGACTCTTTTTCTAGCAGTAGTTTAGAGGTAACAGCTTCCCAAAACTCTTCATTTTCTTCTTGTGTCACTAAGGCTGAAGTGTCAATTCCTCTTTTTTGCAAGTCTAAGATAATATCAATGATTTATTTTTCACTTTTTGATCTAAACAACACTTCATGAATCTTTTCATAAACTTTATTATCTTTAGGACTTATTAATATTTCATAGGACAAATATTTCCAATGAGATTGTGTACCTGATATTTCTGAAATTATTTGACTTTTTGAAATAGTGTTTGGATTGTCCATAGTGGTAGGTGGATTGGGATTAGGATTGCTCTGTGTGTATATCCTTCTCGAAGCCACCTTTAAACTTTGAAAAATGTATGGAGTCACCAAGGTAGATTGCAGCCTCGAAAAACTTTCTGAGCTCCTGCTACCTTCAGAAGTTCAGCGTCTTGATTTTGAGAATGAATAATCTTCAGACTCCTGGCAGATGCACCAAAATTTTATCTCAAAATCTAACCCTTATAGGCTATTGATCAAGAAGACTTTGAATAACTATTTCAAACCAAACTTTTAGTTGAGGCTTAGCCTCCTCAACCTGAGAGGGCTCTCTCAATAGATTTATGATTTTCAAATAAGTATTAGATGGCTAACTCTATGAGTAAAATGGATAAAAATGGATAATTGGTTGTACTTGTAATCAACAAAAATCTATTGGGCTTATGGAGTCAAGTATGTTTTCACAAAACATGAGTATCAGCTTCATATGGAAGTCAGAGCATTTCAGGGCTCAGATGCATCAAAAGAACAGTAGGACAGAAAATAAACACAGTTCATGAACATATGAAGGAAGTTAGAGCACCTTCAGTGAATTCTAAGTAACATACATTCATGCCACTGCAAGTAATTTAAAGAGGAAAACCATGAGAATATCAAACATCAATAACCCTTTCTGAATCCTGAGTGATGAAACCAATATCTCTGTATTAATATAAAAACACAGTTTCTGCTACAACAAAACAATATGCTTGTTAATGAAAATTGCCAACCCTATGAAATTTGACCTCTTGTCTCTTATAGAGTCATCATTACATTCTTGGATTCTCTCCAAACACTTGAGAAAAATTCGAATTTGCTAGCTTGACACCTATCAACTGCTAAAACAAACTTTTAATTACATCTGACAGTTAAACTGTCTGTTCTAGAGTCCTAATACAACTAGGATTAAAACTCTTTATTATAACTTAACAACCTTATCTAAACATCAAATATTCTATATGACAGCTGCTCCTCCTAAAATTCGACCTTGATGATGTCCATCTCCTTGCTATTATACTGTATTGATTTGCTTCTTATCTACCCTGAAATATAGGAACATGCTCCCTGCAAAATAGCTAATAGTGCTTCATTTATGTTTCTTCAAACCATCTGTTGATCAACTTGTGCTCAAACACATGTGGAAATTTCTTATTAAACTCATGTGACTTCACCCTTCCAGTTGTTCCCAAACCAAACTTTTGAAGGAGTGCCAAAACTGCTAACATTGATGCGCTACGAAACTGTCTGTTGTTTTCGTAGCACAGAACTTTACCTTTGAAAACTTCACTTGGAACCTTCATTTTTTTGTGTTTTGCCATTGGATCTTCACTTGTGATCTTTATACATTCTTCAGAAGCATCAAGGTTTAAAAAACAAGACTTTTAACCCTTTGAAGCCTTGCAAAATTGTTCAAACTACATCCTACAGCAGTTTCGTAGCGCGTTACGAAACTGTTGTGTCTATCTTTTCACAGCTTTTTCCAAAATTTTAAGTTTCAAACATTTACTGCCATCCTTCCAGTTATATATAACCTCTCATAATCAAAAAAAATCAAATCTGAACTACCTTCAAAAATGAAATATTTCCACATAACCCCAAAAATGTGTTAGGAGATGTCACTTACTGTTTACATTCATTTTTGTTGTGGTTGATCTTCAAGATTTGCTAGTTGTATTTCAAGATATTCAACCTACCTTTTAAGCCTTCTATTATTAGCTCTTAGTTTAGTATTAGCCATCCTTATGAACTCTGCTTCCTTGATTGTAGGGACGGTCCATATGTATAATTGATCCTCACTGTTGATTGACTCGATGTTTGAAAACTTTTCTAGCTCCCACAGACCTTTCAACCTCTCAAATTTTGACCTTTCTACAACATGCATTCTCACTTTCTTCTTCAATTTATAAATTTCAATGTTTTCAAGTTTGAGTTTGTCTTTAACCTCCTCATAACTACTATTTTTCCTCTGAGTATTCAAAACTCTTTTTATGTCTTCTTCAAGCATTGGAGATGATATATTTATGGTTTCTTCAAAAATATTTGCATCCTCACCTCCTATTTGGTCTATCTCCATGTCTGGCTACTGCAATTTCTTAGAATGCTTAGTCAAAGGTTTTCTAGGGTTAAATACAAACTCTGACACTTCATCCTCAAAATCTAATTTATTGGATGTTTTCAAATTCTTTGATTTGCCACCTATATCCAATTTGATGAAATCTCCTTGAACCAGGGGAGACTCTTCAATGTCAATATCTTGTAATATAGCATTCAACTCACCTCTTAATTCCAAGTTTTCATCTGTGACCACAACCTTACCCTTCTCCTTTGACCTTTGAATCCTAGTCAACTTCTTCTGAGTTGTTTTACTAGTTGACTATTCCTGAATTGTCTCTTTGACATGAGTTCTCTTCTTCTGTGCAGATTGAGGAGTCCTTTGGATATTCAGTGATGTGTTTATCATTGGTTCCTTAACCTATTTCCTGGGCTTAAGCTTGAAAAATCTCCTTGATTTTGTTTCTACAGGTTTAGTAGTCTTTGATGGAGATGTTTCTTTGACTTGAGGGCTATCACCTATTCCTTCAACCCCTATTCCACTCAAAAAGAGAAATGCAGACCATTCTCTATTCACTTTCTAAAGCTCATGCAAAACTATTAACTTGACTAGACCATGATGAAATAATGAGGTTTCACATGCCTGAGTTTTCATCTGTACTTTGTCTGCCATCTTGGCCAGACTTCAAAATAGAAACAAAGGTAAGTCTAGAGAGATTATTCCTGTGAAATGCAATAAGATTTTAAAGTGGTAAGTACCTTTGGATGTTAAGAGCATATTAGAAAATGCATCCTTCAAATAACTTCTTGGCACAGCTTTGTTCAAATCAGTATCCGTAAACTTTGGTTTCAAAAATATTTTGCAAGGTTGCATTTCAAACCTAAAATTCTTGAACCATCTATCTTACCCCCTTGGAATTTCTGTGACTGCTAATATAACTTCAAGAGAAATTGGTAAATTGAGAAAACCAACCTTTGTGGTTGAACCTGTGAAGTTAATAGAAAAATATTTGGTAACCTGATTATGCCCTCCTTGAAGCTTTTCGCAGAACCTCCAGCATCCTACCTTCTTGATGGCTTCTTCAACAGATTTATCTCTTGTGAGAGCTTCTAAACCTTCAGGTTCTATTCTCAGACAATGACCAGACCTGTGATTTATTTTTTCTTCTGTCATCTTCCTCCTGAAAACCCTGTATCTTTAGAAAATCTGTAATAAACCTCCTTGCTAGATGACCTGGCTCGCTTGAAAATTTGGTTCAGCCTCGCTTGATTAGAAATCCTGCTTCAGCCAGCAATTATTTTCAAATTCACTTGATTACAAGTTTCGAAACTGCTGACATAACATCAATTGGGTTCAGCCTCGCTTGATTTGAAATTTTGCCTCGCTTGATTGAAATTATACCTCGCTTGAAAACTTAAGGAGAGCTCTGGTTTCTTATCATGAGCTTCTCTTTCAAACAATAGATATGCATGCAATTTTTTCTTTGCATGAGACAAAATCGATGATAACCAACCGTTTTTCAAATTTGAAAAGGACCAATGAAAAATGACCCCTAAAAAATCTCATAATGATTTCATAATTGCTTTGGATGGTTGCATGTGTGAGGGAGAATTCGTGGACTGACACCTAGTCATGAAAATTTAACCAAAATTGATGGATGTGACAGCTAAACCGAAAAATTTTGAATCCCCAATTTCGTAGCACTAGTAATGTGATTTCGAGATTTTGCGCTATGAAAATACCAGCGTTTTCGTAGCACATAAGCATTTTTTTACACTGAGCATGCTATGAAAACGTGGTTTCGTGGCTTATTCAAAAAAAAAAAAAATTTAAAAAGACTTAAAATATGGTTTTCAAAACGTGGTATGAGACTTCTAAAGAGTAAAGAAAGGTTTATGAACTTTATTTGGTGATGAAATGAGACTTGTAACCTATGTCTTAGATCCTATAAAACATAAAATGGACTCAAACCCTATCTAATACCATGACTTAGGAGCAAGTATAAACTGACCAATTTTAGAAAATTTTAATAGTGATAACACAGGGTATCTTGGCCTTGATCATATGGAGACCCCTTTTAGGGTTGATATTTTTTCATAGATGATAACTATATACCTATGAGGGTTTCTGTCTTGTCATAGAGGCTTATATGGTATCTATATGCAATTGGATTAATACCTTGGGTTGTAGCTTGATGGTACATGTTACCTCTCAAACTAGTAGGGGGCATAAGAAGGGATCCTATTAGGTCAAGGGAAAAAATGGAGCTTTAGCCCACTGTCACCTTAGCTAAGGCTCCCTTCTCTTTACAGACTTTCACCGATGGAAGGAGACTCTGTATATAGGGAATCACCTATGAAAAGTAGATCAATGAAATGGATAGGAAGTGATTCCAATGTCCCTTTCCTAGGAGAAACTCAAAATTAGGGCTTGCTTGCTTTGTAATCGAGCTGTAGGGTTCTCTAGGAGGCTTTGATGAGGATTTCAGCAAAATTATTAGGGAATATGGCTTGCAAAGGAGATTCCTAAACCTCAAAATCCTTAAGGAACTTGGTTTCCCATGTAGCCTTTGAAGAACTAACTTTGATAGGAAATGGGACCACACGAGACCAAGTGGACCCCAGCTTAGTTCAAGGGGATAAGTTTTAGAAACCAATGATGGGATTGACCTAATTAGGGAGAAGAATGGGATCAAAGGGAAAAGTTTCAATGAAAATTAATGAAATGATTTCTATGAGATACCCAACCTAGGGAAACCTAGGTCAAAATTTGGTCTCAAGGCTAGGGCTTGGGATATCTAGGGATCTAACCGTTATAATAACCTCAAATTTAGAGGAAACATAGGAGAATCCCCATCGTAGTAGAGGCCAAGAGATCAAAATTTTCTTGTGGATGGTTTTCCAGAAAAATGATGCCCTAGGAGGCCTAATGGGGCTAGACCTATAAAGAAGAGGAGAAGGTGAAAAAAAATATTCTTTAAAGTGATAACCAGTGGAAGAAAAGTGCATTTATCTTTGGGAGATATGAATTCATGGATAAATTATGGTTTTGATTGATTTCAACTTGTCAAGGAGACCTAGAATACAACTTCTCTAGGCTTAGGGCTAGTTTGAAGCAACTTCAAGGTATTTATACTTCGTTTAGCATAATTCGATGACTTATTGAGAGAAATTTAAAAATGGTTATCCCTAGGAGTATTGATTCATTCATTTCATGACCCAATAATTATACAACATAATTTATAAACTTAATTTCCACTACTTCACATAAATTGATGCAGTAAATAAGCTCTAGAATAGAACAATTCCCAGCATCATGATGCAAAACAATTAAATAAAAAAATTAGCATTTAAAAGGAACTTACTTGCAAGAATAATATATCCAATCATCAATTTTTCCAAGAAGATAACCTCCAAGACAAAGAATATTTGACCAAACATCAAAATTCATCCATTCATCAAAATATCCTCCTCCAAAGAATGTGAAATTATCACAAGAGCTAATGATAAATCAAAGTGATGATGAGAGAATGAATCACCTCTCATTTTTTTACACAATTCTTAATGAATTCAATTTAGCTAAACTTGGCCTAATGTAGCCCCTAAAATAAAATAATTTAAAAATTACAATCTTTTGGTAATCAGCCCACCAAACTAGCGCAAAATCAAAAGAGTAAGCCTCTCAAGGGGTCGAATGATCAATAATACATGTCGTTGGGAATTAGATTGGACATAATGAATTCCATGAGTTCCATAATGTATAATAGGACTCCCAAACGGAAAGGGGTTGGTTCCTTATTCTTCAAGCAATGAACCTATGGTGCTCCAAAATGGATGTGGGGGCACACAAAAGTCCTCATGGGTCTCCAAATCAATTGAAGATTAATGTGGACCATATACAAGGGATGGGATGATGGTATAAATGGTGACCCATCAATATGGAGGTCCTATATCATCTGCCAAGTGCGTGGTACAATTGTGGATTCGGTTGGGTACGGTGAACCAGGTGCATCATCCTCGTCTAATAATTGAACCACGTGAAATATCTGAATGGTTATGGGGATCCATGTAATTTTTCCTACTATGATGGAGGCACATGGCTCCTTACACACACCCTACATGTTCCAATGTATCCCTCTAGAGGGGTAGGACCCTGTATAGTGAGACCAAACCCCAAAATGAAAACCATATGTAATCCTGCATAAGATCTAACGCATCCCCTCACCTTCCAATACAACAAATCATTAAATAAATCAAGTAAAATAGTTTATAAATCATGGAAAATAGGTGGAACTTCATAATGGAATTCCCTTCCATAGTGGGCTTGGGCATGTGAAAGTATCTCCAATGCTTAAAAGGGGGTTAACCAAGCATCATATTTGGTGGTTTCAACTTCTAAATGGGGTGATAGGTCCATGGTACATCCTTCAAAAGGTGTTGGTATGTGAGAAAGTGATGGATCAGAGTGGGGTATGAATGGGTAATCCTAGGCCACGTGCCAAGGTACAAGGGTAGCTAAATAAAGGGAAGCCCACACTTGGGTATATGAAGTGTAGAAGGGAGAAATTGTGGTACATGAGTTGCCTAACCTTGATTTTTTTACCCTTATCCATATGCCTTTTTCCTTTTATGATTTTTTTAGGTTAGTTGCTCAGGGCTCAAGGTAATGAGACCATTATGTGTAAGATACAGCAATAGATATCCCCCTTTGAGGTGGGGCAGCTCATTTCCCACTAGGGGTTGGGACAATCATGCATTCTTGAATTATAGAAGAGGCTCATCTAGGGCCTATAGGAATGACGGTGATGGCCATAGAAGGGGGTAGAGCTCATATATGGATTTTTCTTGCATGCTAAATTTGTTTGTCTTGACCATCTTCTTCATTTTGTGGTAAAATTTCCTATTGTAAGTGGCCAATTTTTATTTTTCCTTTCTTTTTAGTTGCATCAACGTCTGGGGCATCATTCCAGGTCGGACCCAAGATGTCGGCAAGGGGGAGGGGGTGGTTGACCCTATGTGGACCCAGTGGAGTAATTTGGACCCAAGTGGGAGAAGTGATGAAAGGGGTTATAATGAGTGGAATATGAGTGATATATGTGGATTGAGGAGAGGGAACACACAGCCAAAGTTAGGTTTTCCCATGTAGTAAAATCCCTAAAGTCCAAATGTCAGTAAAATAGATCCCATGGGACTAGGGTCCAATATTAACATCCAAAAGATACCTAGGGGAAAACAACACAAACCTAGTCCACTCTTTCCATTGAATCCCCCCATTAATCCATGCCCAAGAGTTTCCATGACAAGTAAAATAAAATACTCAATTACAAAATGACAAGGCATACCTTTAGGTTTGCAAGGCCCACCTTCAAACATATGATCATGACATATAGGTGAGGGGCCACATGGATGGCTCAGGTGGCGTTGAAATGGCACAATGAGCTAGCTAGTGGCTGCAAGGGTTTGTTGCCTTTCGACTGAGGACAATCATGGAGAAAAAATTTCTCCTATATATATCACCCATAAAGTGTTGGGTAACATCTGGCTCCATATGGAACATGATCTCTCAAAAAAGTGGTCAAATCCACTCGAATGGGAGGTCATGAGAACGTCAACAATCTCTTGGCTATCGTAGACCTATTACGTTGGTTCTAATGCAAAAATGAGCATTCAATGCATCTAACCCTAACATGCATATGACGAAGATAATATTAAGTGTAATCATAAATCCAGTGCAACCAACCTACCATCAAATCAATATAAATATGCATGCATATATGATTACTAATGCAGCAAATCCAAAAGCGAATGCAAACCCAAACACATGGAGGATATTACGAGCAAGAGGTGGCATTAGGGGAATTTAGAGGTCTAAAATGGTCTTCCGAAGGAAATTTTAAAATAATATTGGAAATAATAAAATAATATTGCATTAAATCATCAAATTTTAGAGGGAAAAAAGAAAATATTATTTTTTCAACTCGTATTCTCAACTTATATCCCTATGGGTTTACTCAAATTTCGAGTGGAAACACTCGTTGGATGCAAAATTTTATTCCTCATCCAAGGAGTACCCATATTGCATACTTTCGATGGACCCTCCTTGTTGGCTCGAGGGGTTCTGACCCAGCTTCTGAGGTTAAGGTTTTCCAACAAACCCCTATGTTGAGATTCAACAAGATGATGAGCTTAGTGAAAAGAGTCGCCTTCACTAAGTGGGCTTGCATGCTATTTTTGGCACAAGTCTATTTTTAGACTATGTCTATTTTTAGACATGGTTATCATATTTCAGAAGTTGTAGGATGCTATTTGTGGATGGTTGATCAAGTTGGAAAAATAGATGAAATTTTATTTTTAGAATATTGGGCGAAGTCTATTTATAGATTGTTGATCTAAAAATAGATGCATGTCGATTATTATTAGCTCCTAATAATAATCAGACTCTAAACAGCAACTTATTCTCTTGGAGCACTTTGTTTCAGTGCACAGATGTGGCACATCAGTGGACTGAGGGAATTACGAAATTCCCAAGGGTTTACTAGAGCTAATGCATGGAGGACTTAGTTAGAACTCAAGTGGCAGAGTTATGACACAGTTGGAAGAGTAGTTATGGAGTTGTATTCAGTTTAACTCAGTTACACTTAGTTGAGCTAGTTGTATCTAGTCTAACTGAATGATACACTAGTGAGAGTGGAGTGAATTAATTAGTTAATTAATTCAAAAATAATAACTCATTAATCAACTGAACAATATAGCAGTTAACTACAGTGAATGGCAGTTTCAGTGGAGACCCAATGGAGAGATAGGTGAAAGGGAAAGATGGACTATCTGTTGTGACTATAGTGATGCATTGATTGCATCACACACACATTGGTGTTGCCAATTAGGATTGCATAGTCAAGGCAAGGGTAATTCGAATTCATTTAGAGCTATTCTTCAGCAGGGATTGCGTAGTGGAGGCAGGCTAGCAGGGGGCAAATATCGGTGCATGGATTTGCAAAAATTTTCCTGATTAGTGTATGACAATTGTATTGTACTGAGAGCTTGATGTACTAATCTTTGTATGATATTTTCATATGATCTCCATGATACATAATATATGATAGTTGGGGTTTTCAACTTCATGCTTTCCCGTTAAACAACTGTGTTATGTGCGATTGTTTTATTTATGCTTTACATGTGTATGCAATTAATTTTCCGCAAAACATTAACAGTGGAATGATTTAGTATTTTGCAAGAAGTTAAATATTATGAGATCAGGTGAATATAGGAAATATGCATGCTTAGTTCATATATATTCTACATGGTATCAAAACATTGTTAATTGAATATTGCAATTGTGAAGTATTGGTGATTTTGTGCTGGTGGACAATTCGAATTTGCTATAGAAGATTCTTGGTGCAGAAGTTGAGTATACATTGAAATGGCTTTCAATGGGTTGTGATTGGAGTATGCCCTTGATGGTAGCTCTAATTACATATCGTGGAAGGACAAGATGGAGGTAGTGCTAGAGGATAATTGACTGAAGGAGTTCATCGATAGCGATGTTCCTAAGGCGGGATCTAGCGAAGCTGCATTACTTGACGCATGGCAAAAGAAGACAGCAAAGACGAGAATAATTCTGTTGGAAGGTCTGAAGGACCATATTGTGTCCAGCCTTCATGGGAAAGCCACTCCATTCTTAATGTGAAAGGATTTGATAAAAATTTTCCAAAGCAGAAGTGACCAGAGGAAGTTGGCGCTTAAAGACAAGCTCAGAAAAATAAAAATGGAGACGGGCGACAGTATTCCAAAATACCTCACGAAGTTTTTCCACTGCAAGGATGAACTGGGAAGTGTGGGGGTTACTGTTGATGATGAAAAATTTGTGAGCTTGGCTCTCCTTGGGCTTCTGAAGAGTTTTCATAGCTACGAAGACTCTGTCAATGAATGGGAGAAACTGTCGGGATGGGAGCGACTTTGGTCGGATCTTGTGCAGGAAGAGATAAGGCAGGGTGCCAAGGATGGATCTTCATCGAAGAAATAATATGAAGAGAATTGCGCTTTGGCTGCCAAAGCAAGGAAAGGGAAGGGGAAGAAACATCCTTCAAAATCCAATGCTAAAGGAAAGAAGAAGGATTTGTCCAAAGTGAAGTGTTTTCACTGTCATGAACATGGACATTTCGCCACTAACTGTCCACAGAAGAAGAAGAACAAGAAGGTTGATGGATCTACAACTGGAGAGGCCTTAGCCTCACAATTTGAACTTGATTTATCTTTGATCGCATGCTTGGTTTCAAGCTGTATGGGATCGGTGTGGTATCTTGATAGTGGTGCGTCTTTCCATATGACGAGAGACAAGGAGTTGTTTAGTGACTTGGAGGAGAAGGACCTCCAGATGCATATAGAGATGGGCGATGATGGTCAGTACAATGCGACTGGAATTGGGACCATTACCTTTGAGAGGGATTTTGGTAATCCATTCTTGTTGAAGAATTTTATGCATGTTCCAGGTCTGAAGAAGAACTTGGTCTCAGTCGCAATGTTGGAAGACAAAGGTTATGATGTTGTCTTCAGTGAGGGAAAAGCCTTCCTTCGACATAAAACAACGAGTTAAACCATGAAGATAGGGGTTCAAATTAAGAATCTCTACAAGATGGAGGTAGATGGCTACGTTGCAATGGTGGGCAAAGCAGAAGAAGTGGTGAGACGGGATGAGGGTGAATTATGGCACAAGAGAATGGGTTATCTTCACCATGGTGCTTTGAATATTTTGCATCAGATTTCTACTGGACTTCCCAAGGGTACTCTTGCGCAGTTAGATCAGTGCAAGGGATGTACTATGGGTAAGTTTGTGAATACCACCTTTCATGAGAAGGAGAACTGTGCTTCAGTGATCCTGGAGAGAATTCCCACAGACGTCTGTGGACCTTTATCGATTGCTTCAACAGAAAAACACAGGTATTATGTTATATTTGTTGATGACTATTCTCATAGATGTTAGATCTTCTTCATGCAGAAGAATATTGAAACGTTCTCAAATTTTTGTGAGTTCAAGGCATTGGTGGAGAAGGAGTCGGGGAAGCAAGTGAAAGCTCTACGGAGCGATAATGGTGGTGAATACATCTCGGGCGAATTCAAATAATTCTGTAGCAAAGGAGGAATTCGAAGAGAACTCATAGCGCCTCATAACCCACAACAGAATGGGGTCGCGGAGAGGAAGAACAGAACGATCGTGGGTGTTGCACAAGCGATGTTGCATGACCAGGGCTTACTGATGCACTTGTGGGCGGAAGCATGCAACACTGAGGTTTATGTGCAAAACCGTTGTCCTCATAGAGTACTTGGCATGAGTACACATGAAGAATCTTTTACTGGTAAGAAGCCTGATATTTCTCATTTGAAGATTTTTGGCTCACCTGTTTACATTCATGTGAAAAAGGACGCCAGGAAGAATTTGGAGCCAACTGTAGAAGTTGGGATATTTGTGGGGTACACAGAAACACCCCATAATTATCGTGTGTATTTTCCAGACAGTCGGATGACCATTGTGTGACAGGATATAAAATTCAATGAGGTGAAAGCCATGAAGTTGTCGCTTTAGAGGGAGCTACACTTGCATACATAGGAGGAATTTCTTGTTCCCAAAGATGAGCCTCTAGATTTGGATCAACCATAGGAGGAGATTCATGGAGTGGAGGAGTCCACTCATGCAGAACCTAACATCAGACAAGGCAAAAATTGTACCACAGACGCTGAGAGACTAAAGCTTGATGTGGCACAGAATGTAGGAGTTCCTACATCACAGCACAGACAGAGACAGTATCCTGATCGATTTATTGGATACATGGCTCTTATGAGCAAGTGTATCATGACAGAGCCATGTTATTTCGAAGAAGCAGTGCAAGAGCCCACATGGCTAGATTCCATGGTGGAGGAGTATGACTCCATTGTCAAAAATAGTGCTTGGGAGATTGTTCCAAGGCCAGTGGGAAAATCAGTTGTAGGATCAAGATGGATCTACAAGGTAAAGAAAGCTATTGATGGGAGCATCAAGAATTATAAGGTAATATTTGTTTCCTAGGGCTTCTCACAGATCAAGGGGATTGACTATGAAGAAACTTTTGCACCTGTCGCACGGTATTCTTCCATATGGACCATCCTTGCTCTCTCAATGCAGATGGGTTGGCAAATTCATCAGATGGATGTGAATATTTCATTCCTTAATGGGATCATTGAGGAAGAGGTGTACATTGATCAGCATGAATAATTTAAGATCTTCAGCAGCGAGTCGCATGTGTGCAGGCTCAAAAGAGCATTGTATGGGCTGAAACAAGCACCCTGTGCTTGGTACACTCGGATCAACAACTATTTCACTGGACTTGGCTTCACCAAGAGTGAGGCGGATGCAAACTTGTACCAGATTGTGGTGGAGGGTAAGCTTTTAATCATTGTACTTTATGTTGATGATTTAATACTAACAAGTGATGAGCAGTTGATACACTCATGCAAGGCAGATCTTGCAAAGGAGTTTGAGATGAAGGATTTTTGCCTCCTTCATTATTTCCTTGGATTGGAAATATGGTAGTGGGAAGGTGAACTGTTTGTGTCTCAAGGCAAGTATGGCTAGGAGATACTGGAGAAGTTTCACATGCAAGGCTGCAAGCCTATCGACACTCCTCTTCCAGGAAATTGGAAGAAAGAGGATGCTACATCAGCAGATGTAGTGGATGCCACTGTTTATCCACAGTTGGTGTGTTCGCTCATGTATTTAGTCAATACAAGACCAGACATATGATATGCGGTGAACCAGCTTTCACAAGCGATGGTTAAGCCTACCAAGCTATTTTGGAAGGCAGGAAAGCATGTCTTGAGATATCTCACGGGCACATTTGAGTATGGTTTATGGTACAGATAGGCAGATGAGGTGAATTTGCATGGCTTCATAGTGCAGATTGGGCAGGAAGCCCAACAAACAGAAAGAGTACATCAGGAGGGATTTTCAGTATCGGATCTATGATAGTTTCTTGGTACAGCAGGAAACAAATATCTATGGCACTCAATTCAGCAGAAGCAGAATACATGGCAGCAATTCAATCTGCATATGAGGCTATTTGGATCAGGAAGATTCTAGTTGGTTTGTTCGATTCACATTTAGATCCCACAGTGATACATTGTGATAATTAGAGTTGCATTAAACTCTCAATTAATCTTGTTTTTCATGATATATCTAAACATATTGATATCCGGTATCATCATATCAGAGATTGTGTGTAGCAGAAGATCATGTTGCTTCAGTACATTCCTACGGAGGATTGGGATGCAGATATTTTGACGAAGGCGCTCACCAAGACAAAATTCGAATATCATAGAGGCAGGATCGGGGTGAAGGATAATACCTATCTTGTTGAGAGGGAGTGTTGAGATTCAACAAGATGATGAGCTTAGTGAAAAGAGTCGCCTTCACTAAGTGGGCCCACAAGCTATTTTTGGCGCAAGTCTATTTTTAGACATGGTGATCAAATTTCAAAAGTTGCAGGATGCTATTTGTGGATGGTTGATTAAGTTGGAAAAATAGATGAAATTCTATTTTTAGAATATTGGGCGAAATCTATTTATAGATCGCTGATCTAAAAATAGATGCATGTCGATTATTATTACCTCTTAAAATAATCAAACTCTAAATAACAACTTATTCTCTTGGAGCACTTTGTTTCAGTGCACATATGTGGCACATCAGTGGACTGATGGAATTAAAAAATTCCCAAGGGTTTACTGGAGCTAATGCATGGAGGACTCAGTTAGAACTCAAGTGGCATAGTTATGACATAGTTGGAAGAGTAGTTATGGAGTTGTATTTAGTTTAACTCAGTTAGACTCAGTTGATCTAGTTGTATCTAGTCTAACTGAATGATACACTAGCAAGAGTGGAGTGAATTAATTAGTTAATTAATTCAAAAATAATAAATCATTAATCAACTGAACAATACAGCAGTTAACTACAGTGCATGGCAGTTTTAGTGGAGACCCAGTGGAGAGATAGGTGAAAGGGCAAGATGGACTATCTGTTGTGACTATAGTGATGCATTTATTGCATCACACACACATTGGAGTTGCCAATGAGGATTGCGTAGTCAATGCAAGGGTAATTCAAATTCATTCAGAGCTATTCTTTAGCATGGATTGCACAGTGGAGGCAAGCTAGCAGGGGGAAAATATCGGTGCATGGATTTGCATATTTTTCTTTATCAGTGTATGACGATTGTATTGTACTGAGAGCTTGATTTACTAAGCTTTGTATGAGATTTTCATATGATCTCCATGATACATAATATATGATAGTTGGGGTTTTCAGCTTCAGGCTTTCCCGTTAAACAACTGTATTATGTGCGATTGTTTTATTTATACTTTACATGTGTGTGCAATTAATTTTCTGCAAAAGATTAACAATGGAATGATCTAGTATTTTGAAAGAAGTTAAATATTGTGAGATCAAGTGAATCTAGGACATATGCATGCTTAGTGCATATAATTTCTACACCCTATACTACTAGCCCTTTCGGCATTGATCTGCTTGCACAGGCCAAAATCGCACCTGAAGCAGTATGGGAGGGTGCTGGAACTAGGTTTCCGAACCCTGGGAGAGGGTAGGTACGTCAAGCAGAGCTGTGTTCAACTTCACAATTACCAGATTGTATATCACAAAACCCAGATGTATAGATCCATTCGCATCCACGTGCACAATACCAATTATAATCATAGTAAACAACAGATCATAAAATTCATAGAACATTAACGCAACTGTCATAGCTATTCTTGCATAAAGTATAATAGGTAGATCTAGGTCAAATGTCAACGCAACATAAGAAATTAACACAGTTAATTTCGTAGCTTAATACAGAACCATGCATAACACAACAGATATCATAGATTCGCATTAACAGATTTAGATATTCCACAACCTTCCACTTTCATTAATCCTTCAGATCCTTTTATAATACCCAAAACCCAACCTACGCACACAACAACAGGGTCCACACACAGCAGGACTGAAGATCTCCATGCACATAGCTAGTAGGAGTCCTTTCCCCAATAACCCAAACAGATCTACTAATTCGTAATTCTCACCAATCTTAATGCATCGTCCATATTGACTCAAAATGTCCTTCTATTTATAATGATCTAGCCTAATCTTTCCTGTGGTCTGCAAAACGTGGTTTGCAGACTCTAGGTATGATTAGGCTAGATTGTTATAAATAGAAGGACATCTACCCTTTGACCCATTATGATGCTTTCGGGGATTTTACCCACCCCAAAACCCCTACACTAGACTAAAATATGCCAAAAAAATATAAAAATACTCAAAACTGTCCCAATTTGCAACCTTTGGAGGACCATGTTCCAACAATCCACCAACACAATCTTGTGACTCGTCCTGAGTCACTGTGGTGGTGGAGTCTCCACCTGAGCGCGCAGTGCATTGATGGCTACGACCAGTGGGGGAAGCACTTCTTGACTCTGAGCAGTAGCGCTCTGCGCAATATCTACGAGCTTCTATGATGTCAGTCCTTCTATAGCAGCGGGGACACTCTCCAGTGTATGGTTTAGTCGCTTAACAACAACATCAACATCCTGTGAGAGTCGGAGGGCTGCGGCAGCCCAAGGCTTCAAGCGTTCTCCAATGACGTGCTTCTTATGCCAGAGCTCCTCAATCTCATCTTGGAAGGTGTTGCTGGTCCTCAATCATGCCAAACGCTGTGCAGGAACCAAGGTGGGTAATTTAGCCTCGATCTGCTTGAAAGCTTCCTCCTTCTACCGCAAGTCCTAATTTATTTGCTAGAGGATCGGATCGTTCTGGACCTTGGTCCATAACTACATGGTTGTCTCTAGTAACTGGGCGCCCTGAGAAATCTGCCCTGTAATGATGTTTGTAGCTGCGGTCACCAGCGCAGCGCGCTGGTCTCGTACCTTCGGGGGTGTTTCGAGCTGCAATTTGGCCTGTAAGTCAGTAATTTGGTGCTCCAGCTGCGTCTTAATGACCTGCATTTCCATCCTGGAAGCCTTCAACGTTGTGACCAATCCTTCAACTTTAGCCCGGGGGGTGGCCGCGGTCGAGGTCTCTTCTGTAACCTCTGTGCAGGGCTGGTGGATCAAGGTTTCGAGCTCTTCTTGCTGCGCGACAGCAAGGAGCACTTCCACGTTCTGTTGTGCAATGGTATGTTCGGTCACATCGAGTTTTTGGTGTACTTGCTGGTCCCAATGGTGAATCTCCTGAAACACAGCGGTGTGGAGACCCTGCAATGATTCGTGGGGCAGCTTGGCTAGATTCAATTGCACCCCTGCACCTGCTTGGAGTTGTATTCCCTGGTCGGGAAAACTGATCAAAAGGGCGGCGTTAGGTAAGGAACAAAGATGGCTTTCCTCCGTAGCTAGCGTTGTATTGCTAGATGCCAAGGAGTCCATCCCTGAACCATGCTAGTCTGTAGCATGTATGTCTTTAACTGCAGGGTGCGAAGCTTGGCTTGGATGGTTTTGATCGCAACCTTCTATTGTTCCTCTAAAGCTACCCATTTGTCTTCTGTGGCCAGTGTGACTGCATCTTCAATTTTTTTGAGATCTCCCTCAATCAACGTAATCATCTCATCTCGTTCCTTCCGCTGGGCACACTGCTTCTTTCGGGGCCCCTTGACAGGCTCGCCTATTCGCTTTGTACCTTCGATGTTTACTTCCTTCGTGCCCAGATCTGGCTGCGAATCGACCTGGGTTTCGGCCTCGGTGTATTTGGTTGTGTGTCCTTTTTCATGACTGCGCCTGAGTCTTTCCCTATACTCTTTCCCATGCCTCCAGTCTCCTTGATGATAAAAGGTGGGAGCACCTGCGTCGTGCTAGTACCTACAGTGCCCCTTGCACTATTTTTAAAGCCTATCTTCCAGGCAGGAGGCCATAGCGCAATCACACTGTCAAATTCATCGTCTGCTACCATATAAGGAAGTGACGTCCATGTTTTATCCTTGTGGCCATGGATCTGAATGTTGTGCATGGTAACCTGGAATGCTGCAATACTTTTGTATCTATCATATACTGTTGGGGACAACCAAGGTCAAGAATTGATGGCTACTACCACGCTACTCTGGAAGAGGACCCAGAAGACTTGGTCATCCTCTATGCGTTGTGCATCCTTGGAATCCCACAAATGGGCATACCGATCCCCTTCGCACATATCTGGGGTGAGCTCGGGGATGACCGACTCCGCAGGGGCCTCCCAAGTGACTAGGGCTATAAGGAACAGTAGGCAGGCATAGCAAAAGGCTTTTCCCTACTTTTGATATTCGTAGACATTGGTTAAGAAATCATCGCATAAGTATTGGGCCCAATTGAAGTAGACCCCCTTCACACATTGACCTGCTAACCGAATGACATAAGCAGGGACGGTTGCAACCTAGTACTTTCGCATTAGCTTGCATGCTAATAACATGGTACCCATCTGCGTAGTAGGGTCACTGATAGATTTGATGACGAAGCCCCACGTATTTCTTTCCACATGGTAGGTCTGACGCACATATTCGACGGTTTCCCCCTCATATTTCTTGCCCACACGCTCTAGAGGGTGCAGCCCGTTCATGGGAAGACCTGTAATTTTGTGAACCAACACAGCATCAATAGGGAATCTTTCACGAATCCATAGACAACCATCATGAATTAAGGCAAGCAACTGTCGAGCCAGCTGATCTGTGACGTTGTAGTGGCCAAAGTGGGGCATTCACAGTAGGTTCAAGAGCCCGGATCTGGCTAATCCACTTACCCAGCGCTAAGGAACGACTGTGACCACATCATCCGGATAAATCGTGTCAAAGTACAATGCAGGGGCCAGCTCATGGAAGGCTTCATAATTCGCCAAGCCGTGATCGTCGAATTTGACCTCATGGTGCTTTCCGCAAGGGTCACTAAGGACAGGGACCTCTCCTAGGGTTAGTGGTGTCTACAGATAGGTAATCAAGTCATCGAGGTTCTTTGGTGTGTGTGTCGAGGGCCTACGCGGTCGGATGAGGGGAGGTAACCATTTGATCAGATTGGCGAGCTAGGCTTCCTCCTATGCAGCCTGAGTCTAACGCATTGATCACAGGGACTTGGCCTGCCTTGGGGAAGTCCTAGGCTTCCCCGTAGCCAATTTCACAGCTTTCGGGGGCTTCCCTAAGCCCTGTTCTCGCTCTTTTCCCTTCCTTGTGACTGGCGTCGAGAGCACTTCTTCATCCTCAGACCCAATCTCCATATTTCCTCAATTTCTAGATCTGTAGGTGTCGAGGGCTCAGCAGGGTTAGTGTCCGTCATTCTAGCGCGGAAAATGAATCCCAACTCTAGGTGGCTATTTTCAGAAGGGGGAGGTTGATCAGACATGAAAGGGACAGTGCAGACCTAAAAAATCTTACAGCTCAAGTTCATTCGAGATAAAGATGATAAGTACAACCTATGAAAGTGAGGTGGAACCATTGTCTGAGCTATCCTACCCTTTTTATAATGCTTGTGGGCGTTCAATGGTAGGGTATACTTGACCTGGAACTTACCATCAGGTAAATGGTAAAAAATCCCTAAAATTCACCCCATTAAATGCCAGCGGCCTGCTCCTTTTAACAGTAACTTTTTCTTTTTACCAGATATTATTGTGCCAACAGCTAGTTTTCGCACCTCCTATGCACTTAGCATACCTACTACACTTGGGTTAAACACCTGCACCTCTTGTGCATCCTCCCCCAACACAAGCTTGATCCCTAGGTACTTCAAAACCAAAGAAATTTTTTCTCGACATATGTCATCCCAACAAAACCAGGCCTCCTTTGTAAGCAAGTCTTTTAGAGGTGTTGTGATCAGTGCATACCCCCGAACGAAATTTTTGTAATAACCTGCATGGCCGAGAATTGAATGCAATTTTCCCCTTGTTGTAGGAGTTTCCGGATATATGATAACTCAGCCTCCTATATCTGCACCCCCAATCTTAGCCACCGTGGGGTGCATCTCAATGCTACCCATTCGCAGCCTGAGCGGTCTGGTAACTGTGCGCATCTCGTCCAATTCTGAGTTAGAAACAGCTTGTGGATCATCCTGACCTTCTTTTGGGGCTAGGCTGGGGTAGTTGACCATGCTTGGTACCCACGGTTCCCATGTGGGTACTTCAAGTGCGACATACAGGTGTGATTCACCCCATGCTACAGTGTCAAGCGTCTTTGTCCCGCCTACTAACCCAAATGTTCCCAGAAAGTCCTCCTTCAAAGTCTCCTAGTGGCAGGTGCACTGACATAGCTCCGCATCTAAGTACCATGCAGTGGGAAGTGGTCCCAAGGCATGAATAAACAGATGAACCCACTCTTTGGTAGCCCTGTAGCACCACTGTTATGTCCAAGCGAATAGATATTCGCATGGGTCTTCTGGCCCAAGGAATGCCTTGACTCGTACATCATATGGGGCCTCAAATCGTAGGATCATCATATCCCAACACTCCTCCCAATCCTGGAACGCCTCCTCATGCGTCTCCCACCATCGCGCAGGTGTTCCATGCACGGTTAGCTTAAGGGCCCATAGCCTTCATTCCCTTGGAACCTTAGCTTCAAATGCTTGTAAAAATTCCTTAATATTACCAGAACCATCAAAATAAGGTAGGTCTCTTACCTCTGAGGAAACGCAGTGGAAGTCCTTTGTGACACGAAGACATCGCAGCGCAAAGACATCATGTAACCGATTTTTCCAATACTCTATCTCCCCATCGGAGTCAGAGAAGCATTCACTATCCTTTTCCTGGCAAAGTACTCCATCCGTCGTGGGGTTTATCCAATCCTCATCTCACGTAGTCAACTTATGGATTTGATCCACATTTTTTTGTCACACACCAGTTCTGTGTATCGTTCGCCTTTCACAGGATCTAATGGTACTATTACCCTTGTACCATTATTTTCAAATACCATGCTTCTCCTCTTTAGGTTAATGATGCCTCCCATATCGATGGCCCAATCCAAGCCTAGGAGCACAGGGTAGGGGTCCGCATCTTCTACAATCTGAATTACTTCAAAATCAGCTCGAACCTTGACCCCTATGATATCCACCACAATCTTTGATAGTCTCCCCAAGGGTATGATCTTCTATAAATTGGCCATACACAGCTGGATAGTGGAACATTCCAACTTAGGTTCCCCCATTCGTTGCCAAGTCTGTTTAGGTAATACATTTGCATCTGACCCTAGGTCCAAAATAACCTGATCCATCTCGTAAGCACTGATCTATGTAGTCAACCACATCTCCCTACCAGTGCATTTCTTATATCTATATAGTTTGTGTACGTCCTTGATTTCTGGAGGGAGGCTAGGTCATGCTACACAGCTATCTATTAATGCTTGAATATTTTCCATAGCCTTTGGGTTGTGTAGTAGCTTCATACATGCCTGTAAAAAGGGTTTGACCTCCTCATTTGCCTTGAGGTCTCCCGGCGGCTGCAAAGTAGACAACTCTACCTCGGAAAATTCTTTGCGAGCTACGACAAATGTTTCTTTCTCCTTTTTTAGATCTAAACCTTCATGCTTGATAACTTCTTTTCGGATCAGAGGTTCGGTCGTAGTCTTCTCCCCAGGCCCCCCAGTGGCCATCCCACTGCGTGTTAAGACATTCATGCTTAGATCTTTGTCTCGTAGTTCATCCTTAACCCTCTGCGCATTCTGCGTAGGTGTCGGCTGCTTCTCGTGCATTTTTGCTATCAATATTGGACAGTCTTCAATCGCATGGTCCAGCTATCTGCAATACTGGTAGGACTGCCTTGTAGGGTTTGGAAAGTCCCTAGCAAAGTGTCCTACTTCTCCACAGTTATAATAAATTAGTTGTCATCGTCCCCGACCTGCACTTCCACCTCTTCCGCCTCCCCTACCCCTGGCTAGGGAGCCACCTATGCTCGAGAGGGATCTTAGTGAGGATGGATCTGAATGTACCCTATAGATGTTCCCTTGATTGATCAGCAAATCATACGTCTAGCAGTTCTGTTCATCGTGTCCTACTGACCTGCAGAACCTGCACCATTGCTGCTTTACTTCTGGGACATATGCAGTAAGGCGAGGATAGTGGTTTGTGTCATGCAGCCCTGCAATGCAACAATCATCACACCATAGCGCTGGCCCACTTGATCCTGCAACTTCCCTAGGGCACAATGGACTAGGTCCCCCGGCCTACATATAGTCTGCTAAAAGACGGCAGTTATCCTTGGTGTGACTATTCGTCCTGCATCGTATGCACCATATTTCAGGGCTAGCCACTGCACCTCGCTCCTTTCGCAGATTCTAGATCTCCAAGTGCATCGCCTCCAGATTTCCTTGGATCTGTTGGATGCCCAATTGGGTATCGTCTCTGGGTGCAGCTTCTAACTTCATAGCGACCTCCAAGGATTTTTCCTGTGATTCGAAATTTTGGTGACACATAGGTACACGCAGGTGAGGCAGTAGCATAGCAATGAACCATTTTGTGTGATGTTTATCATCATACTGAAATCCTTCTTCTCTAATTACCTTCTTCAGTCATTGATCGGCCTCCCACACAGACTCAGAAGGCCCTTGCTTAAAATCCTTTAGATCAACCACTATTTGAGAGTAGGACTTAGGCTTCTTGAACTATTGCTTCAAGGCGTTCTTAATCTCTTCAATGGTTGTTTTTTCATGTTAGCCGATGTATCCCACATACCAGTCCAAAGCTCTTCCTTCGAAGGCAAGGGATAGTTTTTCCCTCTTCATCGCATCACTAGCTACGTTCTGCGTAGTCCATACCGATTCTGCGACAAACCAGAACTGATCCATGTCTTCATCTCCCACACCCTTAAAGTTAGGTAACTTCATATGCGCAGCCATGTCGTCTTCCAGTGGTGGCTAAGGTGTAGATGAATTCTTACCCCTATGCTGGTTCGAAAGTGGTCTGGCTAGATGACTCTGCGCAACTGCTGCTCTTACCAGACTGTAGACAGATCTATATCCTTCTTGGTTGGTCTGATAGTACTTGCCACTTTGTGTCATACTCCCGTCGGGATAAGAGGTCATTCATTCAGTGTGGCTACACAGAATACTCTTTTCGCACAGTAATATCTTAATTAGCAATGGTAAGGTCTTCAGAAACTTACCCCGGAATCCCTTGAAGAATCTTCGCTCTGCTTCAGAGTAGGAGACAAACTGATCGATGGAAAATTCTGTCACAAACCCTCCTAGCACACTGTCCACCCAGTGGTCCACCGTGTGAGTGATGGTGTTATCAGTCTTCTCTAACTGCTAGATCAATCCCCAGGTCCACTGTGTGACCCGCTCGTCCTTCCAACACTTTTGAAATTCGACCAACCTTGCGAGCCACTCCCGGAGCTCGATCGCAATTGTCACAAAGAAGATCTCGTAGATCTCTGTGAACATATACTTATTCTTCCACTCTTTGGTGGTCAACCTCTTACTTTGGTTTTCTTTTACTGTGAATTCCTGAACTTGCTGTTCAAACCATTCATCAATCTCTTTTCTTTTAGGTTTCCAATATGGCCTTGGCATTACCCGATCCCTCTCTCAAAATGCTCCTGGTCCTGGCAACGAAACCATTTGTTGGCTCGAGGGGTCCTGACCTAGGTTCGGAGGTTAAGGTTTGCCAAAAAACCCCTATACTACTGGCCCTTTCGGCAGTGACCTACTTGTGCAGGCCAAAGTCTCACTCGAAGTAGTATGGGAGGGTGTTGGAACCAGGTTTCCACACCTTGGGAGAGGGTAGGTAAGTCAAGCAGAGTTGCGTTCAACTTCACAATTACCAGATCGTATATCACAGAACCTATATCTATAGATCTCTTCACATCCACGTGCACAATACCAATTATAATCACAGTAAACAACAGATCATAAATTCACAGAACATTAACGCAACTATCACAGCTATTCTTGCATAAAGTATAACAGGTAGATAAGCATAAGCAATTAACACAGTTAATTTTGTAGCTTAATATAGAACCATGCATAACATAGCAAATATCATAGATTCGCATTAACAGATTCAGATATTCCACAACCTTCCACTTTCATTAATCCTTCGGATCCTTTTACAATACCTAAAACCCAACATGCGCACATAGCAGCAGGGTCTGCACACAGCAGGACTGAGAATATCTGCGCACACAGCTAGTAGGATTCCTTTCCCTAATAACCCAAACAAATCTACTAATTTTTAATTCACACCAATCTTAATTCATCGTCCCTATTGACTCAAAATTTCCTTCTATTTATAACGGTCTAGCCTAATCTTTCTTGTGGTCAGCAAATCGTGGTTTGTGGACTCTAGGTCTACCCTTTGACCATTACAATGCTTTCAAGGCTTTGACCCACCCCAAAACCCCTACGCTAGACTAAAATATGCCAAAAATATACAAAAATACTCAAAACTGTCCCAATTTGCATCCTTTGGAGGACCCTGTTCCAACACTCCTACATGAAAAATGAGAAAAACATGAAAAACATTATTGCAATCATGTTTTTTCATATGTTTCTCATGTTTCATGTAGCAATATCCATTAAAATTATGCAACATGGGTACTCCTTGGACGACAAATCAATTTTTGCATCCAATGAGTACTCCCATTCGAAATTTTAGTAAAATATTAGGAAGATAAGTTGAAAATACGAGTTAAAAATTTAGTTTTATTATTTTATTAATTTTTAATATTTTTACTTTTCTACACCAAAAATGGTGAATCATCCACCATGGTTGAAATCATCATCTTGAATCCTATTGGTTCTTATAAATTTTATTTTGGTTATACATTTTTCTTAGGAGGCCCATTTTAGACCTCAAAATTTCTCTAATGGAAAATATGGTTTCCATATGAGGTAAGAGGAATCCCTAGGAGAAGGAACACGAGTTAATCTAGAAATATGGAGGCTTCCCTCTAGGTACACAATGGTGGAATTATTTATTATCCTTAAGAACTTCTTATTACAGTTATTTCTCATAATATTGTGTTTTGAAGATCTCACAAGGTTGTCATGAGAATGGAACAAAGGGTGAGAGAAATAAGGAGTGCAACAAACAAGCTTCCCAAGGTGATGGTCACATTGGAGAGGGGAGGTCATGGAGTGATCAAAACCTTGAGGGTGTGTCAAAGGAGGTAAAGTATAATCAATGAGGGGCTCTTCCTTGACACTATAATCGGAAGGGGGAAAGGGTTCATTGTCACTTAAGATCATATGACAAGGGGTGAGGGAATCACTTGATGAAGACTCAATATGATGAAGAATAGGGAAAGGAAAAAGGGAGGGTGAAGTATTGTATTCAATGGGTTTATCTTCCCCAAACTCATACTCTAAAGGCTCAAGTTAGTTGAATATAGAATCATACCGAGGATAGGTGGGAGCCTTATCGATTTCCTTAGTATCAAATATTGGCTCTCTCCTAAAAGGAGAATTGATCACTTCCAACTGTCCCTCTTTATGCAATGGTAAATAATAATTCTCCTTCCCAAGGGTATCAATGGATATTTCATCATAAATAATGCCTGAGAGAAAGGAAAAATCAATCTCAGCTTCATCCTCCTTGTCGGTGTCATAAATGGAAGCATAATAAAATTAAGTACCAACAATTTCCCATTTCTCCCTTTCAATGTGGAAGTAATATCCAATGTCATATTCCAAGGGGATAATGGGATCACCTTCCTCAAGGTTCTCAAATGGAGATTCATCAGGAGTAATATCCTTGAGAAAGGTAAGGCTAGTCTCAACTTCACCTTCCATAGTTTCATCCTTCCTAATGCAAGTGTTCTCAAAATCATCCTTTTCATCATGTGGACCCAAGGAGGAATTTTCTTCTTTGTCATTTCTTAGATTCGCAATGCCTTGATTATGCTCTATTAAGGCTTCCTCTTGGATGCTTAATGCAAGGTATACTTGAAAATATCTAAGAAAGCCACCAACGAACTCCTCAATAGATGATATGCTCTTAGGCTCATGATCATGCAACCATGAGTTATGACCATCGAAACATCCCATGAACAAAAACATAATTTCATCTTGGTGAACCATTTTCTCTCTTGAAGCATGTGCATTAAATATTTCTACATGGTAAATTGTGGAGAGTGGGTCACCATCAAACATGGACACCCCACGTACCATCCTTCTCGCGACATGAATAGGTTACCCATGGATGCAACCGATGTACAAAGTCGGAAAATCATCAAATAAAGGTAACCTATTTTAGATATACATGAAATATATGTAGGAGTCACCGGGGTGAATTTAAATATGCTTAGAAATATGCTTGCTTCACCCTATAAGCATCGACCTTAAAATTCAATGAAGAACTAGGCATTCTTTATTCCAATCAAGTCACCAATCATGACATGTAAATATTTCGTATGGGGAAAAAAACAAATGTCTCGCATCCCCGGAAACGGCGCCAAAATCTTACCTTTCAAACTAGCAGGGGACCTAGGAAGGGATCCTATAGGGCTCCTACTAGGTCAAGGAAAAAAATGGATATTTAGCCCACTGTCACCTCAACTAAATCTCCCTACTCTTTACGTACTTTCACCTATGGGAGGAGACCCGGTATATGGGGAATCACCTATGAAGATTATATCAATCAAATGGATAAGAAGTGATTCCAATGACACTTTCCTAGGAGAAACTCAAAAAGAGGGCTTTCTTGTTTTGTAAGAAAGGTGTAGTGTTTTCTAGGAGTGGTTGATGAGGATTTGAGGTCTAGGTTTAGGGAATATCACTTGCAAAGTAGCTTCCTAACCCTCAAAATCCTTCCTAATGGTCTTTAAAGAACTAACTTTGATAGGAAACGAGATAATGTGGGACCAACTGGACCCCAGGTTAGGACAAGGGGATAGGTTTTAGAAACCAATGATGGGTTTGACCTAATCAGGGAGAAGAATGGGATCAAAGAGAAAAAATTAAATTGAAATTAATGCAATGATCCTTATGAGGTAGTTAGCAGAGGGAAACCTAAGGAAAATGTTGGCCTCAAGGCTAGAGCTTGGGATATATCGGTATCCAACCATAAAAATAACTTAAACTTTTGAGGACACCTACGAGACTCCCAAGTGCAGTAGAGGCCAAGAGATCGAAATTTTCTTGTGGGTGGTTTGCTGGAAAAATGATGCCCTAGGAAGCCTAATGGGGCTAGACCTCAAAAGAAGAGAAGAAGCTGAAGAAAAATATTATTTAAAGTGATCACCAGTTTAATACCAGTGCCTTTCTCTTTGGGAGAGATGGAGTCATGGATAAATTAGGTGTTTTCTTGATTTCAACTTATCAAGGAATCCTAGAAGACAACTTTTATAGGCTTAGGGATAGTTTGAAGCAGCTTCAAGGTATTTGTACTTTGTTTAGCATAATTCAATTAATTATAAGGATAAATTTAAAAATTATTATCCCTGGGAACATTCATTCATTCATTACATGGCCTAATCATGATACAACACCATTTAGAAACTTAATTTCCACAACTTCTTATAAATTGATGCAGTAAATAAGCCCTAGAATAGTGAAATTCCCAGCATCATGATGTAGAAAAATTACATAACAAAAATAGCATTTAAAAAGTACTTACATGCAAGAATAATATATACAAACATCAAATTTTCCAAAAAGAGAAGCTCCAAGACAAATAATTTTTAACCAAACATCAAATTCATCCATTCATCAAAAGTATCATCCTCCAAAGAATGTGAAATTATCACAAGAGCTAATGATAAATCCAAGTGATGATGAGAGAATGAATCAAGTCTCATCTATTTATACAATTCCTAATGAATTATATTTATATAAACTTGGCCCAATGTAGCCCCTAAAATAAAATAATGTACAAAATAACAATCTTTTTGTGACAAGCCCACCAAAATAGCTCAAAATCAAAATAGTAAGCTTATCAAGAGGTTGAATAATAAATAATACATGGTGTTGGACCTTATTAGGGGCCTAATGAAGTCCATGAGTGCCATAATGTGTAACATGACTCCCAAACGTAGTGGAAAAGGGGTTGGCCCCTTGTTCTTCAAGCAATGAACTTGTGGTGCTCCAAAATGGATGTGGGGGCACACAAATGTCCTCATGGGTCTCCAAATCAATCGAAGATGCTTGTATACCATATACAAGGGTTTGGATGATGGTATAAATGGTTCCCCATCAATATGTAGGTCCTGGATCATCTTCCAAATGTGTGGTACAATTTTGGATCCAGTTGGGCATGGTGAACCAGGTGCATCATCCTCATCCAATAAGTGAACCACGTGTAATCTATGAATGATTCTGGGGATCCATGTAATGATGTCTACTATGATGGAGGCCCATGGCTCTCTACACACACCCTACATGTGCCAATTTATCCCTATAGACAGTTAGGATCCCATATAGGGAGACTAAACCCCAAAATGGAGACCATCTGCAATCTTGCATAATATCCAATGCATCCCCTCGGCTTCCAGTACCACAATTCATTAAATAAATCGAGTAAAATAGTTTACAAATCATGGAAAATAGGTGGCCACTTCATAATGGCATACCCTTCCAGAATGGTATTGGGCATGTGCAAGTGTTTGCAATGCTCAAAAGGGGGTTAACCAAGCATCCTATTAGGTGGTTTCAAGTTCTAAAGGGCGTGATAGGTACAAGGTACATCCTTCAAAAGGTGGTGGCATGTGATAAAGTGATGGAGCGGAGTAGGTATGAAGAGGTAATATTGAGCCACATGTCAAGGTACAAGGGTAGCTAAATAAATGGAAGCCCACACTTGGTTATATGATGTCTAGGAGGGATAAATCATGGTACATGACTTTCCCAACCTTGATTTTTCCACCCTTATTCACATGCATTTTTCCTTTTATGATTTTTCTTAGGTTAGTTACTCAGGGCTCAAGGGAATGAGAGCATGATGTGTAATATATAGCAGTATATATCCCCCTTTGAGGTGGGGCAGTTGATTTCCCACTGGCGGTTGGGACAATCATGGGTTCCTGAATGATAGAGGAGGCTCATCTAGGGCCTATAGGAACCAATGTGATGGCCATAGAAGGGGGTATAAATCATGTATGTATTTTTCTTGTGTGCTAAAAAAAACTTTCCCGACTATATTTTTTATTTTGTGGTACAATTTCCTATTGTAAGTGGACAATTTTTCTGTTGCCTTTATTTTTAGCTACATCAACCTCTGGGGCATCATTCTAGGCCCAACCCAATATGTGGGCAAGGAGGAGGGGGTGGTTGACCCTATGTGGACCCAGTTAAGAGAAGTTATAAGAGGGGTTATAATGAGTGGAAGGGGAGTGATATTTGTAGAGCGAGGAGTGGACCACGCAACCAAAATTAGGGTTTCCTTGTACTACCATCCCTAAAACCCAAACATCAGTAAAAGAGATCCCACGAGACTAGGGTCCAAGGTTAAGATCCAAAAGAGACCTAGGGGACAAGAGAACAGATCCAGTCCACTCTTTTCGTCGAATCCCCCATTAATCCATGACCAAGGTTTTCCATGGCAACTAAAATACTCAATTACTAAATGACAAAGCGTGCCAAATTGCCTTGATGACACCTTAATCCCTGTTGGGTTGATACCTTGACAATTAGCCTAGATGATATCTAGATCCCTAGCATTGTGTATGTTGATACTCCTCGGAGAACATGTCAATTTGAGTTCATCTATGTACCTATTTGTACAATCATGAATACCTCACTAATTAAGAGAGAGCATTGAAATTTTAATTATGGTCGGTCTTCATAATTGTTATTATACTTCATCATTATGTATTTATTGTAATACATATATTTGAGGCATGGGTTTCATGATCTTTTAATTAATTCATTAGGTTAAAGCCTCCATTGAAGGCTTCTAGGCTTTTCTTGAATCATAAGAGTCATTTTCAAATGTATTTGACCCTTCCTTAGATTTTGTATTATCTAAAGAAAAAATATTTTGAGTCAAAAGAGTCATTTTACACCTCCTCACCAATTCGGCCATGCCTTGATGAAGTCAACCCTGTTTGGAGTTTTTCAACTCTGTGGAAGCAGTATATATAGAAGGAGGGTTTGACCTCCTTGGAATCAATTCATCACAAGTTCAATTTGTAGTGGAAAGAAGAGAAAAAGAAGAGTGAAGTCTAAAGGAAGGAAGATAAAATCAAGGAAAAGTGAAAAATACAAGTTGTAGGCATCTCTCTCATAGGTGCGAAATTTTCTATGGTTTCTGGGCAATTACAGGAGGCCGAAATTTTTTATTCTATTGCAAGTCTGAATTTTAGAGTTGCAGGGAACCAAAATTCCAAATTGAGTAGATTTTAAGGGCATTGATCCTTGTTTACTTTGGAATATTTGGTTTACTTGGAAGGAGGGTTGACTAGGTGATTATAAGAGGTCTTTGTCTTGGTCAAAAGTTCTTGGAGTGTATCACTTTGACTTGGTTCTATTAGCGAAGTAGATTTTGATTGGTTTTCCCCTAGGAGAGGGGTTTTTCCCTGGTTGAGTTCCTACATCTTTTGTCCCTTGTTCTTGTGATCTTCATGCATCTTTTATTTGGTAATTTCTTGAAAAAACATAACATAGTAATAAATTAAACAAGCCAACACATCACAAGTAATTATTAATAATAAAGGAATCAAAACCCTAATAACTACATGCATTGATTTCTCAACATTGCAGTATTCATGCGAGTATGGTGAGGATCTTTGGTAGACGAACTTTGGTTGGGAGTGAACTCCTAGAAAGGAGTTGGTGGCTATGGGGTTTTCTTATGGTTTCACTAACTAGGGTCTGAAAAGCTTGACTTGTACCAATGTTATGATAATTTTGTGGTGTATATGCATGCTCCATGTTTTGTATATGTATGCAATTTTCAATGGCCCAAATTTTGTGTACTTTCATATTTGGTTTTCAATTATTTTATCTTCATGATTGAGGATATTTTAGCTCATGCTTCTCATATAAACTTAACAAAACATGTAGTTGAACTGGTTAAGTGATTCAACATGATAACTTGAAGATACATAAGAAGAAGAATTATTGTTACATTATGTTGTAATAAGAGAAATAAAATCTATTATTTCCCTTGAAAAATGTACCCTAATGGTTGTAGCATTGAGAAGTACGCTCACATGGTATTTATTTATTCAATGGGATGCTAGCTGAAATTGGGTTAAAGGGAAGGGAAGTGTTTTTGTTGTAATTTAATATTCCAAATCATCCCTAATGTTGAAATTTCATAAGGAATAGATCTAGGAAACCTCAAGTTTGAAGTGAAATTTTATAACTTTCATTACTTTCCCTACATCAAAATTTATGAACGGTATCAAAGAGGATTGAACTAAGATTACCTCCTTGTGAATTTCAAGGTCAAATATTTTAGTTTTTCTTCATCTTAATGGTTATTGGGTGACAAAACCCTAACATGATTGAGATGATCACTTTCCCCCATGAAGTGTTTGATGGGTTGATACCCTAATTACAATTGTGATGAGAATGTCCATCCCCTATGAGAGGTTGTATATCTACTTAATTGTTTGTTGGTATGGAATTATTTTTAGCGGGTGTGATTTCTATGAGTACATGCAATAGTTGATTGATTTTTTCCTATGGGTGCCAGTGTTTTTTCACTTCTAATAAGTAATTGTTCCACATTATTGATCGCTAGTATAGATTTGATTTTAGTGAGTGCCATGCCCAAGAGGTACTAGGATAGGTGGTTGATTTCTTTTAGTGTATATCAATTTTCTATGGATGCCATGGATTTATTTTTAATAGGTGTGATGCCTAGGAGCTATTATAGGTAGTTAACTTGTTCTAGTAGGTGTTGATGTGTTTTTACCTATGATAGATAGAGGGTCCATTTCATTTACTGATAGTATGTGATCTATATTTTAGTGGGTGTGATGCCCATTGAGGCCTATTATAGATGGATGATTTGGTCTAATGGATATCAATGTCTAGACTAGGATGATGCTTGTGATAGGATGCTAAGCCATTTAATTACTTATTGATATTTGGAGCCTAAAATAGGTTGATTCATTATGTGATAGACTGATGATTATTTACTAATTTGTTTTGGTTGGGTTTTGGTGTAAGGGTTTATAAGAATGAAAACCTTACTCAATTTTAGTGATTGTTATATATAGAGGGATCTTCTAGTATTATCCGTCAAAAATAGTATCGGTTGTACATATTATACAATTGTGGAGAAATCAATCATGGATGTGAAGATGAGACTAATCCATTGGTGATTGTGTGCATTTGTACTTGTACTTGATCTTGGAGAATGGATATTTCATGTTGTGCTCTTCATATGTGAACTCTTTCTCTTGGATCAGTTGGCATTGAAGAAGGGTGTGGAAGCCTTAAATTATAAATAGATTCAAAACCTATGATGGTGGAACCAACGATTGACTCTAAACTTGCAATGTATGGGAGTAGTGATGAGTGCCAATGACATAGTTATTTGATTCTCTCAAATAGATCGAATTAGCCATGGCAACACTTTTTCTTCAAGGTTCTCTCAATAAGAGGAAAGTGACATTGTTGAGGTTGTTTCTTCAATGGATGAAGTTTTTGTAGTGCAACTTGATGATGAAGTTTATGGGTTCATTAGAGGAAACTTCATCCTAAAAGTGCCCATGAAATTTTCATGTAATTTCCATGTCATAATATGTAACCAATAAAAATATTTAAATTTAAAAAGAGGTACATGTAAATATTTTGGAGGGAAAAGAGAAAAAATATTTTTTTTAATTGTATTTTTGACTTATCTCCCTACAGAACATAGCTACCGATCAAACGAGAAAATTACCTAGTACTCGTTTTTTTGAGGTAGCAAAAAAAGCACCTGATTTTGAAAAGTCATGATGTAGAATCACCCTTTTTTTAGCATAATTTTGGCACTTCAAATTTTGTTATGACTTTTTTTTTTAATGTCATGATTTTTTGTCGATTTTGAAAAGTGGTGATGTAGGATCGCCTACTTTTTTTAGAGGGTTGTTTTTGACACTATAAATTTTCTAATGTCTTCTTATTCCCTGAGATGTTTATTTTTAAGTGTATTTATGTACTTTTTTTTCTTTTTTCTTTTTTCTTTTTTATATTTTCTTTTTTCTTTTTTTTTAATCTTCATTTTTTTACATAGTTAAAAAAATAAAATAAAAAGGGTCAATATTTTAAAGCTAGGAATTTCTATATTTTTATGTATTTTTAATTAATATTTCAATGCACATCAAATAATTGTCACTAAAAAACCAATATTTTTAATCATTTGACAAAAAAATACACATTTTCAATATAAATACAATGAAAAAATACACATTTTGAGACTTTTTGTTTAAAAAAAAACCATGTTAAATAAACGAATTTTTTGGGAAAATCTTAACAAAACAAAAAAAAAATTAAATAACATTTGTTATGAATTTTATGTCAAAAATTAATATTAATCACGAGTTTTTTGCAAAAAATATGGATTCTTCTCGTAAAATAATAAAGTCTAAACATTACAAGTAAAATTGATTAATAGCTCCTCGGATGCGAGTGGTAAGGCATGATGCGATGGCTATTAGCCTGTGGGATGGCACGTGGCAAGGCAACATGGCCACCCGCAGGCTTTAGTTAAGGCGCCCCCGAGCTTTTAATTCTCCAAGTCGTTACCCTGTGCGGCATTTATGCCGTGTTGTTACACCATTTTTTTGGTCATCTAACCTATTATTATTAGATGAACCCAAGTACACCATGTAAGACCAATTTTAACCTAAGTAAAATTGCTTTCACCATACAAAATAACTTATTTGGTCATATTTAACCCAAAACAAGGAAATTAATTAAATAAATCCTTATTTATTTAATTATTTCCTAAGAACAAGTTATTTAAATCATTATTTAAATAATATTCTTAGTTAAATTTGACTAAATCATACATAAATAATTAAATAAATCATTATTTATTTAATTACATTCCCATCATTCCCCTAAAATGATAAATAAATCATTTATTTATTTATTATTTATAAATAAAGGAATTGACCCAAGTCAAGAATCCTTTTCCCTCCAACAAATATAATAAAATATTCCTAAAAGGTGCTTCTAGAATTCAATTAATAATATTTTATTCATGCACCAAGTTCTAGACCGCCCCAATATTTTGTTATAAATAGGGGGGTTTTCCCCATTCATTAACCACCTTCATTGCATTAGATCACTCTGGATCTTCTCTTGGTCACCATTTTCCATTTTTCTTTGTGAACTCCCATTGAGTTCTATGTTTTCTTTTCCACATCCATAAGGGAGAGAAATGATAGATCTGAAACATTAAGGACTTCCAAGAACCCATCCCACTGAGGAGAACCGGAAAACACCTTTCTTGTTTTCCTCACAGGTTCCCAATTCTTTAACATAATACAAAATTCTTTCATATACATTCTTCTTGTCTTGTTCATTGGATCTATGGAGCTATGTTATTTTTTATCTGCTTAATATCTTTTGTGCTTAGATCTGAATTTGTGTAGCAATCTGAAAGGTATTTCGTAGCCATAATCGATGTTAGGGCTATTTGTTATGCGTAGCTAAAGTGATCTTTTACGATGAAAGATTCATACTAACAATTTGCGACTCCACACAGGTTTTCTTTTGCGACCACTGTCATTTTATCTATTCCTGCATATCCAGCTGTTTCAGACCCTAGGGTTTCTCTTCCATTTTTTGTTTTTCCTATTTTTATGGTGATTTTCACCCCTAAAACCATTTAAACAATCAAATTTTTAACTTCTGTGTGTTTCTGACCTTATTGCGCAGGTGACAGACATCAGCCACAACTGAGATGACAAATTTTTTTCTGAAATCTGTCGCCGAGACAGCCGGATCTGCAGGTCGCACTTATTGGCCCAAAAAGTGTGACCTGAGCCTCAGGACGCACTTTTCTGCCCCAAACCTACGACCTGGACTAAAAACAGGTCAGAACCTGCGACCTGCACTTTTTCTGCAAATTTTTCAGCACTTTTTCTGGGTTTGTCTGAAGCTTTTGTTAGGGTTTTCCAGCCTCTGTCTCTGCCCGTTTGGACTTGTTTTTGATCTGCTTCACTCACCTAAGAAGGAATCTTTCCCCTTAGGGCTCTAGTACCCTCCACTTTTTGTGGACGAGTCTTTACTGTTTCAGACGTCTGAATTTCTAGAGTTTCAACCCTCTTTTTCTCAGATCTGATACCTCCTTTTCAGATACCTTTTAGATCAGCTCTTCTCCCTCTCAAAACCATCTCATCTCGTTTTGTTTGGGTTCATTTCTAAGGCCACTGACTTGTCTCTCCTATCTTTAGCTGATCTCCTCCTTTTTAGCAGCAACCTTGCCTCTGCCTCTTTGCTGTTCTCTGCACCACTTTTCAGCAGATTCACCCTTTGGATCCCAGTCCCTCTGGACCTTCGATCTATTGGCATCCTTTAGCATGCTTTGCCTAGTTTTTTCCCTCTTGTAGACTAGTTTTGAGAGACCCGCCTTTTTGGGTTAGATTGATGCATTATTAGTTGTTAATTTTCTGTTCTTTCAGTCTTATTTACTGCAGATTTCTTTTTCATTACGCAGCACACTTTTTATTTTACGCTCAAAACGTCTGGGTTTAAACAATTAAAATTTACGCACGCCACACACTGACCCTAAGCGAAGAAGCGCCTGGTTAACACCGCCTGGCAAAGACTTTAAAATCAATTGTCACTGCACCTCTCTGCCCTTGACCTCACTTGATTTTGTCCCCCCGTGCCCTCGTCGGTTTATCTTCTTCCTATCATCATTACGCCCCCAAGGCGCCGCTCCCGGAGACTTCTTGGCCTTCATCCTCAGTTTCCGCTTGGAAAACTTCCTCCTTCCCATCGTAATCGAGTCAGTCTTCCCCTGAGTCCGCACTCCGACTCCTCTTCTGATTGTTCGGGTTCTCCCCCTACTTCTAGTTCCCCCTCTTTTCCCTTCACCATATCTAGTTCCGGACCTAGCCCTAACCCCATTTCTACCGCCGGGTCCATTTCCAGTGGAACCACTATGGGACCTACCTCGACTGCCCCATTACTCCCTTATATGGCTGGCCTCAGTCTCCCCGACTTCAATCAGCTGATTAATGATCCCATTCACCACGATGTGAGTTGGCCTGCTATGCCAACCAAGATCCCCTCCGACATTCCTAAGTTCGAAGGCCTTGCTAGCGAAGATCCCTCTAACCATATTCGCTTTTTCCACATGTGGTGCTCCTCCAATTCCATCACTGATGACTCCATCCCTCTTCGATTGTTCCAATGCATGCTTACAGGCGACGCTTCTAAATGGTATGTTGAACAGGACACCTCCTCCCATACCACTTTTACGACCATTGCCCAAGCCTTTTTATCCTACTTCCAGCTCCCCCTCCGATACGACACTGGTACCGAGCTTTTAACCTCTTTTCATCAATCCTCTTCGACCTGCCTTTCTGCTCATGTCCAGGAATGGCAGCGAAGACGGAGCTTGTGCCGTGCTCCCCCCTTTGAAGATCGGGTTTACATGGATTGGTTCCTTCGCTCTCTCTTACCTCCCATTGGCAAAGATGTCGCATCCCATTTTCCCCAAACCGAAGAAGCTGCCCTCCAAATAGCCTTGAAGTATGACCTTATCTACGCCCAATCTGGTTATGTTTATACCGTCCTCCCTAACCTTCCCAAACCCGATGGCCCTAATGCCTCGGGGCATCTCACTCTGCCGACGATATCGTTGGAGCCCTGTCACATACCTCCGCCCAGCCTCTTCCGAGCCTTAGTTTTCCTTTCGGGACGAGCCCCTCCGGCGTTTTCCCCCCTCCTGATAGCATGTATTCAGGCTACGACATGCCTCCTTCTTTTTCCCACCCTCCTGCTTACCTTACTGCTGCCCCCCCACCCCTTATCCATATCCGCAACCTAATGTCCCCGCTCCTCCAGCATTTGGACCTTCCACTCCATTGCCTTTTCCACCCCCACAACCGCACTTACTTCCCCCCCCAGGGCAAGTATTTGCACAACAGGGGGCACCTAACGTTCCTCCTTCTCAAAGAAGGAGAAGGGGCAATCAATCCGCTTTGGGCAATCGTGGACCCAATCCTTCCAATATCGACTCTACCACTGCCAACCAGCCACAGGGCTCTCAGCCCAAGCCAGACAGGCCACTCCGCACCAATAAGCCTTGTTCGTGTTGCGGTGTTTATGGTCACTACACTCACGATAGTCCCTTATTACCACAAATTCGGCAACTTTGGGATTCTCAGGCCACCGTACGGGGATAGCAGTCCTCCCCTACTGCCCCTCCCACCCCCGTTACTTCTCAACCTACTGTGTTCACTGATCCTTTCCCACAACAAGGATTCGTGGCCACTCAACCACCTCACACCCCGGTAACCACTCACCCTTCCCCTTCGGGTTCCTCTGATTACCAGATTCTCATGATGGCCTCTAACCCACCTCTCACTGTCGACCTCAACCTTCAAACTCGGTCCCGTCAGTATTCCACACCTCCTGTACCGCCTGTCTCTGAGTCTCCATCGTCAGGTCCTACAGAACCTCTATCGACACCCAATGGTCCCTTATAACTCCCTCTTCTCAAAGCCGAGGTTCATCCCAAGCCTCCTAAGGGACCATTATGCCGAAATTTTGCCTCTGGTCGGGCTGCCCATTCATACAACATAGTAGATGATCTGGCCCAATATCCTGCTGCCATTTCAACACTGGAACTCCTCCAGTCGTGTCCTTCTCAAAAGAGGGCTCTACTATCTGCTGTGGGCGTTGTAGATCCTGCTGATGACCAATTGATTGTTTTTGACGCCCGTCAGTCAGACCATCCCCCTCTTCCTCCTTCGGTTGCTTTCCAAATCCCAGTCAAGATCTGAAACGTCAATGTTGCTCGGTGTATTATTGATGAGGGGGCATCTACCTGCGTAATGTCCGCGTCAGTTTGGAAAAAACTCGGATCCCTTGAACTGGCCCCTTCCACCATCACCCTTCGTGCGTGGGATGGTCATGCCTCCCAACCCATTGGCATATTCCATAACTGTCCCATTACCCTTGCCGGCAAGACTGTTTGTGTCGACGTTGAATTCATTGACGCCCCTCTTGACTATAACATCCTTTTGGGGCGTAGTTACACCTATGCCATGTCTGTCGTCCCATCCGCAGTCCACCGCAAGATGTTCTTCCCCCATAATGGAAAGATTGTCACCATTGACCAATTAACCTACCATGAACCAAAATCTCAGACCTCCCCTGAGTCCACCATCTCTACTATCACCAATAAACTAACGGTTGATTCCTTGACCAGTGTTTCCCCTGGCGTCTACAAAGACTCCTCTTTGCTTGGAACTTTTCCTGGTCCTCCCCCTCCTCCGGTCTCTGACCCCAGCTCAGCGAATGTTTGCATGATGCAATCATCTCAGGCTGGTCTTCCACCGCCTGATACGGTTAGTCAGCAACCTCCATCTCGCCCACCACCTCTTGCTCCTATCCCTTCGCTTCAGTCAACCGACCCTTCTTCACCTGACCCTTCCCATCACCCTCTGGCACCTCCCTACCCCCCTGAGTCTGTTCCCTCAAGTCTCCACCATATGGGAGCCGTCCCCCCTGGTCATTACCCCGTCGGTCAAATACCGTTCATTGGCCCGCCCCCCGGCGTCTATTCGGTGCCCGTCATGGCCACCCTTTCCCTACCTAATTTAACCTTGGGAATCCCAGTATGGTATCTTACTCCTCCAGCCGAGACCCCACCAGGCCACCCCAAACCATACATAGCCGTGACACTGGTGCAACCGATTCCCTTCGCTCCTTCCACCACCACAGTGCCCCTAGCCCCTCCGCAGAACCCTCCTCATACTGCGACAGCTACTGCCAAGAAATGAAAAACTCGCAAGGGGGCATCCAATGACAAGGGCACCACTCCTGACCCTACCCTGCCCCCACCCACCAAGCCTTGCGCCTTGTGTGATGGTATCAGTCATCCCACCCATACTTGTCCTGAGTTGCCCCGTATCCAACCCATGGTTAAAGTCGCGTTCCCTGATCTACGATCCCTGAAACCTCTGTTTCTTCCCCATCCGTAGCCAAGAACCTGAAGACCCTCTGCACCAACAAACCTTGTGCTCTGTGTGGTGTTCATGGCCATTATTCTCACCATTTTCCGCACCTCACCCATTACCGAGCCTCTTTCGAGGTCATCCGCGAGTACGAGGTCGAACAAAATCAATCTGCCTCTCCCATCCTTTCTCAGTATGCGTCCAGTCTACTTGAGGATACCCCTGCTACCATTGACATTCCTCCCCCTGATGTTGAAATGTTCGACCCCGCTGCTCCTCTTCTATACCTATCATCATCCGCGCGTTCCCCGGAGTACATTCCTTCTGAACCCACTCCACCTATTCTGCTTGATTCTCCTCCAGACACGGGCTCCTCATCTTTTGACCATATTTTTACTTTCTCTTCTCTCATTCCCCATGATGACCCGTATCTACGCATCTCTTCTCATACTGATGATTCCGGTACCTTTGCAGCATCGTCTGGTCTCTTTGACCCTCCCATTCCCTCTCCTCCTCACGATCATACCATCTGTATCTTCGATGTTTGTTGCAACCTGAGTACCCGCCCTCCCTCCCATCGTCCTCCTTCCTCTCCTTCTCGTCAACCCATGAGTCCTAGACTTCCTACCCGAAATGCTCCCTCCCGTAGCTGTCATTGGAGGTCTACCCTCTACTCACGCTGCCCTCCTTTGTCTCATCCTTCCCCTTTCCTGACTTATGAGACTATTACATTGGCCCTTTCATCCGGACCTCATCTGGGCTATGCCGATGGAGAAATTCGCTATTCCCGTCATCTCGCTTCCACAACATGGGCCATCTTTACCCCCTTGCATACCCTGGTCCTTGCAAATGGAGTCTGCATTGGTACGACCACCAATAATCAGGCCGAATATGATGCAGTTCATGGTCTCTTAACCGATGCCCTTTCTCACCGCATCCTCCATCTACATGTTCATTTAGATTCCCTGCTTGTTGTCCTACAACTTAACAGTGTCTATCGTGTGCATAACCCCCTCCTGTTTAGACAATATTTACGAGTGAAACTTTTGATACGTGAATTTAGATTCATTACATTTCACCACATACCACGAGATCAAAATCACTACGTAGATCAAATTGCAAATCATATTCTAGACTGGCATTTATCACACACAACACAATAACATTTAACACCACCAATCAAATGCATATGCATCATATATATTATATATCATGATTTTTAGAGTCCATCTACTCTGAAACATACGACATGCCCATAGCATGTTACAATAACAAAACTACAAAAATGGGGGGCACCACTCGCCCCTACATAGAAACTGGGGGGCACCCCGTGCCCTACATCTATTCACTCTCTAGAGGATCCCGAGCCAATGGCTCTGCTCCCGCCGCTCGTAGATCACGCATAGCCTGACCAGCCATCGCCATGCGTCGCATGATCCCTCGCCACTCCGAGGGTAGCCCAATACATAACTCTATGTACTGGTCGTCTAAGTCCTGCCAACCATGCTCCGATACACCACATCTTCGACGAATGTCCTCCACCAGAGCAGCCATATCCTCGCCCTGCGCCGTCCTCGAACCACTTGCACCTATAGCTCCTGCCGCCGCAGGTCATCCCATATATCCGGCCAGTTTTACTGGAGCTATATCTGCATTCCACAAAAAATCACGATTAGCCCCATATAGACTAGTCCCAAGACTCTAAAATAAACATAACAGATTAGTTGCTTGTCACTTACCATCGGGCCCCCACACTCGCCTAGGCAGAAGCGGCAAGTCTGAATCTCCCCCATAACTCATCCCACTATAGGGATAGTCATCTATGTATAATGGCATCTGATCCCAATGTGCCAAGAACTCTGGTCGGCACACCCGCCTGACTGCCCCTCCCCCTCCTCTACACAGTAGTCGTCCCCACCGACGCATTCGGGGCTCTCTCGGACCTCCATCCGGCAAATGTACATGAGGTTGTAAGGTTGGGATCTTCTCAAAGAAGAAAGAGCACAACATTGTCCCATAGGAGCAATCATGATTCACTTGCCGCTTGCATAGCGACAGCTGTCGTTTCACCGACACCAACATCATCTGGGCCCACCCATAGTAGGTCCCACTCAACACACTCTCCACGATCATCATCTGCCCTCCGGTGATGTGATGGAATGCCTGGCTACCCAAGATCCGCAACACTGTTGCGGCCACTGCCCGGGTCTCCAACCTCTCGAGATCACCAATAAATATCTGAGTCCCTTTGACTCAGACACCCGGTCGATAATGTCGCTCAACAAACTCCATAATGTTACGCCCACATGGTAACATTGGCTGTGTATTTCCCACCATCCCTAATGGTGGGAGACCAGTTAATAAATACAAATCTTGTACCGTCAGCTCGATCCTGTGCCCCTGCACCACGAACGCCTCCTGATCTAGATCCCAATAACTGATAATATGGGCCAAAAAGGGCTCTCCTTCCCTCATCAAATGGTTCTCCAAAAACTTCAGAACCCCATACCTAGCCAACGCACGACGGACACCCTGATCTGCCTGGATCTCCGTCCGTAATGTACCTAAGTCTCTCTCTCTCCACTGGATCCATAGATCTGCCATATCTACACAAAACCATCATTTTTGTCAGCTTCCAGATCAACAAAACTGATTGAACTGACATCAAAATAGAATCTCAGCCCATAACAGCACTAAAACCCCCACCTCTCACAGGTCACACTTTTTAGGCCAAACCTAGGCTAGGTCGCACTTTTCAGGCCAAAACCTGCATCCCAGGTCGCAGCTTTTGCCCCAAAAAGTGCGACCCGATCGTAAGGATGCATTAGGGGCACTTCCTGAGATTTAAAGCCCTAATCTACAACTTGAATCCATCAAAAACAAAGCTTAATATTAGGCCTCTTACCTTCAACTAACGAATCACAATTCCAACGGTCGATTTGTCCGCTACGATCACTGCAAGATTTAGGGCCTTCTCTCCTCTCCACATTCACCACAGCTACACAAGCAAATGAATGATTTTGGAGGTAAAACACCCTATTAGAAGAAAAACCCTATTTTTTCTTTCGCCCGCTGCGACCAAACCCTAGCCAAGTTTGACACACTGTTCGCACCGTTGGAAAGCTCTCACCGGGCACTCAAATGGGTATCTGTCAGTTTTTTATGTTTTGATACTTCACCAGGACACATTTTGTTCATGAAGGGTCTATTCACCTCTTCTCAAAATCGAATTTCTTCACTTACGACATTTGTACTTGGGGCACCACTTTTCCTCCTTACTCATCTCCGTTCGTTTTGATTTTCATCATGAGTTACCCTATTGTACTCATACTTTTATGGTTCCCCATTGGACCCGTTTTATGAGGCAGCACCATCAAGTCGCCCTTGTTTGGAGCATCCGCGTCGAGTCACCCGCACATTGATGGAGTCTACCCCGAGTCCATTGGTACCCCACCATAGTCCTCCATCCTTTCCTGCTTGGTCCCTCTCTCATGTCACACATTATGGCCTTCAGTCCCCTGTCCACTATCCTTCACGAAATTGTGTCCGTCGCTGCCAAGCCAGTCATCCACTTGATGCTCTAACAAGGGAAGTCGTCCAATCACTCCTCCATTCCTCTCATTCCATCATCATCATCAGTATCTACTTGGTCGTCACTCTACTATTTCCCCCCGTGCCTTAGCTGGGGTTCCCTTATTGCCTCACCTATGGTGGACCTCCTTCTGTCGACATCATCTCATTTATTCCAGAAGCCAGGTCTAGGGGGCAGTGTACCTTGGTTCGAGCTCCTATCAGCATGTTCGTGATCTATACGCTTGATCGTCCAGTGATGCAGCAGCAGCTATTGGTGATTCCCGGGCATGTGTGAGATGTCTCAACCCTCATGAGGGGGTGGCCCTGCAGGTAGCCCCCCACATGCCCGGATGACTTCATTTCCGCCCCTGATGCAACTCCTCCCATTTGATGATATCAGCCTACACCGCTTGCTGCGCTTCTTCGATTTGCACGTATCAGTCAGATGTCAAGATCCCTCCCCCGCGTGTAGGGGGGAATTTGGGTGTATTTGTATCTCATGTACTACCATATTATTGTATAAGTCCTGACGATTATTCCAGGCATCACATGTATGTGGGATTCATCATGTTATTTATCTGGCCCATGTTTCGGCCAACACATGCTTCATTATTGCGTTCCGTGGTTTTCTGAGCGCCTTATTCTTTGTACTTATTGCATTCCGTGGTTTTCCAGGCGCCTTATTTTTTGTACTTTGTCTTGGCGAACATAGGTATGCCTCCCCCGCCGCCTTTAGCATAGGTACCACTTCATAGAGACTTGTTGCACCTGTAAGTCTCGTCTCCTCAGGGTCTAGTCCTTTAACACATCAGACAACATTACACTTCTCTCTCTCACTTCCCTTTTGATATTTAGTGATTGAGTTCTTACAACGTACTTCGGTCATACGATTTTCTCCTAACACTCGTACATTGGGGGGCAATCTGTTACACCATTTTTTTGGTCATCTAACCTATTATTATTAGATGAACCCAAGTACACCATGTAAGACCAATTTTACCCTAAGTAAAATTGCTTTCACCATATAAAATAACTTATTTGGTCATATTTAACCCAAAACAAGGAAATTAATTAAATAAACCCTTATTTATTTAATTATTTCCTAAGAACAAGTTATTTAAATCATTATTTAAATAATATTCTTAGTTAAATTTGACTAAATCATACATAAATAATTAAATAAACCATTATTTGTTTAATTATATTCCCATCATTCCCCTAAAATGATAAATAAATCATTTATTTATTTATTATTTATAAATAAAGGAATTGACCCAAGTCAATAATCCTTTTCCCTCCAACAAATATAATAAAATATTCCTAAAAGGTGCTTCTAGAATTCAATTAATAATATTTTATTCATGCACCGAGTTCTAGACCGCCCCAATATTTTTTTATAAATAGGGGGGTTTTCCCCATTCATTAACCACCTTCATTGCATTAGATCACTCTGGATCTTCTCTTGGTCACCATTTTCCATTTTGCTTTGTGAACTCCCATTGAGTTCTATGTTTGCTTTTCCACATCCATAAGAGAGAGAAATGCTAGATCTGAAACACTGAGGACTTCCAAGAACCCATCCCGCTGAGGAGAACTAGAAAACACCTTTCTTGTTTTCCTCTCAGGTGCCCCATTCTTTAATATAATACAAAATTCTTTCATATACATTCTTCTTGTCTTGTTCATTGGATCTATGGAGCCATGTTATTTTTTATCTGCTTAATATCTTTTGTGCTTAGATCTGAATTTGTGCAGCAATCTTAAAGGTATTTTGCAGCCATAATCGATGTTAGGGCTATTTGTTATGCGTAGCTAAAGTGATATTTTATGACAAAAGATTCATACTATCAGCGTGGGGGTCGAGGCCGCAAGCATTTCAAAATTCCGCCCTCTGGTTCATCGTCTCTGCTCTTCGTCACTGTGCCAGGGTTATTTGTTCTGCCTCAGCTCCGTCTGGTGGTTTCCATGCCGATTCGATTCCCGCCTATTGGGTTTGGCTGTTCCCCGGAGGCTGAGATCCCCAGCTCTCGCACCTCCCTCAGCAGGCGCTGTCATTTGGGCTGCTGTGTGGATTTTCTTCCTGGCTTTCACTTCTCGCATAGCCCTTTTCTCCCTATGAAATTCGCCACCTTGCTTGAGCTCAATTCGCCTTCCCCCTCCTGGCCGTCTGCTGCCAATTCTGTCCATTCCCTTAAGCTTCGTGCTGGCATGCCCCTGCTCAGGCACCGTTTGATATGTCGACGGGGCAGCACCAGAGCACGCCCCTCTGGCCAGCGTCACTCCCTCTCCACCAGCACTTTGTCATCTTCTCCTGAGCGCTTTCACGGCTAGTATCCCTCAACACGCAGTGGGCGTGGGCGGGGGTGTAGAATCTCTTCCTCCCCCAGACGTGGTGCCTCTGCTTCTCTGTCGCCTCCTCACTCCCGTCCCGCGGCTTCTGCCTCCTTATACAGCCCGTCCACTTCCCATTTTAATTTTTTGGGTAACACCAATCGCCCTCTGGTTATAGTGACTGTCACAGTCTCTTTCAAGGAAATTCCAGGGGAAATTCCCGGCCCCTCCTCTCTCGCGCGTCCAATTAACATGTCGGACCCCTCTGACCTTGTGCATCCCCCTCAAGCCATGGACAGAGATGCTTCTCTCAAAGCAGGCGATTGCAGCTCGAGCCTTCTTCAGGATAAAGGCAACAAGGAAGGCAGCAGCGAATCAGGTGCCACAACAGCTCGAAGATGTCCCGTTCTAGATGATGATGATGGATATTGGTGCAGGATTGAAGAAGAGCCTCCCTCGAATGATTATGGTCTCTAGGGCCGGTGGCATTGTCTAAGTAATTCTGTTCAGTTCTTTTGTCATTTTTGATGTTTTGGGATGTAATAGTTTTTGGTATGCTATAGTTGGTTTCCTCCATCGAGGCAGCTTACAAACGTTTCACGGGCTGGTTTCCCCATGTGGGCAACCCAATTTTTTTTATCTTGCTGAACTTGTGAATCCTCTGATGGCCTGCATCATTGAGGCCATGGACTAGATGTACTATATGTTTCATTAATAGAATTACTCTTACTTAGAAAAAAAAAAATTTGATTAATAGCTCTCAAATTTGAGCTTTATTTGCAGACATAACTTAAAGCTAATCCTGAATATCAACTAATCCATGTTCAACATCTTCTATAACATCATTAATGTCTTCTTTTGCAACATTGTCTACTTCATTTTGGTCATTGTCATCTTCTAATGGATCTTTCATGTCTGTAAATCTTCCAAAATTCCTTTTTCCAATCATTCCATATAATGGTGTTTGAGGTTCCTTTGCCTTTTTTGCCACATGTGATTCATTAAAATCCCCTTTCCTCAAACCAACGTCTTGCATTGCATCTGGAAGAAATTGAAGAGCATTAACTCTTTGTTGAATAAATTTGCATTGCACTAGGTATTTCTCAATGGAAATGCAATTTATTCCTTTTTTAGGAAACATTCTAGCATTGTACCTATTCATCAAGTATAAAAGAAATAATTAAGAAAATTAGTATAAACACATAAAAACTAAAAAATAAAATATTTAACTTCAATTTTATTTAATAAAACTTACCTGAACATGGGATTAAATCCAAAACCCAAACTCCTTCATTTGAACATAGATCTATAAGATATTTAATCAATGCTTGCGGTTTTTGATAAATGTTAATTATATCTCTTTTGAATCTTTTTCCTCATATGTTAGTTTTCTTACAACGACATCATGAACTAGTACTTGACTATGACTCTTCACATCTACTTAATTCAGAAGAATAAACCTATAGATATCCTGTTTTGTCCAACATTCAACATGGATGAACTCACAATCATTTATAATAGGTTGATCTTCAGAACCAACAAGATTTGACTTCTTCCTGTAACATAACATAGTAAAATTTCAATTAAATTGTACATAAATAAAAAATTCTAACATTAATCGAACATACAATTTCAATGTCTTACCAAGTAAGTTGCATCCTTGAGTTTGTTTTTCCCTTGAAGCTTGTTAATAACATTGCAAATTGTGTGTCTGAATGAAATGTCACAAATATCTAAAGTGGTGATGTTGTGAATTCTTGAAAGTTCGTAACCACTTTAATAAAAGCTATATAAGTATATGGTTCACTATCATATTCAATGTTTGGGAAATTGAAACCATGAGGAATATCTGTAATAACTAGGCCATATTCCCTTTTAGGTATGATTTTTGCAATGCCTTCACAATCACCTGGTATTATTTGGTATTGGATAATGTCAAGCCCATTCTAAATGAAATGATTAAGAGTAGGATCAGGTTCAACATTTTTAAGATGTTTTTTTCTCATCTTTTCCAAATTAATTTTTTCAATAAAGCTTTTGAAATTATCTGGTACTCCATTTTCATCCTTCTTCGACATCTTTAATGACATAAAAGATATATATGTATAAGTAATAAAATAAAAATAGTTTACATATGAATAAAATGAATGTATAAATCAACATATCTTATTGAATGTAATATAAAAATCTTTAAGTGTTGATGTAGAACTTGATTCTGGGTAGTTGCACACAACATCATCCTAACTGTCTTCATTAAACATTTTAAACATATGTTCTTTTATTTTCATATAAATATTATGACTGAACAAATAAAGTTAAAATTGTTAATATAATGAAATGTATAACAAATTCTACCAACAAAAATATGTTTTATTTAAAAGAAAATTATAATCAAAAGAAAAGTACAAATAATTCAACAAACTTACCTTTGAAATTCTGCGCACATTTCCTCCATTGATATTTCACCTTACTTCACACGAGATACTACTGATTTGACTAGTTTATCATCCTTCACTCCTTGCATTGTTCTCCAAGGTGTGATAGTCATACCCTCTGGAAGTTGCTTCATTTCAGGGCATGTCTTACTATTGGTACATATTATGGGTCTACATTTTTTAACCTTCTAATTTTTTATGGAAATACTCTCCCACCGCTCAAAAATCTCATCAATCAATTCCCATATCTCCCCAGTTTTAAATGCCAACTGAAAAATGTTATCCATGTCTCTGAATATATTTGAATGCTTTTTTCCATCTTTTGATTTTATTTTGTCATCAATTTGATAACATGTTTCCATTAAACATTCCTTCTGAAAGGTTAGACTGATTGTTTCCTTATCCCCACCACATTTTTCTATGAATTCATTATGAATAAAACAGACCCTTTAGATGAAATTCATTTTCATTTTGTACCCATTATCTGCATTATGGTCCCATGCCAATAAATTTGATTATGTTTATGTTAAATCAGCATAAATGATGCATTTCACTATTTGGAAAAGATAGTTACTTGGATATTCCTCAATCAACTGTCTTTTAGCCTCTACCGAATGGTTCCCTCCAATTACATAACATTTATAATCAAAACATCGTGTCTTTTCAAATTCCTGTTTGTTGGGAACCTTATGTGGATAAAAAAGAAACACATAATCCACAACATGCGCATATGGATTGAACTTCAACAATGTTTCTAGATTATGTACATGTAGGTGATGTGCCTTTCTAATTAGATATTGAGATTTTCCTTCATCTAGCCTATAGAATTGGCTGACATTAAGCTCAAATGTTTCGCCACCACAAATTAGTTTATTCTTCCTCAACTCAAATCGAATGGTATTTTGTTTTGTTATAATAATTCCATCCTCTAACGCGGCACCTAGTGTTATGATTTCTCTATTTCCTTTAGAGCTTTCAGTTTGTTCTTCATTGTTTCTCATGACTTTTACAGGTTGACCAACATTTCATTTCTTCTTCTTACTGGTTAACATATCCTTTTTTTGATAAACAAGCTCTTTATCATAAACTAGAAGAGAGACATCTTTGGCCATTTTTCTTTTTGGTATTTGATTTGTTTTCTCCTTTTGCACAACAGTTCTAATCTCCTCCTCACTAATGCTAACATAATTTTTAGATTCATCTTCCACGTTTTCAAAAGAAACATGTTTAGGTTTACTATATTGACCCACCTTAGTGAGTCTTCGTTGATCCCCTCTTTGAACTACCGCAGTGCCATGAGCTATTGGTCTTTGCCTCATTCTCCTTTCTTCTTATTTTTTTGTGTGGAAAGTCTTGATCGCAGTCATAACATTTGGCTCCAATAAATACCCTTACTCAAATTTGAAATAGGGTCAACAAAATCCTGTGAAACAAAATAAGATGTGAATGATCAATAATTTATACAAAAATGAATTATCCTTACAATAATGCATAATACAAATATAAATCAACATACTTACAATGTTTTTTGAAATGTTGCTTGCGATTTTTGCACACTTTGTAAATGTTTCATATGTGTCATACTTAACCTTTGATAGATGATATCTAACCTTTTCACGTTTATTAGCCATTCTTGCAAGAACATAAATAGTGTTTGTATTCGGTACCAAACATATGTCTCGTACTTTTTTCACCTCATATGCTTCACCTAAGTGAATCATACCACAAAACAAATAGATATGTATATCATCATCGGTTTCATTGTCTTCAAGATACCATAAAAAACATGTTTTATTTATTTCCTTTGTGTTCCTTTATTCATTAAAAAGCTTGATTGAACTTGATGGGTCAGTTGCTTGACTTTTATTATGTTTTTCAATTTTTTTGTGTTTAACAGTATTCATAGTGTGCCCATCAATATTCTTAGTGCGTCCAACAATATCCATAGTGTGTTTAGCAGTATCCATAGGCTGCAACTTTAGATTTTGCAATTGCGGCCCTTGGTCCAAAAACATTCACAGAAATATTATTTGATGTCATCTTCCTCATATATATATATATAAGTTAATGAAAAAACACATATCCTAATTAATAGATTTTTTTTAAATTTTGCCAATATAAATTTAAAATTATTCAAAAATTAATTTTTATGAAATAAATTTTAAAAAAAAAACAATTTATATGTAAAACCATTTAAATTTATTTTTTAAAAAATTATATAACTCATGAAAACGGCTAGTTTGACTTTTTAATAATTTAAAATGTTTTTAATAAGTAACGGCTAATTAAAATGTTTTTTAATTAGTAATCTTATTGATTTGATGTGATCTCTCACCTAGTCCTGATGATGAACCACACTAGTTGGTTCGAAACGCATCAACAACGTTCCACTATATGTGATTATTACTGAAAGAGATTTTACAATTTTATATGGATCACAAAAGCATAGATTCTAAAAATATTAAACATATTTATTAAAACAATTTAAAAAATAAAATAAAAATTAATTTTAAAATTATTAATATATTAATTTTTTTAAATAATTTTTAAAATAAATTATTTTTAAAATCTAAAAATTTTATTGTTTTTTAATCGAATTTAAAATAAAAAATTGATTTCAACGCCCCGTCGAGGGCCGGAGGCCGGCAAAGCGGTACTGTGAGCGCTGCCCCACCGGCCTCCGGCCCCCAGCGAAACAAAAAATAAATAAATTCAATAGTAATTAAAATAAAAATAAAAAATAAAAAACTATAGTATAATTTAAATTTAATTTTTTTTAACTATTAAAAACCCAAAATAAAATATTTATAAAATTTAAAAATAAATAACAAAAAACTATATTTATTTTAAAATATATATATACTTTTAGTTTAAAAAATAATAAGAAACAAAAAATATATAGATAAATGTCTTTCGAATTAATCATATTATTAGGATTTGGTCAGACTTTTCAAACCATCTAATGTGGTTCATCCTTAGGACAAGGTAAAGAAAGAAACCAACCTCATAGAATAAATAGTAAGGATGCATCATTGCTCGGTAATAGCTACGAAAACTAGCTGTTAGAAAACTAGTCGTTATTTGACTAGTTAATTAATAAGATAAAATTTTGAAAGTTTTTAAGATTTTAAGAAAAATTATTAAAAAGTAATTTAGAATTTAATAATTTAATAAAATGATAAACTCTAGTTATTATAATAAGGGAAGGGGTAAATCTTAAAATTTTAAGGATTTAAAATTGTAGAATTTAAGAATTAATATAAAAAGGTTAATAAATAATAATATAATATAAAAATATTAAATATATATATATATATAAACAAAAATTATAATATTAATACTAGTCATTATTTGACTAGTTAGTTAAGAAGATATAAAATTAAAATTTATTAAGATTTAAAAAATTATTAAAAAATAATTAAAAATTTAATTATAATAAGGGAAGGGTTAAAAAGAGGGAATAATCTTAAAATTTTAGGATTTAAAATTATAAGGTTTAAGAATTAATATTAAAAAGGTTAAGGAATAATATAAAAAATTATTAAAAACAAAAATTATAAAAAGAGAAGAAATGGTATATATATATATATATGGAAAAAGAAACAAAAGTAAAAAGCTAAAAGAAAATAATATATATAAATATAAAAATAATAACCAAAGAAAAAAATATAAGGATAAAGAAAAGAGAGGAAAAAATAAAAACAAAGGGCCGAAAATAAAAACCCAAGAGATGAGAAAAAATATAAAGACAAAAGGCGAAAAGAATCCAACGTAGAGGGGAGAAATCACCTAGAGAGGGCTGGAATCCAACTCTTACTTAATTTCCAACAATCATCTATGTTGAGATTCTTAGGATACCTTTCAGTTTTAATAGTCTCCCTTAGCTTCCTATGATGGAAATGATCAACTTTAGCGATGACCTCGGAGTCTTCAATGCATACATGGTGACACAATTTCTCAACATGTTCTGCAAGAGCGGAAGTACGAGATCAATTGTGCCTAATGTCTGCAGCATGCTCTTGGATAATCCGCTTAACGGATCGACAAGTTTCACCAATATAAGGTGTACCACATGAGAAAAGCACCATATAAACCCCTTTCAATTCCTTCGGGTCTATAGGATCCTTGATAGATCTGAGAGAAATCTTGATAGTACAAATGGGCTTGGAGGAAGAGGAGACAATGTTTTTCCTGAGGACATGAGCAATTTTTTCTTTGGTCCCTTGGATAAATGGAAGATTAACCTTAGAGATAGGATCTATCCGAGAATACTTGTCTCTTAAGCTTTTAGAGGCTTTTTGAAAGGCCTTAAGACCTTGAGATCTATTATACCCATTTTTCGAAAACACATCAAGAAGTTGGGATTTATCTGATTCCAAGTGGCTATCATCAGAAATCCTAAGAGCACAGGTAGCGAGAGTGTAGAGAACACCAAATTTCTGAGCTGGAAAATGATGTGAATCCGTATGAAGATACTGCTCAGTGTGAGTTTTCTTGTGAAAAACCCGGTGAGAGATAGAACCATCATCCCTTATAGAGAGAATAATATCTAAGAAGGGGAGGCAATAATATCTAAGAAGGGGAGGCAGCCATCCACCTCTACTTCCATTGTGAATTTGATGTAATCAGGCTGGGAATTCAGGTGACCAAGAAACAAATATAACTTTTCACGACCATGGGGAAAAATGACACAAGTGTCATCCATGAACCTATTCCACTTCCTCGGGCGAAATTGAGCTGAGGCCAAGGCCTTCTATTCAAAATCCTCCATAAGTAAGTTGGAAAAAATAGGGGGAAGAGGGGAACCCATGGCAACGCTGCAATTTTTCTCATAGAACTCACCTTGGAAACTGAAAAAAAAAATTGAGATGAGACAAAGGCCAACCAATTTAAAGTGTCCTGGTCTAAGATATTCCTAATGACATCAATGGCTTCAAGGATGGGGATTTTGGTAAACAAGGAGACAACATCAAAGCTGGCTAAAAATACACCAGGGCATAAGTAACCCCTTTAGAGATGGAAGCATCCTGGGTCAATGGAGGGTCAATGGAGGGGTTCCTTAATGGTCCATACTTTGATGGTGTCCGGAAGCGGGATCAAGTATGAATACCATTAAGGGGTCCTCCACAATTCATGGAGTTAATACATGGATGGTGTCTGGAAGCGGGATCATGTAAGAAACCATGAGGGTTGAGGGTAAATCATGGGAGTAATTAACCATTGATTTTATCCTCAAAGGAGGGTTATTCTAATCTGGTTTCATAGGCATATTGTGGTGTTCCCTGCCCGGTTAAACCATTATTCTGATAGAGGCTCACCTTTTAGTTTTGGGTTATTAGGTGCCTTGACCTATGTTAAGCATTTCCTCGTGCTTTTGATAGCACAATATTTTATTAGTTCCGGTTTCTGAACTCTGCTAAGGGTGTGATCGATAAAGACTAAATAATGAGGGCTGCTATTGAGAGAGAGAAATCATGTTTGAATGAGACTATAAAGCAGGGATCGAAACAATATGGTATAATAACAGTACGATAAAGAAATCCCCAGGCTCAAGCCTAATGTCTTTCCATTCTTTGATAAAAGAAGCAGGGTCCTTAACATAAGAATCAGTAAGACCCATAAGTCATTTAAGCTTATGGGCTAAGAATTTAGCCAGATGATACAAGGGACCACCTATTGTGTTAACAATAGGTCTTAAAGGGGCCCCAGGTTTATGAATCCTCGGAAGGCCATAAATCCTGGGGGTGAGGGGATTACTCTCTATAAGCTTCCTCGAGAGAGGATTAAAAGAAGGATTAGATTTAATAGCGAGGGAAACCCCCTTAGAAGTAGATTTAATAAAAAATAAATAATATATATATATATATATAATAAATAAATAAATACATAATGAAATTATAAAAAAGAACAAAATAATTTTTTAAAATAAAATAAAATCAATAAAAATTTGTTTTTTTACAATTTTAAAAGAAAAAATAAATAAATAAATAAATATAATTGTTTTTTTATGTGCAATTTTGTTTTTTTGTTTTTCGTTTTGTGGAGGAACCCAGCAAGCCTAAAAAAAGAAAAAAATTCTAATTTTTTTGTCCAAAAAACCCTACAAATTTGAGTTTTTTTTTTTTCCATTTTCTTCGTTATAAATATATTTAAAAAAAATAGAGTTTTGGAACATAAAATCCATAAAAACAAAAAAATTGAACATAAAAGCCTTTAAAAAAACAAATTCTCCCCAAATACATCTTTAAATGGTCAAAATAGAAGGAAAATTAACCTTTCTAATGCGAAAAAAATCTCGCTCAATGTTAGTATCGATGCCAACGCAACGCCTCGATAAATTGCTCCAAAAAAACCGAGCACCTCCACAAATTGCCTCCAACAAAACCCAGCGCCTCCACAAATTGCTCCAACAAAACCCAGAAGACTTGATGTGATGTGGGGAATAGAAACAGTGAATGTTATTATATAGCAAAGAATGTGTGATTTCTTTAGCGTTCCGCGAATGTGGGATTAAAGTTAAAATTAAGAAAAATAATATGAAGTTAATTTATAGGTTTATATTAACTTTTATTCAATGTTAGCCAAAAAATAAAATACAAATTTTAAAAATTAAAGTCGATACGTAGTCAATGTTAAATAATTTAAATAAAAAAATTTATATTAGTTTGGAAGGAATGCATGAAAGGAATATTTTTTGTGGATATTTTGAATAGAAAGTAGGGTGAAATATTTCAAGACCAGCAGGTTAGTAAAATTTTTTGAAATACATTTTAAATGAATATTTTGGAAGGAAATATTTGAAGCAAAAATTTTGGGGGGAAATGTTTTCGCCAAAAATTTTGGGGGGGGAACTTTGGAGGGAAAAATTTTAACGATAATTTTTTTGGGGGGGGGGATTTTAGAGGGAAATTTTGAGTCTTTAAGCTATATATTGTCATTAGGAGATAGTGCACTTGTATCATTCAACATCTTCTTGTTGAAATTCATGGGTTCTTATGATACTGAATCTTTTCTTTCTACAGCATCAACATCTTCGTCATGCAACAACTCTATTCAGATTGATAAATATAGCAGGAGTTCGTTTACCATGAATAGTGAGTCAAATTTTCGACTTAGTCGCAATCCTAAGGATAATGAGAACAGAATTGATGAAGGGAAGCAAAAAGAAATTTATGTAAATCGAGAGTCAGTTATTCCACTTAATCTTAATGCTAAGGATTATAAGAGCAACAGTGATGAACGACATGATGAAGAATTTCCAGAGTAAAAATACCCACTTCGTCCTAATCCTAAGGATTATGCAAACACCACTCATGAAGGGGAGAATGAAGAATTTCCAGAGTTAAAATATCCAATTCATCCTAATCCTAAGGATTATGTGAGCACCACTGATGAAGAGGGGAATGAAAAAATTGCAGAGTCAAAATACCCACTTCATCCTAATCCTAAGGATTATGCGAGCACCACTGATGAGGAGGGGAATGAATAATTTCCAGAGTCAAAATATCCACTTCATCTTAATCCTAAGGATTATTTAAGCACCATTGATGAAGAGGCGAATGAATAATTTCTAGAGACAAAAAATCCACTTCGTACTAATCCTAAGGATTATGCGAGCACTACTGATGAAGAGGGGGATGAATTTCCAGAGTCAAAATTTCCACTTCATCCTAATGTTAAGGATTATAAGAGCACCACTGATTGGGGGGAGATGAATAATTTTCAGAGTCAAATTCTCCACTTTATCTTAATATTAAGGATTATGAGTGCACCACTGATGAAGGGGGGGATGAAGAATTTCCAATAAATAGAGATTCAAAGCGTCCACTTATTCCTAATCCTAAGGATTATGAGAGCAACAGCGAGGAAGGGGAGGGGCGGGATGAGTAATTTCTAGTGAATATAGATTCAAAGCTTCCACTTAAGCCTAATCCTAAGGATTATGAAAGCACCACTGAGGAAAGGGAGGATGAAGAGTTCTTGCAAATGATGATTTTAGAGGCACAGATCTGAATAATGCATTTTCTCCGAGTGTTTCAAAGGCACTCATGGTGATGTAGAATTTTTTATTCATCAGTAATTTTTGCTGATATCAAAAGATGACTAAATTATGATCCTAGATTTCTAGAAACAACATTTGAGAAATATTGTGAGTTCTAGAAATCTCACTGCCTTCAATATCCTAAGATAAACTATTTTCACTATATTTTCCTCTCTCTGCCTCCTAAAAGGTCTACCCCCACTAATACAAAAAAGGGATTTTTCTCATTTATCTTGTTTGTCTCATTTCATCACCTCACCCTCACCCTCATTTATAACCCTCTTCCTCTAAAAAGCCCACTTTTTCCGTTCTCTCAAAACCCTCATCAGTCCCCTTCATTTCATCATTTTTCCTTTAAAACATATTAAACAATGTAAAAACCCTCTTTTTACATTGTTTAAAACTAAATTTTATCCTATTAGATCGTTTAAATTATACATAAAACCCGCTCTTTGAATAAATCAGGCCTTAAGTCCTTCTTCTCTTAAGCCCCAGCCCCTTTTGCTCACATAAGACCTTGCCCTCCTCTTATTCCTAGCCCCTCCCCGTATAAATCATACCTCCGCCCCTTTTGTTTTTGACACCTCAAAACCTTATTATAAAGGCCCCTAACCTTTGAAATATTAAAAGGCGAGCCCGCTTTCCCTCACCCCACCTTTCATTTCATCAAACCATCTCCACCATTGATCGGGATCTGTTCCCCCGATCCAACAGTTGTCGCATCCCCAACCTTACCCCACATTGTTATGACTCCGTGCTACCTGACGAAGATATCCATGTCACCTCGCCCCAGGTCCCACCTTCCACTACCCCCCGACTCCATTCACATTGCACCACCTATCCTCGAGCTCCACCCCCCAAATCTTCTCGCCGCTCCTCAAATCATTTCGCACCGTCGATCTCATTAGCCGAGATCCAACGGCCCAAAATGCATATCGTGTAAAAATTTGTGATGGGTTTGATGATTCACAACCCGCACAAAATAATCGGGTTTCCACCTGCCACGCGGCATTTTCTCTATGGTACCACGTCCATTCCGCCCCAAACCACTTACTGCCTCCAATCCATGCGATAAACCACCCTGATTTATCAAAACCGCTTTTCACCTCCATGCCCAAAATTCAAATTCCCCACCTCCATTTTAATATTCTCCCGATTCCGCCTCCAGAGCCTCACCTCTACTCCATTTCTTTCTCTGCAACCATCTCCCGACCATCCAAAACCCCTGAAAATGCATTCAAGCCCGCTCTCGCATGGTTTTTACTAAAGGTTTGTGTTTTGTGCAGGTTTTTCATGGCGAAAAGGGTCCAAAATGCCCTCCCACGTGTCCATAAATGATGGATGAAACCCTGGGTGACAATCCAAGGGTCTTAAAAATTGGGGATATCAGAGGCCTTCTCAGGGTTTGATTGACGATGAAGCATGCTCATCGATGGATCATAAACCCTCCAGCACAAAAGAAATGTGTCCCTGCACACAGAGGACACAAACAGTCAAGAAACAGTGAAGCACAGAAAGAAATATTAAAGGATTAATCTCATATCAAAAGAAAAATCAAAGAGATTAATTCATAAAACAAAGGTTAGAGCATAAAGTTAAGGCAGGAAGTGATTAAAGGGATAAAGGCAAAAAATCAAACGAAATAAAATAAATAATTAAATGCACCGAACAGAGATCAAAACAAATTGAAGAAAATATGATAAAGAGAAGACAGAAAAGCATAAAGACAAAATTTAAGGCTTAAGACAAAGATCAAAGATAGAACAAAGGACAGATTAACCCAAGACAAATCTGAAGGACTCAGCTCACAACAATTATTCCTCTCAAATATATTTTTAGCCACCTAAGTAATTTTTTTTTCCTTCAAGAAAGCATTAGGCAGTTATTGGGTTGAGTCAAAGATATTTTTATCTGTCAAAATAGTTATTGTAAAAGTTATGAATAGGCCTTAAAGTCAAACATTTCACTCATCTTTCCTCGGTAGTTAAGCTAGAAGTTATTAAAACAGAGAAGTAGCTGCAAATATTCCTGCCTTGAGCCTTGCATGGTCTTCAAGGTTAGGAATGCACTTACTCTGTAATAAATAATACTCAAACCCTATCTTAGGCTTCACATCCTCATTTGCAGCATAAAAACTACATCTGAACTCATTATCTTGTTGGCATTGGATGACTCTTTGAAGTAATACATAGTCTCTTGGAATTTGAAAAGAATTTGAAGTCTTGGAACTTGTGGATGTCCGGATTTTTTTGTTGATGGAGGAGGCAAGATCACTGGATCCTTGAGATTGATTGTTGGTGAAGTGCTTCTAATCTGTTATTATTATTTCCTATTTTCATTATGTTTCCATCTTTCTGCGTTGCAGTAGAATAAAAGTTTTAGGCTAAGAAATGTCTTTTGAAAGAACCTTAGTTTTGTTTATTCTTCACTGCCTTAATGTGTTCTTCTGCTAGGACATTTTAGATAATTCTTAATCTCTCTAGACCCCCTAAGCTTGTTTATTTCATAAATAGTTGAATAAAGTTGGCTTCAAGCATGATTTATGTTTTTCCCTACTTACTTGCTGCCACTTAAACATTGTTTTTGAATTCTCTCTTTAAAGTACCATTCTTTAAAGTCTGCCAAAGAGGTTTTGTTTCGATCATACCCTTTGTACTTGCTTAACTAATTTTTTTAGAGATATTCATAACTATAATCAAGGATGTTTAGGAGTTCCCTCTTCTCTGATTACAGTTATATGTGTGTCTTAAGTGTTTTCTGTCCTTGAAGGTGAAATCACTAGAAGTTAAATGAGTTTCTTGCCTTCTATATTTCATTTTTAAAGTTTGTCTTGAATTATTACTTGTTGAAGTTTGGATTGTAGAATTTATGGTTTTCCCTATCTATTGATTGCCTCTTCATGTTTTTGTGATATTTAAGTCCCTCTGTTGAGAATTACATATGATAAAGGATTATTGATTTCCCTTTACCCTACTTTTCATTCTTACTATTGATGTCCATCTCATAACCCCTAAAACTTGAAGATCCACTGGCCAAGTTAGATTTTCCCTATGATACTCCCTAATCCATTGATGAACTTATCATCACTTCCATTTGACTCCATTGCCCAATGAATTAGATATTTCCTCATTCTACCTATGCTTCTTGATCATTATACCCAACCAAAACAAACAACAAAACCTCACACTTAATAACTAGCCTAAAAATCAACCCTATAAAGAAAAAAGTTCATATCCTCTACAAAACAAATAGAGAGATCCCTCTCTAAGTCCAAGAAGGCTAGGTCCTAGGGCTCCAAAGATTGGTTCCATGTTGTCTTGTCATTTGGTATACTAATCTGTCAAATCACAGGACCCCAACATTCTGGTGATCATGGTGGGACCTTCTGAGTCAGTGACAAACTAAGTATACCTTAGGACTCCATAAACCATTACCAAATCATAGAAAACTCAGCTGATGGCCATAGAGTAGACTTTGTTTGTTTCACCGTCTTAGCTAAATGATGATTCATGTGTAGAAAACTCTTACAAACCTTAGAACTACAGAAAAGAAACTCATAAAACCCCAAAAATGTCTCTAGATTGGTTTTTTGTCAATTATTGGTGGTGGACCATACACATTTTACCTTCAAAAAGCTAAAAATTTCCACCTGGGGACTCCACTAGCCCCAGTAGGCCTATTACTCCACTATTACTTTCAGATTTCCTTAGGATTGTATCAAATCAGTCCGAAGAATTTTAGAAGCCTAGTCCCACATTTTAGAAGTATACTAAACACTAAGAGAAGTCAAGTTTCTGAAAAAATTCCTTAACCTTTCAGCCACTCTAAATTTTGAATTTGAAATATGGCTTCAGATAGGATCAATACCAGATCTCATCCAAACCCTAATCCTCCTACAGTAGTTGATGATCCAGAAAATATTTTGTGGTAAACTTCTAGAGCTAGAAATTTAACTACTGTTAGGACTATCCAAAGAACAAGATTTGTTCCTGAAAACCTTACAGTCTTGAAAGGTCCTCACTTTGTCTTGTATCATTCAAAAAACCTATTTAGAACTAAGTCACATAGTGATATAGACCAAATTGACCTTGAGCACACAGATTTCCAACAAAGTTCTAGTAGAGAAGTCTCCTCTTCTACTCCTCCTTCTTTATCAAAGACTAAAGCTAGATTTTTGAAACAGAAAGCTTTAAATTACTGCATTTTAGATGGGGTTCTATATTGGAAAAATGTTGTTGGCATATTGCTTAAATGTTTGCTTGAGAATGATGCAGGAAAAATCATGCATGAGCTGCATGAGGGAGAATGTGGAGGCCACCTTTAATGGAAAACCATAGAAAACAAGATTCTTAGAGCTGGCTATTACTTTCCCACCCTTTTCCCTGATACTAAAAAAATATTCATGACTTGCCATAAGTGTCAATTTTTTTATGGCAAGAGAAAACTTCTACCTTTACCTTTGCATCCCATCAGTATCAAGGCTCCCTTTTAGCAATGTGGTTTAGACTTTCTTGGAGAAATTCACCCAGCCTCATCTGCCCAACATAAGTGGATCCTTACTGCCACTGATTACTTTACCAAGTGGATAGAAGCTATGCCTTCTAGAAATGCTACTGACTCTGTCATTATTAAATTCCTTGAGACCAACATATTGTCCCGATTTGGTTGTCCTAGAAAGATCATTCCAGACAATGATGTTGCCTTCAAATTCGAAAGAATGGTTGAATTCTGCTATAAATACCATATTACCTCAAGGCACTCCACAGCTTACTACCCTCAAGGAAATGGAATTGTTGGATCCTCCAATAAAAGCTTGATCAACATTATCAAAAGATTGTTGGATCAAAATCCAAAATCATGGCATAGTAAGTTGGTTCATGCATTATGGGCTCATAGGCTAACCAGCAAGAAATAAATAAATATGCCCCCCTATCATCTCATATATGGCCTATATGCAGTCTTCCCAACATCCTTAGGAGTTCCAATCATGAAACTCCTCCAAGAAGTGCAATCAGAAGAAAATGACATGCACAGAAGGTTGAATCTAACTATTCATTTACAGCAGTCAAGGGAGGAAGTGTACAAAAGGACACAAGCAGTTCAAGAGAACATCAATAAGACCTTTGACAGAAGGACCAAATCAAATAATTTCCAAGTAGGAGATACAGTTTTGAAATGGTATTCTAGGAGGGAAAACAAAGGTAAACATAGTAAATTTGAAAATTTGTGTAAAGGGCCTTACATCATTCATTCAATTAGGGGTCATAATGCTTTCTTTTTACAAGGGCTGAATGGAGAATAATTATTTGGAGGTCCTGTCAATGGCAGGATGCTCAAACACTATTTCTACCAAGAGCCTTAGCTTCAAAGCTTTCATTCATTATACATAAACATTGCATGAGAAAAATATTGAGAACAAAAATATAAAAATAATGAAAGAAAAGAAAAAATAGGGCAGATTCAAAAGAGGTATAGCCCCATACCCAAAAAACAGTACTACTGAAAGTGTGCAAGCCTAAATGCCACTACTGATTCAAAATGATATCTTGTTCAGTCATCTAGCCTAATCATGGCTGAACATGCTTTAAATTTATGTTGATAAGTTAGTGAAAATAATGATTATCAAGATTATTTCAAAACTTGACTTGTCAAGAAAGATAAATAAGGGAATATAAGATACTGGTTCCACATGCTCAAAACAGAACCAAAGAGAAAGATGAGGATGCATTTCAAATGATAAATTACATCCCTTATCTTTCTATTTTACTTTTATACAAATAATTATTGTGTGCAGCTTGTTCCAATGCCACATCCATGGTAAGTCAGACTGCTTAATCCTGATTTGGACCATGCTTTAAATTTTTGTCAATATTTTAGAGAATCAAGACTACCAAACAGCGTAATCTTGGCAGTCAAATGTTTTTAGGTAGAGAATAAAAATATTTCACAAATTTAATCTGAACTCTTGGAAGCAATAAAGATAGAACTACATATTTTATTTTCTTCTTTCAAAATAAAAATGTCAAGAGTTTTCCAGTTCAAGTGCACTCAAAGAAGAGAAAATGTTAGGATAAGTAGCTGGGTAAGTAAAAATGTTGTTAAAGGAAATAACGTGTTGCATATTATTGGTATTCTCACTTCAAAATAATTATCAACAAGTGAAAATAAAGAAGAAAATATGCCCAATGGAAAAGACACTGGTCTGCTAAAACTCCGAGACTGATAAACTGAAAGTTCTGGACACCTCCAAAAGGGAGCTGCCCTCCCCAAGTGGAGCCACGGTTAGCCATCAATGATTTTTGCTGATATCAAAAGATGACTAAATTATGATCCTAGATTTCTAGAAACAACATTTGAGAAATATTGTGAGTTTTAAAAATCTCACTGCCTTCATTATCCTAAGATAAACTATTTTCACTATATTTTCCTCTCTCTACCTCCTAAAAGGTCTACCCCCACTACTGAAAAAAAGGGATTTTTCTCATTTAGCATGTTTTCCTCATTGCATCACCTCACCCTCACCCTCATTCATAAGCCTCTTCCTCTGAAAAGCCCACTTTTTCCCTTCTCTCAAAACCCTCATTAGTCCCCTTCATTTCATCATTTTTCCTTTAAAGCATATTAAACAATGTCAAAACCCTTTTTTTACATTGTTTAAAATCCTATCGGGTCCTTTAAATTATACATAAAATCTTTTTTATGTATAAAACCCGCTCTTTGTATAAATCAGGCCTTAAGTCACTCTTCTCTTAATCCCTAGCCCCTTTCTCTCACATAAGACCTCGCCCTCCGCTTATTCCTAGCCCCTCCCCGTATAAATCATACCTCCACCCCTTTTATTTTTGACCCCTCAAAACCTTATTATAAAGGCCCCTAACCTTTGAAATATTAAAAGGAGGGCTCACTTTCCCTCACCCTGCCTTTCATTTCATCGAACCAAATCCACCATTGATTGGGATCTGTTCCCCCGATCCAACGGCTGTCGCATCCCCAACCTTACCCCGCATTGTTATGACCTCGCAATACCCGACGAAGATCTCCACATCACCTCGCCTTGGGTCCCACCTTCCACTACCCCCCGACTCTATTCACATTATGCCACCTGTCCCCAGGCTCGACCCCCCAAATATGCTCGCCACTCCTCAAATCATTATGCACCGTCGATCTCATTACCCAGATCCGACGGCCTAGAACGCATATCGCATAAAAAGTTGTGATGGGTTTGATGATTCACGACCCATGAAAAATAGGAAGTTTTATGCCTACCACACGGCAGTCACTTTATGGTATCACATCCATTCTACCCCAAACCACTTACTGCCTCCAATCCATGTGATAAACCACCCCGGTTTATCAAAACCACTTTTCACCTTCGCACCCAAAATTCAAATTCCCCGCCTCCATTTGAATTTTTGCCTGGTTCCGCCTCCTAAACCTCGCCTCTGCTCAATTTCTCCCTCTACAACCATCTCTCGACCACCCAAAACCCCTGAAAATTCATTCAAGCCCGCTCCTGCATGGTTTTTACTAAAGGTTTGTGTTTTGTGCAGGTTTTTCCTGGTGAAAAGGGTCCAAAGTGCCCTCCCACATGTCCATAAATGATGGATGAAACCCTGGGTGACGATCCCAGGGTCTTAAAAATTGGGGAGATCAGAGGCCTTCTCAGTTTTGATCAACGATGAAGCATGCTCATCAATGGATCATAAACCCTCCAGTGCACAAAGAAATGTGTCCCTGCACACAGAGGACACAAACAGTCAAGAAACAGCGAAGCAAAGAAAGAAAGATTAAAGGATTAATATCGTATCAAAAGACAAATCAACGAGATTAATTCATAAAACAAGGTTAGAGAAAAAATTTAAGGCAGGAAATGATTAAAGGGATAAAGGTAAAGGATCAAAGGAAATAAAATAAATAATTAAATGCACCAAACAGAGATCAAAACAAATTGAAGAAAATATGATAAAGAGCAGATAAAAAATCATAAAGACAGAATTTAAGGCTTAAGATAGAGATTAAAAATAGAACAAAGGACAGATTAACCCAAGACAAATTCGAATGACTTAGCTCACAACAGTTATTCCTCTCAAAGATATTTTTAGACACCTAAGTGCTTTGTTTTCCTTCAAGAAAGCATTAGGCAGTTATTGGGTTGAGTCAAATATATTTTTATCTGTCAAAATGGTTATTGTAAAAGTTATGAATATGCCTTAAAGTCAAACATTTCACCTATCTTTCCTCATCAGTTAAGCTAGAAGTTATTAAAACAGAGAAGTATCTGCAAATATTCCTGCCTTGAGCCTTGCATGGTCTTCAAGGTTAGGAATGCACTTACTCTGTAATAAATAATACACAAACCCTATCTTAGTCTTCACCTTCTCATTTGCAGCATAAATACTGCATCTGAACTCATTATCTTGTTGGCATTTGATGTCTCTTTGAAGTAATACATAGTCTCTTGGAAGTTGAAAAGAAATTAAAGTCTTGGAACTTGTGGATGTCCTTATTTGTTTGTTGATGGAGGAGGCTAGATCACTGGATCCTTGAGCCTGGTTGTTGGTGAAGCGCTTCTAATTTGTTATTGTTATTTCCTGTTTTCATTATGTTTCCATCTTTCTGTGTTGCAGTAGAATAAAAGTTTTAGGCTAAGAAATGTCTTTTGAAAGCACCTTAGTTCTGTTTATTCTTCACTGCCTTAATGTTTTCTTCTGCTAGGACATTTTAGAGAATTCTTAATTTCTCTCTAGACCCACTAAGCTTGTTTATTTCATAAATAGTTGAATACAGTTGGTTTCAAGAATGATTTATGGTTTTCCCTACTTACTTGCTGCCACTTAAACACTGTTTTTGAAGTCTCTCTCTAAAGTACCATTCTTTAAAGTCTGCCAAAGATGTTTTGTTTCAATCATACCCTTTGTACTTGCTTAACTAATTGTCTTAGAGATCTTCATAACTATAACCAAGGATGTTTAGGTGTTCCCTCTTCTCTGATTACAATTATATGTGTGTCTTAAGTGTTTTCTGTCCTTGAAGGTGAAATCACTAGAAGTTAAATGAGTTTCTCGCCTTCTATATTTCATTGTAAAAGTTTGTCTTGAATTATTACTTTCTGAAGTGTGGATTGTAGAATTTATGGTTTTCCCTATTTATTGATTGCCTCTTCATGTTTTTGTGATATTTAAGTCCCTTTATTGAGAAGTACATATGATAAAGGATTCTTGATTTCCCTTTACCCTACTTTTCATTCTTACTATTGATGTCCATCTCATAACCCCTAAAACTTGAAAATCCACTGGCCAAGTTAGATTTTCCCTATGATACTCCCCTATCCATTGATGAACTTATCATGACTTCCATTTGACTCCATTTCCCAATGACTTAGAGATTTCCCCATTCTACCTATGCTTCTGATCATTATACCCAACCAAAACAAACAAAAAAACCTCATGCTTAATAACTAGCCTAAAAATCAACCATATATAGAAAAAAGTCCATATCCTATGCAAAACAAATAGAGATATCCCTCTCTGAGTCCAGGAAGGCTAGGTCATAGGGCTCCAAAGACTGGTTCCATGTTTCCTTGTCATTTGGTATACCAATCTGCCAAATCACGGCACCCCAATAGAATTGAATCCTCCAAGGGAAGATTTTGAAAGCATGGATGAAGATGGTGAATAATTTCATCTAAGCCATGGTTTCAAAAGCACAGATGATTCTTGTGAAAAAATTTCTTCAAGTGAGGGTGGTAATGAATATTTTCCAAGCAATGATTCTGATGAATTTCTTAACTATGTTCAGAATGATGAAATTGGGGATAATCATGAGGGTGATGAAACTGCTTCTACAAGGGATAATGGAATGATGAAGTTGTTGTAAGAAAATATTGCAACTAGGAGTAGGAGTAGACCTTTTCATATTATTCCAGTTATACAAGGGGTAGGACAACATATCTCACAAGAAGAATTTTTTTCATGCATATGATTTCAAGTGATTGTTGCCGAAAGGATTGAAGCATATGGATTTCAACTATGCTTTGGAGAAAATGAAAAGATATTTTTCAATGAATAAAAGCATGCAAAATTCATATTTAGTTGGTTTCATGAAATCCACACTAGCAGGTTATGATTATCATATTGGGAATGTATTGATCTGCAAAAAGGCTTTCAAAATGTTGCATTCAATTGGTAATTTTTGTTTGTCAAGAATCCAAGAAATAATGGAAAAGGATCCCACATATTATTCAGAAGTACGTTATAAACGAGAGGTTGGGTCGTTAGAAAATAATGTTATGTCATGGATGAAAGACTTCTTTTCAAAGCATGGAGAGTTTATTACAAATAAAGACACGATACATATTCCAGATAATTTCTCGAGACGATAAATATACAACTTATACAAAGAATATGCATAAGGTTCTGAAGGAGTTGGTAATTTTATTACATATTCATATTTTACAAGGGTATGGAAGAATAAATTCAACAATGTTTGTATTCCTAAGAAGACAAGGATGAGCATTTGTAGTACATGTGCTTCTCTTAAAGAAAAAAGATATGATTGTCAAGGGGAAGAAAGAGGTATGTGTTCATAACAATATTTTTAAAAATTGGATAGTTATCAACTATGAAACTATATTTATTCATATGTTTCTTTTACTTTATGTGTAGTTTCTGTTGTCAAAGAACATCAAGAGCATCGCAATCTCCAAGAAAGTGAAGACAAAATTTGTATAAACACCGAAAGAAGAGTTATGATAGTCCAAATAAATATTTGGATTTGATAATTGATAGTATGGACCAAAATAAAACACTTCTGCCACATTTTGTCCCCACACCAAAAAAATTACATGAGGAAAATTTCATTTGGTTTCACTTAGTTGGTTGTATGGTCTTTAATGATAAGATGTTGCCAAGGGTTTACTTCACAACTCCAAATATTCATAATGATGCAAATATGACCATAACCATAATCCATGATGTGGCTACTAATTGGTCTGGTATTCTTCTTGAAGTTATGTATGTACAATTAGAAAACAAAATTCGTGAAAACAAAAATCAAGTTCTTTTTGCGTATCTAAACATGCTCATTGAATTAAGATTTTTTAAAAAGATAAAGGTTGATTTCCTTCTTTTTGGGCATACTCATGACCATATTGATCAAATTTTCAGTCTTTTTTCAATAGCATTGAGGAGGAAAGGTGTTTAGAGCCTGCCATCATTAATTTAATGTATTAATAAACCATACATTCTAGAATCTATTTTTCATGTGTTGGAAGAAACTATTGACATGTGAAGGTTTATTCTAGGATCGCATGGTAAGGAGAAATGCATTGAACAACTTAATGACATTATCTTCCAGCATCAATTTCGTATCAAAAAAATTGATGGGATAACACTTATATGGAGCAAGAAGTATTTAATTATTGCAGAATGGGGGCCATCATCAGGTTTTGCATTTTTGAAGTTCATTCCAGACCATCCAATATTTTCATATGTTAGGTCCCTATATTACTAGTATAGTCCCTTATTGTTGTTATTGTAACCCCCTTATTGTTATTATTGTACCCCTGTAACCCCCATATTGCTATTATTGTGCCCTTAAATTATTATTGTTAGGTCGGCTAGGATTACATTGTGTCCCCACTAGGATTACATTGTGGCCACATGGACTCCTATATATAGAAAGGAGGTTTTGTAATTTGTATCATCTAAGAATTGTTCATTCATGTAATATATTGGAGTTTTCCCCCTCGAAGTGGCTTATTTCTAAGGCGTTCATATCTCTTTTCTTCTATTTTTGGAGCTGGTTTCACAACATTTGGTATCAGAGCCTTGGATTCTAGGGTTTCGCTACTCCAAACAGGTCATCATGGTATTTTCGTTATAACGTTTTTTCTACGAAGGTGCAGAAGCTAAAATTTTTAGAGTGCGAAGCCGAAATCCTGAGGAACATTGTCGCAAAATTTCAGAGCTTGGTTCACAATATTTTCAGAGATATGATCTATGGAAGTTATGGATTTTTGCAGGCTCATGAATTTCACTTAAAAATGTCACCGCGGACTTTTTGCTATAACTTTTTTTCTGCGAAGGTTCAGAAGCTGAAATTTTTAGAGCACAAAGTTGAAATATTTAGGAACATCTTCACAAAATTTCAGAGATTGGTTCACAAAATTTTCGGAGATATGATCTGTGTAAGTTATGTCTTTTTCAGGATCTCGAATTTCATCTCAAAGATGTGATTGTGGAAAAAAATATTCATAACTCTCTCTCTCTGAGCATCGGATTGGAATTATGTAAAAAGTGTCTGGAATTACATAGACTATAGTTTCCTGTCTATAAATTTTAGAGCCAAAGGAGCAAACAGTGACACATGGCAAGTCATACAAGTTCGCTCTACTGAACTAGTCCATAATTAGGTCATTATGGGAGATTGGACATAAATTTCCCTTGAAGAATTCAAATCAAGTTAGATCTGTGGCATTTGAAATAAGTTATAGAGGACTACTACAGGGCCAAATTTCAGATATTAAGGATCTGCAAGTATAGAGATAGGTCAATTTCAATATCAAGCTCCTCAAAAGCAAGTAAAAGGTGTGTATTTTTTTTCCGAATTGCATAAGTCTTGTTTGAAGAATCAAGTTGAATTGATTCCAAGGTCATATTGTAGAATAGATATCAGTATTGGATTCTCAAATGGCCCCTAAAAATAATTCAACACCCATTAAGCCTTTAGAAGGCTCTACTATGACTCGTGAAGACGAAGAATGGCAACGTGACATATCAAAATTACAAGAGCAAGTGCAACAAATTTCGCTCTTGCAAAGAGAAACAAAAAATGACATGGAAGTTTTGAAGAAAGGCGTGGAAACTAAGATGCATGGTTTGAAGAAAGGCGTGGAAACTAAGATGGATGGTTTGAAGAATGTCATGGAAGCTAAGATGGATGGCATGGATGTTGGCATCGAATCTAAGATGGATGACATGGAAGCTAAGATGGAAAACATGAAGAATGATATAAAAGCATACATGGAAGGTTTGAAAAAGTTCATACAAGAAACGTTTCCTAGTGGTGAAAATATAGTAGAGGAAACTCATGATGAGAACAAAACAAATGTTAATCATGATTTTATAAACTCTAATGTTGGAGGGAAGACCCACCATATTCCAAAAATGGATATGAGGAAGTTTAATGGAAAGGATCCTATAACATGGATACTACAGATGGAGCAATATTTTGATCTCACTAATGTGCAAAACACACAAAAGGTATGCATTGCAACGTTACATTTATAACAAAATACATTTGTATGGTATCGATGGCTTTGCTCCCGTAAAAAAATTGTCACTTGGTCAATTTTTATGGAGGAAATGATAGCACATTATGAGGATACAAAGAGCAACACTTTCTTTAGCCAATTGATAAATCTCAAACAAAAGTGTTCATTGGGGAAGCACATTGAGGACTTCCAAAAATTGAATATAAGGGTAACTGATATTTCATAGGAACACAGGATTTATCTCTTCATAGGTACTTTAAAGGATAACATCCAACATGAAGTTCGCGTTTTGGAGCCTGATTCATTGGAGAAGGCATTCAGGTTGGCAAGAAAAATTGAATGTAAAATTATGGCGACAAGGAATCCTACCACTCACTTCTATAAAGATGGAAGTGTTGCTACTCCTAGATTTCCACAACCTACAAGGTTGACACCACAACAATTGGAAGAAAAAAGAGCAAAAGGGCTTTGCTACAGTTGTGATAGAAAATACACTAAAGGTAATAAGTGTGCTGAGAAGAAATTATTTTACATAGATTGTGAAGAGGAAGAAGAAAATGAACAAGAAGAGGATATACACCAGGAACCAGCCCTAGAAGAGGAAGAAATGAGTCTAACCATATCATGTAATGCATTGGCAGGAATTACCACTCCTCAAACTCTCAAGATAGAAGGACATATCAAGAAGAAAAAGGTAATAGTGTTGATTGATTCAGGTAGTACCCATAATTTTATTCATTGTAAGGTAGCCAAGGAATTGAATTGTTTCCTATACCCAAAACCAGAATGTCAAGTGATGGTTGCAAATGGAGGAACTATAAATTGCTCTGGAAAATGCCATAATATCAAGCTAACCATGGGGGAATATGTATTGAATAGTCCAATGCTTTCCATTCCTATGGGAGTTGTTGATGTTGTACTGGGAGTACAATGGTTACAATCTTTGGGGACAGTAGTTTTTAATTTTCAAGAACTTTTCTTGAAAAAAAATTTCAGAAGGAAAGTAATTTGAATTACAGGGTATTGTATGGAATCCGGGAAAGATAATAAGCTCTAATTTCATGACAAAGCTCCTAAAGAAAGAACAAAAAGCCGTGATTGCACAATTATGCTCACTAGAAGTTCCAACATAATAGTCATATATTTCTGCAGATCTCCAAAAAGTCTTGGAAAATCATTCCAAGGTGTTTGAAACTCCCAAAGGACTCCCACCTATTCGTGATCATGATCATGCTATTCATTTGATTCCAAGAGGTGTTACTCCAAACATCAGGCCTTATAGATATCCTTATGTCCAAAAGAGTGAAATTGAACGTATGATTACAAAAATGTTAGAGACGGGTATAATTCAACCTAGTCAAAGTTCTTTCTCTGCTCCTGTAGTATTGGTACACAAGAAGGATGGATCATGGCACACGTGTCTGGATTATAGGGAGCTCAATAAAAACACCATTAAAGATAAATTTCCCATTCCTGTGATTGATGAATTATTGGATGAATTACATGGAGCAATTTATTTTACCAAGTTGGATATTCGTTCAGGATATCATCAAATTAGAATGAATACTGAAGATATTCTGAAAACAACATTTCGAACTCATGAGGGTCATTATGAATTTTTGGTCATGCCTTTTGGCCTTACCAATGCACCTTCTACATTTTAAGGGTTGATGAATTCCATTTTCAAACCCTTCCCTAGAAAATTTGTGCTAGTATTTTTTGATGATATACTAATCTATAGCAGGTCTTGGAAGGATCATGTTCAACATGTTGACAGGGTGCTCAAACTATTGCACGAGAAATAATTATATACAAAAACATCCAAATGTTTCTTTGGAGTACAAGAGGTGTAATATTTGGGTCATATTGTATCTCATGAGGGTGTTAAGGTAGACCCTAAAAAAATTAAAGCCATCAAGGAATGGAAAGTCCCCACAACCACAAAGCAATTGCAAGGATTTCTCGGGTTAACAGGGTATTATCTCAAGTTTGTTAAGAATTATGGGAGAATAGCAGCACCTCTAATAAAATTATTGAAGAAAGATGCATTTCTATGGACTCCTGAAGCAACTAAGGCCTTTGAACATCTTAAAGAGGAAATTTTCCTAGCACCGCTCTTAGCTACGCTAGACTTCACAAAAACCTTTATTATGGAATGTGATGCCTCAGGAAATGGAATTGGTGTTGTTTTAATGCAAGAAGGAAGACCCATTGCTTTTGAAAATCGTCCAATCAAAGGAAAGTATTTACAAAAACCTATTTATGAGAAGGAAATGTTAGCAATACTGCATGCACTAAAGAAATGGCGAACTTACCTAATGGGAACACACTGGAAGCAAAAAACTGATCATGAAAGTCTTAAACACTTTTTGGAACAAAGATTATCTCCAAAAGAGCAGCAAAAATGGGTCACAAAGATGTTGGGTTATTACTTTGAAATAATCTACAAAAAAGGAAAGCTAAATGTTGTTGCAGATGCACTTTCAAGAAATAATTAAGAGGTGGAAGCATTGCTTTGTGCCATTTCTATTATCCAACCAGATTGGATAACCGAAGCAAGAGATGAATGGAAGAAGGACGAAGAAGTGTGGACACTCATTCAAAAGTTGCAGCAAGATCCTAGTACATCTGATACATTTAGTTGGAAAATGATTCCTTATGGTACAAATATCGCTTATATCTTTGTAAGAATTCCCAACTAAAACAAAATATTCTTCTGGAATTGCACACTTCTCCTTTAGGAGGACACTCAGGATTTTTAAAAACTTACCACAGGGTAAAGAAAGAATTTTTTTGGGATGGCCTTAAATCTGATATTCGAAAGTTTGTGGCGAAATGTTTGGTTTTCCAGCAGAATAAAGTGGAAACAATTAAGACCCCAGGACTTCTACAACCTTTATCCATTCCAAGTCAACGTTGGGAGGAGATTTCAATGGATTTTATCACAGGTTTACCTAAGTACGAAGGAAAGAGTGTCATCATGGTGGTAGTTGATAGACTTACCAAGTATGCACACTTTTGTGCATTATCTCATCCATTTAAAGCAAGTACATTTGTTACTACATTTATGGACAGAATTCAAAAGCTACATGGAAGCCCAAGGGTTATTGTGAGCGACAGAGATCCCATTTTTACTGGAAATTTTTGGACGGAGTTATTTTCTTGTTTGGGTACTCAATTAGCTCATAGCTCATTTTATCATCCTCAATCCGATGGTCAAACTGAGATAGTAAATAAATGTTTGGAAGGATATCTTCGTTGTTTTGTATCTGATAAACAAACACAATGGGTCAAGTGGTTACCTCTCGCTGAATGGTGGTATAACACTTCCTTCCATACTGCAGCAAAAATGACCCCATTTATGGCACTTTATGGATATCATCCACCATCCATCACATCATATTTAAGAGAAAATTTGAAGGTTCAAGTAGTGGAAGATCACATCGAGCATCAACAAGAATTTCTCCAACTCTTAAAGGATAACCTGAATTTGGCACAAAATAGAATGAAACAATAGGCAGATCAACATCACAGCGAGAGATTTTTGATGTAGGAGACTGGGTATTTTTATGGCTATAACCATATTAACAAATGTCCCTCAAGCAAGCTAAGAAGAATAATAAATTATCGCCAAATTACTATGGTCCTTACAAGGTTTTGCAAAATATTGGTACTATGGCATACAAATTGGAGTTTCTTGCTTCTTCACGAGTGCATCCAGTTTTCCATGTTTCATGCTTAAAGAAGGTTATAGGTGAAAATCTTCCAATTCAAACAATATTGCCAGAACTTGATGAGGAAGGAAAAATCATATTGGAACCTGAAGCAGTCACGGAAACAAGAACTCGATAGCTACGGAATCGATCAATTTCAGAGTATCTCATCAAGTGGAAGAACTTACCAACTGAAGATTCTACATGGGAGGATAATAATTTTATACAAAAGCACCCAGAGCTACTCAAGCATTGAGGACAACACTTTTTTGAAGGAGAGGGGCATGTTAGGTCCCTATATTACTAGTATAGTCCCTTATTGTTGTTATTGTAACCCCCTTATTGTTATTATTGTACCCCTGTAACCCCCATATTGTTATTATTGTGCCCTTAAATTATTATTGTTAGGTCGGCTAGGATTACATTGTGGCCCCATGGACTCCTATATATAGAAAGGAGGTTTTGTACTTTGTATCATCCAAGAAATTTTCATTCATGTAATGTATTGGAGGTTTCCCCCTCGAAGTGGCTTATTTCTAAGGCGTTGATATCTCTTTTCTTCTATTTTTGGAGTTGGTTTCATAACAGAATCAAAGGTATTTTTATTACAGATAGTTTCTTAACTCCATAATGCACGAAGGCATAAGAGAGATATACATTATTCTTAATGTCTGGAGGAAATTAAAAGATGTATTAGAGATACATATGAGTACTTTAATGTTGTTGATTCAGTTTGGTGGGAGTATTTTTTCAATAATCAAAGTGATATGATTTCAAGATCAATTAATGAGGATACGCTTTTGAAGACTCCATTTTTTTTGCCACAAAATATGCCAAATGACCATGAGGAAACACACAATTTTGAACAACAATGGGCTCAAGGTATTATTAATCCTCCAAAGGTAGAGGAAAGACAAATATATATTGGTTTCAGAAGATCACATGTATAATGTGAAGCCATGGAATACCTTTGCAGGGCTTTTGTGCATGATGTTAAGGAGGGTTGCATGATAGCAGTGTTAGCAGATGAAGATCCACTTGGCTATCCATTATGGGTTTCCAAGGTTATAAATTTCATTAAATAAAATAAATATATTACATTTGTTGAAGTACATTGGTATGCCACCAATATCCACCCATTCAATGGGGTGTACAACCTAGAGATGGTAATTGAAAAACAAATTTATGGAAAGAGAAAAAGAAAGGTGTTGTCTTGAGAGGTCTTGACCCAGGTTCATAGGTTAAGGTTTCCCAACAAACCCCTATACTACTGGCCCTTTCGGCAATGACCTTCTTGCAAAAGCCAAGCTCTCACCCAAAGCAGTATGGGAGGGTGTTGGAACCAGGTTTCCGCACCCTGAGAGAGAGTAGGTAATTCGAGGCAAATCTGCGTTATAAATTACGAGGTTCGCACAGAATGAGTCTATTCGCAGCCCTTTTAATAGTGTAATCATCATATAACCATAACAAATCTATTGGATCTAATCAGTATAGTCGCATCCACGTGTGCATTACCAAATATCATCATAGATTAATATAATCGCAGCCAATATCATATCGCAGATATACTTATGCTAATTCCAAAACACAAATACATTCGCAGCTTAGATAGGCATCACAGATGCGTTTCAGTAGTAAATATAACCAATTCAGATAACAGACAAATACATTAACGATACTTCGCATTCATTAACATTCAGATCCACTTACAACCAAAACACAGCTCGCGCACATAGCCTAGCGGGGTCTGCACAAAGTAGGACTGAGGATCTTCGAGCACATAGCCAGCAGGATTTTTTACCCAAAATAACCCAAAACATATCTAACAGTTCTCATGTAGCATCAATATATCGACTTACTTTTCTACTAGACCCAACTATCTATATATTTATAACATCTTCGCCTTTGCTATCCGATGGTCCGCAAACCATGGTTTGCAGACCTGAGCTACCCTTTAACCCATTACAAACATTAGGGGCTTTGACCAACCGTGAAACCCCTACGCAGGACCGACTTTAACAGAATTGTACCAAAAACGTAGGTTAGGGAACCCCATTCCAACAGGCCCCCAACACAATCTTGTGATTCCTCCTGATTCACTACAGTCATGGGCCTTCCATCTTCGTCTACAGTTGCTTGATCGCCTCAACCAGCGGGGGCAGCACTCCTTCGCTGTGCACAGCAGCATTCTGAGAAATATCCACCAAATTCTGTGACGTTGGACCTTCTGTAGTAGTAGTGACACTCTCCAAAGTTTGGTTCAACTGCTTAACTGCGATATCAACATCCTGAGATTGCTTGAGGGCTTCATCATCCCATGGCTTAAGATGGTCATTGAGGGCCTTCTTTTTCTGGAGGAACTCTTCAATGTCATCACTCAGCGTATGGCTGGTACGCAGTCATGCCAGGCATTGAGCGGGGATCAGAGTAGGCATAGTGGCTTCCACCTGCTCAAATTATTCTTCCTGTTGGCACAACTTTTGAGTAATTTCGCGCATGAGAGGATCTCCTTGCACCTTATTCCATAGATTCATAGTTGTCTCTAACAGTCCTATGCCCTGAGCAATCTGATATGTGATGACATTAGTGGCCTCTGTAACCAGCGCTACTCGTTGGGCCCTTACCTTAGGTGTCCTTTCCGATTGTAATTTTTCCTGAAAGGCCACTATCTGTTGTTCCATCTTTGATTTGACCACCTGGATCTTGGTCCTCGATGCCTTGAGTGTTGCAAAAAACCCCTCAATCTTGGCTTGGGAGGTGGAAAAAGCCAGGATATATTTAGTGACATCTGCACAGAGCCTACTAATTAGGCATTCCAACTCTGTCTGTTGCGCAATGGCGAGGTTACATGCAGCTTGTGCTTGGGATACTTCAGTGGTTTTCTCTTCTCTCTTCTACTCAGTTGTACTGAGCTGCTGGTGGACTTGGCAATCCCTGTGTTGAATTTCTTCGAACAGGGATGTATGGAGGACTTGTAATGGTTCATGTGGCAGGCAGGCTAGGTCCAATTGTACCTCTACGCAGGCCTGGACTTGGGCTCCTAATTCGGGTGGACTCAGCATGAGGGTTGTGCCTGGTAGAGGGCAGAGGCAGCTTTCTATTGTAATGATCAATGCGTTGCTTTTTGCGGGGTCCGACCTTTCCTGGATCATACTTGTATGCAAGGTCTCAGTCTTCAGCTACAGAACCCATAGCTCAGCCTGGAGGGAGTCAACTATGGCCTTATTCTGCTCTTCCGGAGCCAGCCATTTATCTTCTGTAGCAAGGGTGACTGCGTCCGCGATCTGCTCTAGGTCCTCCTCTGTCAAAGTATCGCCTGCGTCTCGTTCTGGCCATTAAGCATGATTCTTCTTTTGTGGTCCCTTAACAAGGTCACCAGTCCATTTCGTACCCCGAGGGGAGTCAGCACCTCCTGCATCCAGACCCTCTGCACCCAGATCCTACTACGAATCCTTTTGCAAACCCTTCTGTGCTTACGAGTCCACTCCCTTCCCAGTGCTCTTACCCTGTCCTCCCTTCTGTGTTTCCAGGTCCACCCCTTTTTCAATGCTCTTGCCCTGTCCTCCAGTCTCTTTGGTGGTGGTGGGAAAGGTGACCTTTGTGGTGCTCGTTCCTGTAGTGTCTTTCGTACGTGACTTGAAGCCGATCTTCTAGTGCAGAGGCCAACCAGCAATAAGGCGGTCAATCTCCTCATCCGCAACCATGTATGGGAGTGATACCCATGATGGATCCTTGCGGCCCTTGATCTGTACATTGTGCATTGTTACCTGAAAGGTTGCGATGCTATTGTACTTATCATAAATTTTAGGTGACAATCATGGTCGAGAATTGATAGCAGCTGCGAGCCCTCTCTGAAATAGGACCCAGAAGACTTGATTATCCTCAATACGTTGCACGTCCTTTGAATCCCACAAGTTCACGTATCGCGCTCCCTCGCACATACCTGGCTCAAGCTCAAGGAGAAGTGAGTCTTCAAGGGCTTCCCATGCGACTGACGCAATGAGGAGCAGTAGCCATGAGCAGCAGAATGCTTTTCCCTGATCCCGGGCCTCACACACATTCTCCAAAAATTTGTTGCACAAGAACTGGGACCAGTTGTAGCAGACTCCCTTTTCACAGCGCCCAACCAACTGAATCACGTACGCAGGGACGATTACAACCTGAAATTTACACATATTTTTGCATGCTAACAACAAGGTGCCCATGCACGCCCCGGGGTCGCTGATGGTACTGACCATGAACCCCCTAGTGTTTCGTTCAACTTGATAGTCCTCACGCACCTTATCAGTGATCTTTTGTTCATATTTCTTCCCGACACATTCCATGGGATTTAGCCCCTTCATGGGAAGACCAGTGATACGGTGAATGAGTGCTACGTCGATGGGAATGTGATCTTGGATCCATAAGTTTCCATCGTGGACTAGGGCAAGCAACTAGCGCACAAGTCGGTTTGTGACATTGTAGTGGCCAAAATGAGGCATCCGCAGCAAGTTTAATAGCTCGGAGCCAGCCAACCCGCTTTCCCATGGCATGGGGACTACCTTCAGCATGTCATCCTCCAATACCCTTTCAATATATAGCTCAGGTGACAGCTCGAGGAAGGCATCCAAGTTGGTCAATTCATGGTCGTTGAATTTTACCAAGTGGAGTTTGCTAAAGGAGTCTCCAATTATGGGGACCTCTCCCGAAATCAGCGGCATTTGCATATATGTGTACAGGCCATCAAGATTCTTAGGTGTGCGCGTCGAGGGCCTACAAGGTCGGACATAGGGAAGTAGCCAGTTTATCGGTTTAGGGATCTGAGCCTCTTCCTGAGCAGAAAGAGGTCGCATCAAACACTAGTACATTTGGACAAAATTCTGACACTTTTGATGTATTGTCGAAAATTTCCTGAAATTTTCTCAATTTTTTAAATCTCACCAACAACAATCGCTATAGCGATGTTTATGGACATCGTCGGTATTGTGATGTTTAGGAAGTTCATCAGAATACCGACGTTTTGGGACACAGCGTCGGAAATACGACCTTTCGAAAACATGTGTCACTATTGTGACGGTTTGACAGAAACGTCGCTATAGCGATGCTCATGGACATCATCGGTATTGCAACGGTATTTGGGACAAACTTCAGAATAGCGACATTTGTAAACCTAACATGACAAAATAAAATGTAACAATGCCTACGATTACATGTCTAACATGGCTGAATGGAGCAGGGCGGCGTTCACTTTTATTAGCACATATCTGGAGAAAGGGCAGAGTTCATAGCTATTAGCACACAGAAAAAGAGAATATAACCATGCTCTAATTACATGTAAAAATGCTTGAATGGATATATTCTTTCAATCATGATGATTGTTTGGTTGCTCTGACTGTGCAGGCTGTATCTTCTCCTCTAGAATCTCTTCTCTTACTTGAAGTTCAGGCTTCTGTTGGAGGGGAGGATGGTGCAGATCATCCAGCGAGTGTGTTTTTAAATGTTGGTTTGTAGAATGGGGTTCTTATTAGAACTGAGGTAGATATGGCAAATGGTGGCCTTTCAGACACCCGGACCAGATTTGATCAGGTCATCATGTCCAAGTTGAAAAAATGCTCAAAAATGGAAATTTTCATAAATGGTTTTAGTCTGAACAATCCAAAATATCTCGTCGCTTCGATTCTGGCACCATGAACGGGACTCAAATCCGATGTCGTATGTGAAAGTTACTGAGGTTTGAATTTGTCTAGTGACCTCCAAAATAGGGCTTTTTTACTATGATTTTTGTCAATTTGTAAAAAAATATATATTGGAAAATTTTCATTTTTATTATGTTTTTATAGGCCTGTCAGAGGGTGCCATGTGGCCTACCTAGAGGCTTCCACGTGGCCCCAAGCCATTCGTTAAAAAATATTGTGGAAAGTGGAGATCATGAGTGTCGAACCCTCGACCTGACTCCTCGGGTAGGGTCGACCCGACCAACACGGCAGAGGGTCAATTTTTTAAATGCACAGTCGGGTGGAGTTAAATGGGAGAGTTGGTTCATTTAAAGTTTAACGAGTGGAGATATGGATAGCCCCTCAGGACTTAAACTCTGTTGCCATGCGACCACTTACAGAACCCAGGGCTTAAATATTTCCAAACATCGGAAAACGTAAGGCTAGCCCCCTTAGCATGCGACCATCCTCTATGTGACCAAGGCTAAAACTGATGGTTTATTCAGGAGTGGATGGTTAACATTAAACCGTGACATGTGACAATGGGGTCCGAAAAGTTAATACAACCGTTGGGTTAACAGTTTAGATGGCGGTTTAAATGGAGCGGTCACATGTGACCACATCAATGCATCTCTATGTGACATTTAATGCAACTGCTATTGGTTCCACCTTATTTGGGGCACGTTCCACCAAATACAGCTTTGTGCCAATTTTAGCGCGTTAACTGGAGTTATCCCACATTTGGTGGGGTTTTCTAGTGACATTGGACAATTTTTTTTGGGAGGTCATAAATTCCTCAATATTGAACCAAATTGGACGAAAGTTTAGTCAATTTTGGCTTTGTTCGGCATTCTAGAGTGTTTGGGATAGTTTTCAGAGCGAACAGAGGTGTTATTCATCCATTTTTTCTTCAGGGAAGAGGAAAGAGCCACTAGGGCCATCAGGGAGATGGAGTTGTATTGGGTTGTACTTCACTGTTTTAGGTGAAACAAAAGCCATTTTTAGCTTATTTTTGTCTTTTGAAGTCAAATTTATATCTTTTTTTTCCTTTTTATGCATATTTTTCACTGTCTAACCATTTTGGGAAATTTAATAAAGCAAGGACACACCATTGGGGAGCTTTGGACTGGCAGATGTAGCCCAGGAGGGGTGAACTGCCTCATCGTTTTGTTGTGTTATGATATGGTGAAGTTTTCTTGTTGTGTATTTATGTTGTGATGTATTAAATAGTAAATTTAAATAAGAAAACATCACACATCAAACTCAGAAACATTACCAAAATTACTTTATTTAACTTTCCAGACATGGAGAACACTTTGCACATTAAATTAAATGGAAATGGATACTTTGCACAGCAGTACAAATAGTTTCATTTTCAGATTAGATGGTATCAAAGCTCAGGATTTGAGCATTAGGAGCTATATTTTTACTCTCCATTTGTTCTTTTACAAATATATAGTTGATTGTTTGCAAGTTTTTATGCTTACTAGGCTTAAACTCAAGAGAGGTGAAGGACACTTGGTTAGTGAAAAAAGTAATCCTCAACCAAGGGCCAAAGAGCCGCCTCCAAGAACCATAGAAAAAGCCTCAAGCATGTCTTCAAGGGAAGGTGAATCTCCTGAAGACATTGATCCCAAAGAAGAGGAACGTATGTTCCGAAAGGCTTTCTTGGACATGACGGATATGGTGAGGATACTCTACCAAGAAAGGAATGATAGGCTTGTAGGAGAGGGATCTAAACATTAGAAAGAAGGAGAGGGTTCTTCAGGAGGAAATAAAAGTGATGACAAGTCAAAGAAAGGACATGGAGGTAATGGTAATCTGCCATCCCCATCTTCGTCCTCTTCCTCTACATCGTCATCCTCTACTTCGGTGAATCAATATCAGAGGTCTAAAACCACTGGTAAAAGTCCATTTTGAAAGCTTGATTTTAAATTTGAGTTGCCTATGTTTAATGGTGAGGTCAATGCAGAGAAACTTGACAATTGGATAAGACAGTTGGAAGATTATTTGAGGATACAAAACCTTCATGAAGACGACACCAAGATTCATTTAGCCTCTTTGAGAATGGAAGGAGCAGCATTTGTATGGTGGGAAGCCAAGACCAAGGATGAAATTAAAAAACATGGTAAGATTAGTTTATCATGGGTTGAATTTATTTCCGCAATTAAACAGCAATTTTATCTATTAGCTCATTTACAAAAGGCTATCATGAATTGGAAAAGTTTTAGAAAACTTAAGGGACAAAGTGTTCAAGATTACACTCAAGAGTTTCGAAGAAGGGGTTTATTACTTGGAATTGATTTGCATAGCCAAGAGACTTTTCTGAAATACATAGGTGGTTTACACAGCTATCTTATAAATACTATCCTTATGTTCAATCCTACTAGTATAGATGATGTTTGTGTCCAAGCCACACATTTAGAGGCTAGAGGTAAACAATCTTTTGATGGGAATGAGGGTAGTGAATTTAAAGGAAAAGGAAGAAAAAGAAATGCAAACTCTAGGAAAGAAAAAGGAAAATTATTTTGTAAAAATTGTTCCAAAACAAGCCACGATGAAGACCATTGCTGGAAACTTCATCCAGAGTTGAAGCCAGAAAAATTTAAAACCAAATATAAGGCCAAAGAAAAAGGCAAAACGGTTGCAATAGCTGAAGAAGACTTAGGGTCTGAATCAGGAGATGAAACTAAAAGCATAGATTTGGCACTAAAGAACATAAAGGGGAAAGGTATTGTAAATGAAACAAATCCCAGTTCTAGCACTTTAAACTGTCACATAGAAGCTCCAAATGAAGAGAGGAGGATTGAATTGTTTCATGTGAGGATAATTTCCAAACACACAAAGATAGACACACTATTTAACAATGGGTCTCAAGCAAACCTCATCTCAGAATACTTAGTCAAGAAGCTAAAACTTGAGACCATTCCACATCCAAAGCCATATCCACTTAGATGGATTTGCAAGGATGCTAATTTACAATTTTCAAGGAAGTGCATGTTGCGCTTCACCATAATAGCTCATTATGTTGACTTGGTTGAATTCGATGTGGTACCGCTTGACATTACAAGTGTGGTGTTGGGTAGTCCACACTTATATGACAAGAAAGCGATCTTCCATCGCCATAAGAACAAGTACCATTTGTTTAAGGATGGTAAGGAGTTTATTGTGAGAGCACATCCGAAGAAGCTATAATCTTCTTTAGTGAATGCAGGGCATTTTAAAAGGCTTGTCAATGCAAGTCAAAATTTGAATTTTTTGATGATTAAGAAAAAATATTTTGTACATAATCCTTTTCATGTTATTGCTGATATAAATGATGATATGTTTCAGTCTGAAAGCAAGTCGTCTTTGGAAGAAGATGACAAGATGTTGCAGAAAGTGTCTTTGGTGTCGATCAGTGCAAAGAATAAAGTGTCGATGTAAAGTGGTGCAATAATCCAAGAAAGGGAAAAGCATGCAAGCAAAGAGGACACAAAGTTCAACATGGATCAATCCTGGTTTCAGAATGGTAGGTTGGTATGGCGAGAAAACTTGGTTGGGAATCAACATAAGTACATGGCTAATTCGGAAAAAATTCGCCATAAGGACAATTGGCAAGGTGAATCTTATTTCTAGTTTCCTTTGAAGGTAGACCATTGTAGGAAAAATTTTATTTCTACAAATTTTATTTTTTGTTCTGCAAATTCAAAAAAAATTCATCATGACACAGTCAAGGTTAGCAACAGTCGGTCAACAAATTCAAGGAAGAATTTATCTTTTTATGAGAAGCTCAATTTGATGAAATCAGGAAGATTTCAGTGGTTCAAGGTTGGAAGAGTGGAGAATCAGTCTCCTCATCTTTATTTTCTGTAATTGAGAGATATTTTGGGGTCCAAAAGCTTCCCATTGGGGAGGTGTGATCAGGTGATCATGTCCAAGTTGAAAAAATGCTCAAAAATGGAAATGCTTAGAAATGGGTACAGTCTGAACGACGGGAAAGGTCTCGTCGCTGCGATTCTGGTGCTATGAATGAGACTCAAATCCGATGTCGTATGTGAAAGATATTGAGGTTTGAATTTATCCAGTGACCTCCAAAACAAGACTTTTTTACTATGATTTTTGTCAATTTGTAAAAAAAATTATATTAGAAAAAGTTCATTTTTATTATGTTTTTATAGGCCTATCAGAGGGTGCCATGTGGCCTGCCCAGAGGCTTCCATGTGGCCTCAGGCCATTGATTAAAAAATATTGTGGAAAGTGGAGGTCATGAGGGTCGAACCCTTGACTCGACTCCTCGAGCAAGGTCGACCCGACCAACACGACAGAGGGTCAATTTGTTAAATGCACAGTCGGGTGGAGTTAAATGGGCGATTCAAGCCGTTTAAAGTTTAACAAGTGGAGATATGGATAGCCCCTCAGGGTTTAAACTCTGTTGCCATGCGACCACTTGCAAAAGCCGGGGCTTAAATATTTCCAAACGACGGAAAACGTAAGGCTATCCCCTCAGGGCTAGACCCCTCAACATGCGACCATCCTCTATGTGACCAGGGTTAACATCGACGATTTATTTGGGAGTGGATGGTTAACATTAAACCACGACATGTGACAGCAGGGTTCGAAAATTTAATACAACCGTTGGGTTAACGATTTAGGTAGCGGTTTAAACGGAGCAGTCACATGTGACCACATCAATGTGTCCCTATGTGACATTTAATGCAACTGCTAGTGGTTCTGCCTTATTTGGGGCGCGTTCCACCAAATCCAAATTTGTGCCAATTTTAGCGTGTTAACTGGAGCTATCGCACATTTGGTGGGGTTTTCTAGTGACATTGGGCAGTTTTCTTTGGGAGGTCATAACTTCTTCAATATTGAACCAAATTGGACGAGATTTTAGTCAATTTTGGCTTTCTTCAGCATTCTGGAGTTTTTGGGATAGGTTACAGAGCGAGAAGAGGTGTTCTTCAGCCATTTTAGCCTCAGGGAAGAGGAAATATCCACCAGGGCCATCAGGGAGATGGAGTTGTGTTGGGTTGTACTTCACTATTTGAGGTGAAACAAAAGCCATTTTTAGCTTATTTCTGTCTTCTGAAGTCAAATTAATAGCTTGTTTTGTCTATTTAGGCATATTTTTCACTATGTAACCATTTTGAGCAATTTAATATAGCAAGGACACACCATTGGGGAGCCTTGGACCAGCAGATGTAGCCCAAGAGGGGTGAACTGCCTCATCATTTTTTTGTGTTATGATATGGTGAAGTTTTCTTGTTGTGTATTTCTACTTTGATGTATTAAACAGTAAATTTAAATAACAAAACATTACACATCAAACTCAGAAACATTACCAAAAATAATTTGTTTAACTTGCGAGTCATGGAGAACACTTTGCACATTAAATTAAATGGAAATGGATACTTTGCATAGCAGTACAAATAGTTCATTTTCAAATAAAGATTCTTGGGTTTAAGAGCAAAAAAAAAAAATTCTGCTATAGTGAGAAGCTGTCGGGCAACCCTTTGTTTATCAAGCAAGCCCTGGCTGGGCTATATTCATTAGGGGCACTTTCTTTTAACTCCATTCTCTTACGAGACTCTTGAATATGCAACATCATTTTCTTCCTATTAGTGTGTTGAAGGTGTGGTTGCATTTGTTGGGGATGCGCTTAGGGTTTTTACGATTGAAAGGTTGGGATAAACATTCAATCAGACCGTTATGCCTCTTAGATATACGCTGAGAAATTTCATTTTGCATCCAAAGTAGAAATAATTGATTATTATTGAAAGCGATTAGGGTGCATTCATTGCAGAAGAACATGAAGCTACAAAGAAAGAATGCTTAGAAGCTTTGGTTTAAGGGAGAGTGGGAACATGGAAGTAGAACAATAGAATGGTGATGATGAAGAGAAGGAGGATCCTCTTCCTGATGAGCAGTATGGTTATCCAAAAGCAGAGTCAAAGAATTGGGCACCTTGTGTTAGAGTTCTAGATCCCAAAACTGGTGAAACTACATGCCTCTTAGCACTGCAAGATAATGAAGCCACATTTAGCATTTTCTCTGTTACTTTTCATGATAAAGAATTGGGAACACTTGTGGCCATTAGAACTGCAAAGGATTTATAATTTTGGCCAAAGAGGCATTGTTCAGGAGGTTTTATTCATATTTATGGATCTGTGGATGATGGAAAATTCCTGGAGATTTTTCATAAAACAGCAGTTGATGGAGTACCTCTTGGATTATGTCAATTTCAAGGCTGCTTATTAGTTAGGATTGGAAAGGTGATGAGAATATATGACTTGGGAAAAAATAAATTGTTGCGGAAATGTGAGAATAAGCTCTTTCCCAATATGATTTTGTCTATTCACACTTATGGTGATCGAATTTATGTTGGAGATATTCAAGAGGTGTGTCAGCTTTTTCTCTATTTATTTCCACACTTTTAATGAGATCTAATATGCAAGAAGAGAAATGATAATTGTTTTTTTTTTCTTGGTTCAAAAAAGAGATTTATATTAGCAGAAGTCTAAAACCAGACATAGACACAGAAATCCCTATAGCTTCCTAGCTTCTAGTTTAAATTAGAACTACAATATCTCCAACAACCTAATAGCTACTACTAAAGCCAACTACTAGAGGAATGCAAGCCATGCAGTGCCATTACTTACTGATATATGTAATCAAAATACTTGGGTAGAGGATGCCATATATGGCCTTCCTGATACTCCTAGATGTAGATGACATTAAAACCAAAAGTGAAAGATTAGAAACTATTACCTTCCTGTAGGAAATAAGTCCAGTCATAAACAAATTTTAGAGTGTAAGCTTGTAGTTTTCATGAGCCACAGGCTTGTCTCAAGTCTTGGGATCTACATTCTCCTTCACCATATATCAAGGAATCTAGACCTTGAGAAATCTACACCATATCTTATTGAGGCCTTGTTTATTTCCTGCTCATGTCATTAAAGCGCCTCAATCTTCATTATGCATGTCCTGAAATGGCCAGAGAAGAGTCCCCCTATCTTTTCTCTTATTTTATGAAAACTGATAAGCTTTCAGTCTAGGCAATCCTTGTCTGAATTTTTTTCAGGTTTTGGGTAACCCATGTAATTTTCAAAAACCATTTTTGACAGCCCCTATTTATTGTATAATAAGCTTTGGTACTAGCTTTCATCCTCAAAATTTGTTTAGGATATTTACCATGGTGAGTTATGTTGGAGACCAAGTTTGTAATAAAATCACAGTTGGGTTCTTTGAAAAAAATCATAAAGCATCAGAACTGTAGGCATTTTGGGCATGCACCCATGAAAAAAATGCATATTTCACTACTGTTCCTAAAGAATGCACCAAAGGTATGCATAATTAAGGCCTAGAGGTATGCATAATTAAGGCCTACACTATATTTTTTTATTTATTTTTCTTGTAGGTTGTATCTGACCACATTGTGTTTCCTTTGACTATTCGACCAGGTATAGTATTGAAGATTTTTTACGATTTCCCATGTTCATATGTCCCCAAATTGATACAGGTATAGTATTGAAGATGTTTGCCAAATTCCCTTTGAAATAAATATCATGTGCCATAATGGGGGATTGGTATCGCTCAACATTTTAAGTATAAACTCTATTTTGAACATCAATTTTCAGCCAAACTAGGGAGAAAATATGAGCGATGATGTAACCCCTCCCAAGGGAAATCAATTATCAACATGGCCTAATCAAAAGGTAGCTCAGTTTCAAGGAGATCACGGGAATATGGAAAATTGACATACGAGAAATGAAAAGAATACTTATTAGGGTCCACATCTTACTCGATACCTGATTTAGAGTTACCAGATGTTGACTGGATCACCTAGTAGGCAATCTCTACCACACTAAATGACATTTTGGCCCCATAATACTCTACTTCTGAAGGATTTGGTACCACCTAAGAATCTGAAAATCTAAGGGATCCATTGATAATAGAAGATATCATGAAAATAGGAGCCTCAGGATATGGAGTGGTAGGGGTAGGGTTAATTTACCCATCAATGAATAATCCCTGAAAAAACTAATGCCAACACTCTCATACGCACTCATAGAATCATCAACAATCCATGGATAGAATATACTCATAATTTGCAGCACGAACACCCTTTACTATCTCAATGTTTTCTTCAGGATACTCTTCATCATCTGCTATTGCCCCAGCAATAGCAGCCTCAACAGGTTTTCCCTTCTTGGGGAATAGAGTGAAATATTTTCTCTTCAATTCAAGCAGCAACTCTTCATGTTTCCTGTTGTTCACTATGATTTCTCCATTTACAACTCCCAGGATGAATCTGACTTTATTGTCCAATTTCAGCAAATCAAGCTGAAGGTTGTCCAATTGGAATTTCTTTCTCTTTTCATATAATTCAAGATGGATATGATAGAAGTCCTCCAAAACTTTCTCAGGGGTCTCATATTTATGATTGATTCCCTTTGAGCCAAAAAGATGCATGTTACTTGTATTTATTGTAGTAGTCAGTTTGAATTTCCTTAAAAGGCCCTCTTGAAGTGAAATCTTCATATTCTCTTCAGACAATGACACCTCTAAATGGACCCTGGTATCAGTATTGTATTCCTTGTAGTCCCTTATGAATGGTTCTTTAATCTTATCATTCCCAATCATCAATGCTTCCAAAAATTCCTTGTAATCCTGAGTCCACTTGCGAACAAGAAACTCTATAATTCTTAATGTTGTCTCATTAATTTCCTCTATGATGCCACTAATCGCGTAAGACACACAATTATCCTTTATAGTTTTTCATTCAATTGTACCCTTAAAACCCTTGTACCAAGGTGCCAAGACAATGGTGTAATGTCCAGTGCTCTGGGATGTTGAAATGTCCCTTAATCCTAGGCCAATCAATATATCGTAATAAATGTTGAAATGTCCCTTAATCCTAGGCCAATCAATATATCGTAATAAAGTGATAAACAATATCCATATCGTAGTATAGGCTCAGATCATATCCATATCCATAAGCTTGTATAGTTTATATGAGGATAGTGTTTCCCTAATCTACATTATCTCATATTGGTCTTTTATAAAAATTACATTTTGGTGTTACTCTAGTGTATACTACAATGTCCATATTCATCATACAGGTTAAGGATAGAGTAATAGCATACAATATTCTACCTAATAAATCATCTTGCATTCCAATAGCTAATGTGTACATAGGTGTAATGTAAGCTCAATACTGAGATATGCTTGTTCTTGTTCTTGCTCGATATCATTGAATACGCTCTTTCCAGCTTTGATTAGTGAAAAGAGTTGGATTAGATTAAGCTAAGTAATGTATTCACCCTTACCTCTCTTCTATGATTCCCATGTATTAGTTACAATGATAATAGTTATATGGAACTAAAATTAGATTGGTATAAGAGACTGTATTATACCTATGATGCCCATCTTAAGCTTAGTAACTATCACTATATCACCTTAGTTAAGCTAGTAGTAAGCTCTATTGAATCTATAAGCTTATTGATTACACTATGCTATTAGTACTAATGAATCAAGTCCATTGAATCAATGACCAAGATTTTCTTGATGTAACTACACGTAATGGAATAACACATATTCGTATAAACATGATATCCTTAATACAGGTCTTAGATTACAGTGACCAGGAACTCCATATTCAAGCTAAACTCCTTGTTATGATATAATGATCTTTGTTTCCCTATTCATTTCATACCTTATTAACACTGACCATAATCATAGTAATAAGTACATAGCCTTACTAGCTCTATGCCAACATGTGTATCTAAATCTTAAGTAGAAACACAGTTTGATTGCTAATGTTTATATAATATTTGATATTGTATGATTGGTTAAGATTAGCATTGATTTGAGTGAACCATTACACAAGCCATAGTGAAATATCTCTACCTATATCATGACCATATGAATTTGATCTCTGTAGCAGTCTATGTTTCCCTATTCAACACTCTCTAAGCTATATCTTAACCATATTCAAGATATTACACAGATCATTCTAAGCTTAGTAATTGATGTTCATGTTGATCCACCCAGATATTCTCTCCATGATTCATACTCAAACATGGTATAGAAAGACAATACCCGTCCATTTTTATGGGTTGCCTTGAAAATAGGAGTAATGAATTCAACAAGAAATGAAGGAATATTGAGTAGAGATGGCCAAAAAGAGTGTATGAAGTTGATCAGCAATCATTTTATGTGTGAACCATCATGATCTTGATCTTTCATAATCATAAGATGACCATATCTCAAAGATTTGACACTGTCATATTCCTTTCCATGTTGCAGACCAAGGATTTGCTTGATATGTTGAATCTCAGCATTTTCCATTATCTGTTTATGGATGGCTTCCCTTACATTCAGCAACTTACCTCTGAGGGGAAACACACCATAATGATTTCGACCAACAACATCCAACCCTGCCATCGCAAGGGCCTTGGCTGAATCTCCCTCAGCTAAAATCATAGTGCATTTCTCAGAATTCTTGCTTCCTGCATCATTTGCATCATCAAGCTTGGTGATACCTATTAACCTTTTTCTCTTTGTTCCATCAGTTTTATTAACATCCTTGCTATGTTTGAAGTCTGCCCATGATAATATGTTCTCAACAACTCCACATTTAGCAACTTTTTTCAAAAACTCTTGAGAGAGTTCACACTTTGAACCAAAGTTGTTTTGACGAGTTGTCAGTGTCTCCTTGGTTTGGGATTCAAATGTTGGATTATCAATCAAATAATTGACAAAGATCCATAAGGCCTCCATTCACATATTTTTTTCAAGAATGCTAGCATAAGGCCTCCAAGATACCAAAATTACCTTCATTCTATGAGAAAGACAAGTTGATATGCACAAAAAATCCAGCGAAATGGTTTGCAGTTTGTTTAAGAAAATAATATTGAAAGAAAGATAAGATATTAGTGCCTTTTCACTCAGCATATGGGTGATGACTAAGGTTTCCCACTTCTAACTCTAGAAGATCCACCTAGTACTTTTTACATTCTCCAAGATAAACTCAAGGGATATTTCACACCAACAGTAATAAGAGTCTCATTAGGTCAATATTTCCATACTATAGTCTGATGTATATTTCTGGGAAAGCTGAAACCAAAACCCTCCCTCTGATTCTCCATGCGTAATCCATTTGCTGATTGCAATGGGATCCTCTGAAATATGGTTTTCCTGAGAATTAAATTCTCTATGAACATGTTGAATAGAAACTGAATGAAAAGCTTCCTGGAGTTCCTTAACTTAGTGCTTCCAGTGAGAGAGAACCAGACTATCCAATGTCACATATACTTCAAAACTCTAATTACCACTTTTGAGTCTCCAAAAACCTGAAGATTTTGAACACCTTTAACCATAGAAAATTTTAATAGGGCCCAAAGTGCTACTTACCTTGCACGAATATTAGTACCACTACTAGTTCCAATCTTGAGTTAGAATTAATGATCATAACTGTAATAAAGGACAATACCAGCAACATAATCACCCAACATTTTGTTGGGAAAAATACTAAGAGGGGGGGGTGAATCAGTATTTAGATCTGACTAAAAACTTTTCACTTTTTCTTTCTCTAAAACCCATACACTACTTTACTGAATCCAACTCGCGTATACATGCGGATATCCTTAATAAAACTTGTGTATTACCAGAGATCTCATTATGCAGATAGTTCTTTACTTAGATCATTCCATCATTCATTCATTAGATGTTTAATAAGCAGTAAAAAAGTGCAGTAAGAACAGAATAAATCATCACACATAAGCAACACACAAGAACACCAGGATTTAAGGTGGAAACCCAATTCGGGAGAAAACCACCGCTATCATTGTATCTGTCTTCAATATTTATTATAAAGAAAACTTCTTACAACCATGTACTGGCGCAGAATCATACCAGCACGCAGGCACCCACCTGCAGAAGGCTGCAACCTTCTCTCATTTACCAGCCTCTCCTGGAAGCGAGCTACAACCCCCTGCTCTCATTTACCAACCTCTCCTGGAAGGGAGCTACTACCCCCTTGTTCTTGTTTACCAGCCTCTCCTGGAAGGGAGCTACTACCCCCTGCTCTCGTTTACCAGCTACCATTGGAAGGGAGCTACAACACCCTCACTGAAAGCTTCGACCCTCAGCACCACTGCGGACCACGTTTCATCAATTTTCATACTGGATCCATCAGCTTCCATACAACATACCTTGTAGGCCACTTTTCATCAGATTTTCAGACTGGACCCACTCCACACATTTAAGCTCATCATCTATCAAACTGAAACTCATAACCCCATCAATTCATTCATTGAATCATCAACCAATCAACCAACATAATCAGCAGTCAAACAACCCAAATCTGTATGAATACATCTTTGATAGATAGCAGTAAAATAGTAAAACAGATCAGACATTTCAATCCACATACTTCAACAAAACCCTAGATTCCATATGCGCTTTCATAGAGACAAACCTGTGTATACATCTGAACATATTTCAGGACTAACCTCATATTCCATACGCGCTTTTCTTCAATCAGACCCGCGTATACATGCGCTTTTAATGATACTAACCTGCGTATAGATCAGAAACTTTTCAGGACTGTGCAGTCTTCAGATCAGATAAATAAGATCTCATCCTTTACTTCAGCAAAGATTCGCCAGATCACAGATCTAAACATTTCATAAACAGATCTAGACAATACATGGTCATTTCAGATCTAGAGATCCTTCTTCTCCATTTTCTTCATCCATCATTGTATTCATAGGTGCATTATATGTTCAAATATATTAATGAACTGTAACCCATTTCATGCAGATATACTTCAGAGTGAAGTATTCATTCAATACCCAGACACATGCACACCCTTGCACTATGATTTTCTTCTCCTTATATAGATTTATCTTTTGTCAATACCATGAGCCAAAACCACACAACTTCCGATGGTATTCTTGGATGGGATCAAATATATAATCCAGCGCTCAATACTGTGGGCCAATACCATGTCCCCTAGTTTTATAAATTTAGGCGCAAATAGGCATACACTACTTGGTACGTACTTTTCCGCGTACATATGCTACTTCGCCTTTACAAACCTGCGTATGCTTTGTGACATACCATTTTAATCATTGCTCTAGCCCTTACAGGAATTTATTTCTCCATTACATCTACACTGCTCTGTAGATACATCAGATTTACATCATTAACAAATACATCAAGTCAGTTTCCATCAAAGACAACTTTATCAAGCAGGTTTCCATCAACTTCATCACATAGGTTGCCATCAAGGACAACACATTACATCATATTGCCAACAATCTCCCCCTTTGGACTTGATGGCAACCATGATGGTGTTTGATCACCACAACAGATAGATATATTGATGATAACCATTATTCAAACACCATGATACTCTCTCCCTATTCAAACACCATGATACTCTCCCCCTTTGACATCAAGGGCAAAGGGTGGACCAAAACAAGGTTTTTCTTCTCTTGTAGAAAGAAGAGCTCTATAGATCTGATGTGCACTGAAGTTACCATGCTCCCCCTGAGTTCATGCTGAATCTTCAAACATATTTTTCAATGAAGTACATGACTCTATGACCTTTCCTATCACCAAGGACTCATACTTACAACAATGATCCAACCAAGTGGATTTACATATGTGACTCAAGTACCCAACCAAGTGGGTTTACACATTTTCACTCAACTACCCAACCAAGTGGTTTTACAAAATTGAAGAAGTCCTTACATGACTGAATATAGCAATTTACGTCATAGGTCTCAACATGACCTTTTCATCAAATTACAAATATGACTTTTTTATGACCAACACCAAAAAGACCCAAAGAGAGAGATCATATTTCAAAACCATCATAATGCCAACAATGCATCCTTTCCACATGACTAATGCTCCCCCTTAGCCTGTGCATCCTGAACTCTTTCAACAGCAAATCTTCAAGGCATCCTCATCAAATATCGAAATATGAGAGTTGAAACATCATCAGAGATACCAAACAGCACTGCAGCTGTGCTGAAAATGCTGACCCAGAAAAATTTTGTCAGAAACACCCATACGCGGTTTTTTTGTGTATAAACTCACGTATATACGCAACTGTCCTTCAGGAAATCCACGTATCCAACTTAATCTTCTGATTTTAAACATATCTGGTCTTCTGAGAGGTAGAGACAACTCCCATATTATGTTTGAGATATTCAAATGCTTCCCTGGAATATATGAGAGAAGAAAGATATGACAATGTAACTGTGTTTTCAAGTGTCATCAAACAATTGTAGCATAAGCACATCAGTAACCAAGCTTTCAGACTCTTTGCAGCATCAACATATTCTTCCCAAGAGGAATTATCATATCAGAACAACTTCTTCAATAGACAATATGTGTCAAGTAATCATCCATGTGATCTTATCTCTGAATCATAAGACTTCCATCTCATCCATGTGTGAAAACAAAATATACTCTTCATCAAAAAAAAATTCAGAAACCATGTATCATGTCATCATCATTTGAGCATGAATATTATGATAACTAAGGAATAATCAAATACAATTCCAGCAATGCAATCATTAGTATTTATACTGGTGCTCCCCCTAAACTTGTGCTCCTGTTCTTGAGCCATCTCACTGTTTTCCTTAACAGAAAAGCATACGCTTCTGTCTCTAGCGGAACTCGTGTGTATATGCGGCTTTAGTTTATGAAACCCGCATATGGAAAGTGAAATACTGAAAATTTCACAGCTCCATCTCCCCCTGAACTTGTACCACTTGTACCTGTCTTCTTCAAATCATATGCACTGTTATAAATAAACATAACCAGAATTACCAAACCAACCATGAGAATCACCATATATTGCTCCCCCTGTGATGATACATTACTAATCCCTATAATGTATCTCACATTACTCCTGCAGTCATTATGAGAAGCAAGCTTTAGAAGCGGATGACTAAAGTAGGATTATTATCCCCTACTTTTTTGACCGGTCCTCCTTCTTTTTCTAGATTTGCTTGAAATTTCTTATTGTGTGCTGGAAATTTTCCAATTTCTCAGATCTATTCATCCTGCATTCTTTTTCTACATGTCCATACTTGTTACAAGCATAACATCTTGCGTGACCAGAAAAGTAAGCATAGGGATCATAATGTGTTTTTCTATTCTTTCTTCTATTGCAATCAGCTGCTTTATGACCATACTTGCTGCATGAAAAACAATATCCCTTAAAGAAGCCTGAGTACCTTTCTGTGTAAAATCTGTTTTTTTGTGACTGAAACAATTTTCTTCTGCAATTGGATGCAACATGCCCATAATTGTGACATTTAGAGCATTCAACATTATTGATCAAGGGAGGGAATGATTTCTTTTGAGAGTTCCTGATTGTCGGTTGACCTTTTGTTTCTTCCAACACTTAAAATTTTGCATTGATATCCTTTGAATCTTTAGCACTTCCTTGTGAACTAGATTCTCCTTTAACAATTTCATGAAAACCAAGACCAAATTTAACAGAAGGAGACCTTTGACTACTAAGAATATTGTCCAGAATCTTAGTGTTATCTTGAAACCTTAAGAGTTTATCTTTTTCTTCTAATTTACCTTTTAAAATGTTTACCTCAACCTCCAGTCTTTGGCATTGCTTCTTCATGCTTTCTTTGACCCTTCTTCCTTCTTCTACTTTATCATTCAATTTTAAAATCTCTTCTTTCAACCCATTTTCTTGTTCTTCAAAAGTTTGTAACAGTTCTTCATTCTTCTTATTTGATTTTTCCAGATCTTCCTTGAGGGAGATGATTTCTGCTTCAAGTCCTCTTTCTTCAAATGATTGTAGAAGTTCCTCATTCTTCTTATTTTATGCTTCGAGATCTGCTTTCAGAGAGATGATTTCTGCTTCAAGTCCTTCACTGTGATTGGTTACTTTGTTCTGTAGTCTTTGATACATTTCTATCTGTCCCTTCATTGTTTTTATCTGCTCATTCATTCTAGAGATCATATCTTGGTAGATAGATTCCTTCCTTTTAAATTGATCTTCAACATTTATCTTGAGATTTTCTTCTAGACCCATAACATTACTTTCACTATCTTCACCATTGCATGCACAAGAAAGTGAATCACAAGAACAAGAATCAATACATGTTTCACCTTCTTCATTTTCTGCTGCACATGTTTTCTGAGGTGTCTCCTTTCTTTGAATAGCCTTCTTCTTTTGCTTCCTTGCCATGAGCACTTGCAGATCTTGGTCAGAATCTTCTTCATCCTCATTTGAAATTTCATCATTATCTTCATTTGTATAATAACTCTTTCCCTTTTCAAATTGTTTCCCTTTATCATGATTTTCTTCATAAGGACATTTAGCAGCATAATGACCAACTCTTCCACAAGTAAAACAATTGAAGGGAAGCTTACCTCTGAATCTTCCAGCACCTGGTTGGAGTCTTCTCACAAATTTGCTTCTTCTTCTTCTGATATATAACTTGATTCCTTGACAACTTCCTTTTCTTTTCCTTTTGCACATGCCTTAAAGGAAACTTCTCTGATTTGAGAGGGACCTTCTTTTCTCATTTCAAAAGCATTTAGAATACCATGTAGTTGAACAATAGTAAGAGTTTTCAGATCTTGCCTTTCTTCAATCGCTGATACTTTTGACTCAAATTTTGAAGTCAAAGATCTTAAGACTTTTTCCACCAGAGTAGTATCGGTTATGATTTCACCCAAGTTTCTCATATGATTTATAATATCATCTAGACGTAAAAAGAAACTGGAAATACTCTCATCACTATGCATCCTTAAATTTTCATATTCAATTCTGAGAGTTTGGAGTTCTGCACTTTTTACCTTTGTATCTCCTTCATAGCTTAGAATGATTTTGTCCCATATTTCTTTTGCTGAATTTAGCTGCATCACTTTAACAAATTCCGGTTCATACAAGCTTCCTAATAAAACATTGACTGCTTTGGCATTGATTTCATATTTCTTCCTTTGTGCTGCATCAGTAGGAATAATTGTCGGATACTAATAACCTTCGTCCACGATTGCCCATATTTCTGTACCAAGACTTTGGAAATATGCTTTTGTTCGTATCTTCCAGAATAAAAGATTACTTCCATTGAATAGAGGTGGCCTTAGAGAAAGTACTCCTTCATGACTTCCCATTGCGACAGATCTCCTTCAAGCGATCAAGCTTTTACAGAAGGACCTGCTCTGATACAAATTGTTGGGAAAAATACTGAGAGGGGGGGGTGAATTAGTATTTAGATCTGACTAAAAACTTTTCACTTTTTCTTTCTCTAAAACCCATACACTACTTTACTGAAGCCAACTCGCGTATACACGCGGATATCCTTAATAAAACTTTTGTATTACCAGAGATCTCATTATGCAGATAGTTCTTTACTTAGATCATTGCATCATTCATTCATTAGATGTTTAATAAGCAGTAAATAGGTGCAGTAAGAACAGAATAAATCATCACACATAAGCAACACACAAGAACACCAGGATTTAAGGTGGAAACCCAATTCGGGAGAAAACCACCGCTGTCGTTGTATTTGTCTTCAATATTTATTATAAAGAAAACTTCTTACAACCATGTACTGGCGCAGAATCATACCAGCACGCAGGCACCCACCTGCATAAGGCTACAACCTTCTCTCATTTACCAGCCTCTCCTGGAAGGGAGCTACAACCCCCTACTCTCATTTACCAGCCTCTCCTGGAAGGGAGCTACTACCCCATGTTCTCGTTTACCAGCCTCTCCTAGAAGGGAGCTACTACCCCCTGCTCTCGTTTACCAGCTACCACTGGAAGGGAGCTACAACACCCTCACTAAAGGCTTCGACCCTCAGCACCACTGCAGACCATGTTTCATCAATTTTCATACTAGATCCATCAGCTTCCATAAAACATACCTTGTAGGCCACTTTTCATTAGATTTTCAGACTGGACCCACTCCACACATTTAAGCTCATCATCTATCAAACTGAAACTTATAACCCCATCAATTCATTCATTGAATCATCAACCAATCAACCAACATAATCAGCAGTCAAACAACCCAAATCTGTATAAATACATCTTTGACATATAGCAGTAAAATAGTAAAACAGATCAGACATTTCAATCCACATACTTCAGCAAAACCCTATATTCCATACGCGCTTTTACTTCACTGAACCTGCGTATATACGCGATTTCATAGAGACAAACCTGTGTATACATCTTAACATATTTCAGGACTAACCTCATATTCCATATGCGCTTTTCTTCAATCAAACCCGCGTATACACGCGCTTTTAATGATACTAACCTGCGTATAGATCAGAAACTTTTCAGGACTGTGCAGCTCTTTAGATCAAATAAACAAGATCTCATCCTTTACTTCAGCAAAGATTCACCAGATCACAGATCTAAACATTTCATAAACAGATCTAGACAATATATGGTCATTTCAGATCTAGAGATCCCTCTTCTCCATTTTCTTCATCCATCATTGTATTCATAGGTGCATTATATGTTCAGATATATTAATGAACTGTAACCCATTTCATGCAGATATACTTCAGAGTGAAGTATTCATTCAATACCCAAACACATGCACACCCTTGCACTATGATTTTCTTCTCCTTATATATATTTATCTTTTGTCAATACCATGAGCCAAAACCACACAACTTCCGATGGTATTCCTGGACGGGATCAAATATATAATCCAGCGCTCAATACTGTGGGCCAATACCATGGTAATGTCCCCTGGTTTTATAAATTTAGAGCGCAAATAGGCATACGCTACTTGGTACGTACTTTTCTGCGTACATACGCTACTTCGCCTTTACAAACCCGTGTATGCTTTGTGATATACCATTTTAATCATTGCTCTGGCCCTTACAGGAATTCCTTTCTCCATTACATCTGCACTACTCTGTAGATACATCAGATTTACATCATTAACAAATACATCAAGTCAGTTTCCATCAAAGACAACTTTATCAAGCAGGTTGCCATCAACTTCATCACGTAGGTTGCCATCAATGACAACACATTTCATCATATTGCCAACACATTTGACATGCACCATAGAAATAACTACAAGTAATATTAGGATTGAAAGAGGGAACATGCCTAAGGTTGAACCTCGAAGCCCCTGCTTTATGCACTTAGTTACACTTTTTATCATCATCTTATTTTCGTAAGTCTTCTCATATTTGTTTGTAAGAACATATAAGATATTGGGAAAAATCTTGCCATCCTCTAGCAACATTGTAATCTATTGTCAAGTGATTAGCACCAGATAATGTGCATTTATGACCAATCCAAGCTAATTGGAGTTGGGATGAGTTCAAATTGGTAATTTTTGTTCCTTTTCCAATTGAAGCAAGGGAAGGTTATTTTGGTTTCCATTATCAATGACCATATATGCTAATTTGTGCTTGATTTGACAATTCTATGTACAAATAGCTTCCTTGTTGCTGGAAACACTATCGTTGGGCATTAGCATCAATTGTGGATCAATATAGCTGGGATTGTCGACATCAACCTCTAAGTATCCAACCTCTTAATAATTCTTAGAAAGGAAGTGAACATTGCATTTAGGGTTGAGTTCATTATTATTTATTGTTGGTCAAGTTCTTCACAAGGAAGCACAACTTTAGTATTGTGAAAGAGGCTGAAATCCTTTGTTCCATGGGTCAATTTCAGTTTTTCCAAGGGGTTGAGTTATCCACTCAAGAGGTCTATATTCACTCTTACACTCAGCTGGTCGAATTCTGTAACAAAGGAAGTACAATAACCAGTCACAAGGGAGTTAAAATTTTGTCTTTGTCTTGTGGGCATGTTTTTGGAAGGCAGGATTGATATTTTTCTCATTTGCTAAAGTTTGTACCTCCTAAGAGCGACATTGTGTTTAAGGACGAGTTGCTAGACAAATTTCCTTGTTGGTTGTAGCATTATTATGGGTTGATTTAACCTCTTATGGATGTTATCACAATATCTATGTGTGGGTTATGGAGATGCCTTAATTACATGTGTGCAGAGGGTGTCATTTAGGAGAAAAAGGGAGCAATAAATTCCGTTGGGTTTGTACAATGAGTAAGAGTTGGTCGTACTCTAGAAATTAAGCTCATGAGTAAGAGTTGGTCATACTCTAGGGAATCTTTCAAGGTTCATGGCATCAAGAAAACATCCTGCATTCTAAAATGCAATGGAACATTTCTAAGGGAAACATAGTTCCCCAAAACTTCAATTCAATATATATCACCAAATATTCTTGGCACAGGTATAAGAATTTCATCCCTTATATTAGTGAAATACTTGAATGTCTTCTTTTTTAGTTACCCAAGATATATTTTTAGAGATCCTTCCTTTATCTATGGAGCCATAATTCTAGAGACTTCAAATAATCATTTTTCATCATATCTCATTCAATACAATCATACTCACAACAGTGCAATGAAAGACATATCACTGCAGTATAGGGTATATGGCATTACAAACTTTGCAACTTCAGGGCAGTATTTCATATCAGAGGAAATGTCCTACACAGGATACCCATTCTTTAGTAAATTGAATGAACTTGATCCATTTCATTGCTTCTTCCAATACCAATATGGCTTGCATGCTTCAAATCAGTAGATGCATCTAACACTACCCAGGCATTGTTGAAGATAATATATCACCTGAGGATCTCATCATTGAAATTGTTGTGTATAAGTAGGTGAAGGGACTCTTTATAAATGATGTCCTTAATGTTTTCTTTAAGGAACCCTTCATAACTTCATATAATGCATCTATTTCCAGAACATTGGCATATTCCTTTGATGATACATTTTTGCACAAATGAATTTTTTCCATCAAGACATACTAAGATCAGCCTTAAAAACATCAAAGAAAATTTAATACAAGTCTTAATACATACTTTTTCAATCATTCCTACATTTTATTCTCATATACTCTACGATATTATTGCTAAAAGAAATTTAATTTCAAACAAAAATTTCAAAGAAAAACAATATATAGCTTTCAATCTAATGTAATCAATCTTCAGTAGACTTTTCAAACTGAAGATACCTTTGCTAACATCGTCACTAATTGAGGCATTTCAGACTACTTTGGATTATTTTCTGAAATTATTTGGTCTTTATATCTTTCATATGAGGTATTTCAACCTTACTATAGCAAACCAAATACCATTGGCTTTTATCCTTCTTTTAGAGTTTCGGACTAGAGCTTCTAAAGGCACATACTCAGATAGGAAATATAGAATTTTCTTAATAAATAGTGATTCTTAACTTGAGAAGTAATTTTTCTTTTGCAGTGGCCATTAGCAATTTATATTTGGATTTATGAGGCCTCTTACACTTGATTGAAACATAATAACAAGAAGAACAATTTGGGATTTCTAGCTCTTAAATACTCTTCAAAATAGTTGGAATTATGTTCTTCGATCTCCAAATCATAACATATCGAAAACCCTTCATCCTAGAAATATTTCCACTGGGCATAACATAGTGATAACAACAATTATCTCAAAGCCATAAAATGTAACTAATGTCCATTTTTGTTTCAACATGGGACTTCAATGATCTCCTTTAGATTCAAATTGATATTATAGAAAACTTCAACCTTCTATAAAGCTAACTTCAAAAAATTTCTCAAGGTTGTTAAGGCCTCAAGTCATATTACTATATTGAATAAATTAGGGTCTGATTTTCTAGGCTTCTAGGCTTCTCAGTTTCCTCTTAATCACTCTCAGACTTTCACTTTATTAAGCTCCTTTTTCGGGTCTCCTGTTGTTTTGACTAAGGCTTTTCAACCCTCTTAGGTTTGGATTGAGACTTTACCTCAGATATATTCAGCCTTGTCTGATAATGTATTGATATCTCTTGGTTTTCTATATAGGAATTTCTATCCTTCTTCAAGAAGCAGTGGAGGCTTGGATTTACTCTGTATAGCAGATCCCATCAAACATTTCTACTTCTAGTATACAAGGATAGCATAATGGGTATTAAAATGTTTAAATATGGGTTAACCAGATATTTAGAGAATGAATAATGAGGGAGGATCCACTTATATATGTATTTTTCCTGTTTATGGTACCTACCCAATATATGTATCTTGATCTGGAAAAAGTAAAGATAGGAACAATAATGAAGAAAAAAATGTTTGTCCCTGCATTTCATTGGTATATTTTTCAATTTAATAGATACAATTTATTCTAATCCAATAAAATAAAGTACTGAAACATTGTGTTGTTCCATTCAATTCCATTATGAAAAACTAGACAAAGAAGGTAAAATGCTTGGCATTTGTAGGATTGTAATAGAACTGAAAATAATTTTCCTAAAATTATCCTCACTGGTGATTTTCCTTTGCTTTCTTGTGTAGCAATTTCTCTTGTAAAGAACACCCAGAAAACTTGTTCCAATTTAGAGGTACTGAGACAAATGTATGGTAACTTGTCAATCCACAAAGTTTCTTGACATAATTCTTTCCATTCCTTATGCTTCTTCTATGATGTTTTGAGATGTCTCCAGCATATTCTCTATCATGTGATTGACTTGATGGCTAGGAATCTTTTTTTCTTTCCATATTGTTCTTTGCTAGGAAAGTTTTACATTTTTTTCAATATAGTCTTGATCATGTGATTGACTTGATGGCTAGAAATATTTTTTGTTTTTCCTTAATGTTCATTTCTGGAAAATTTGAGCATTAAAGGCAAGAAGATTGATCTCTCTTATTTTTCTTATTCAAGGATACCCCCCTAAGCTAAATCTTCCCTTCTGAATTAGACTCTTCAACTATGTGACTACATGATTTTATTTGTGGTGTGGATGTGGCCTTTAAGGGGTGCTTTAGAATAATAGTTTCCTAAATTAGTGGACACTCTCCACTGGAAATTAATCTCAATGCTCAGGAGTCATGTTCCCCTCTAGGATCCAATCTATTTTTCACATTTTCAAATTTTTGTTTTTCAAAATCAAAGTCTCTAACAATTTTGGGATCATTGTGTGTGTAATATGGACAGAATTTTCTTAAAAATAAATGTGGCATAAATTTTTCTTGACCTTGGCATGCAGGAACATCAAGATGTAGACAATCCAGTCCTAGAAGTTGAATGCAACGGTGTGACCTTCAAAATACCCAAGGATAGTAGAGTCTCAAAAAATTTGAAAGATGTTGAGGTGTGATATTTTTCATTATTGCAGTTAGTATGGGGTCTGAAAATTCACTGAATTTGTAGATAAATGAATGTAGCATTGTTCTCAATTTTTGACCTTGAAAGCTGCAGGATTATTGAAATTTTGTGAGTCCATAGTTCTCTTTCTGTGGTAATAACAAATATTTCTAGAAACAAAATCAGATTAAAGTTACAAATAATCCAAAGATGAAGGTCAGTTACATGTTCCAGTGATGAAGACATCGTTTATATATCTTTGTTTTTTGAGAAAGTATTGAAGCATATATTAACACGTAAGTACGATGGACAAATTTGTTCGAATCCTTCTCAACAATGGCAAGGACCTTCACATGCAGCTATTCCCTTCCCATCATTAGTAGATAAGTATGAGACTTTTAACAAAAAAAGAAGGGGTGAAACTTCAAAATTATCGAAGACTACCAAGGTAACATACACTTCCAGGTAAATATGTTCAATAATGAATATGCATAAAAATATTTTGGTTGTAATACTCAGTGAAGGTTTCCCCTGATAGAGGATATTACAAGTAGAGGAAGGTTCTCAACTTGGCATTACAAATTGATTTCATCCATCTAGAATTCAAAGAATTAAAAAAATTTCTTCTCACTGCATTACAAAGTGTTTACATCCATCTAGAATTTGAAAAATCATAAATCTTTCCTTGTCACTTCTTTCTATGATTAGGTGGGACAATCTAGAAGTATGAGGTGTTGCTCTTTAGGGCTTCTATTTAGGGCGTAATTTGAAGAATGATAGATCTTTGATTGTTGCTTTCTACCCCAAATAGATGCAACAACTGATAAGTATGAAGTGATCCTCTTGAGGGCATGTGGTTAGGTTGATACAAGTACACATTCATTTTTGTAGACTAGTGCTAAGTATTGATGTCTAAGATGAAGATAGGAGTTAATTATTAATTTTACTGACCTAAAGTAATAAAATGAGATGCAGAAAAACATATAGCTACATCAACAGGATGGGGCACTTAATAAATGAAATTTTTACTTTCAATCCTACAAAACTATGGACTAAGAAACTATGGTCCTTGCCTCAAAGCCCTAAAAAACTAATACACACAGCTAATCTATAATAGTTGCATGAAAACCACTCTTAAAGTGACTGACTTTAAACTTTTCATCTTTGATATAGTCCATATATTTCACAAGAAACATAAATGTATGCTCATATTTTTCTACAGACATGGATCCCTGCTTTAATATATGGAACGCATTAACATTAACTGATGCTGAGAGACATGCATTAACAATCTATAATATCTTATGATGCTCCCTCTATAATGATGCACTATCTATCAAACACTTTTATATCATTAGAGAAGTTGTGCAGAGTGAACTACCTTGCTAAACAAGGAGCTTATTTTTGGCTGAATAACCTGTAATGTTGCCATCAATGGCAGGAGGCTTTCACATTTTTTAATTCATGGAAGGCATACAATGACTTACGTTCGTGTCTTTTATTAGAATATGTAGATGATGGACTGGTAGTTTGTTTCATACCTCTAGATCCTGCGTACTAGCTTATTGTTGGCACTTTGCAGCATTAAGCTTTCTAGGTCTATGAGTATCCTTTGATGTGCTCTCATTTGCTCCTATATTCTTTACTTTTAGTGTTGAGTATTGCCTCTCTCCTTCTAGGATGTAACATTTCTTAGCCATGACTTTTATTTTCACTTCTATTTCGTTTTCTTTTGTCACTTTAGGAGTTTCCTTAAGATGTTGGGTATTAAGACCTCGAAGACAACATTAAATCACAAAAAATATTAAGCGGAGGTCATATTTCCTTCTCTTATGGAGGAAATGAATAAATTTTCCAGCGAAGAAGGAGCTAACGACTAATTTTAGCGGAATTGGAAATTTTTAATAAAACTTAAAAAAGGGGTGCAGTTGCATATTATGTGTGTGGAAGCTATGGTAAAATGATTTGGGTGATAACCAAAGGAATGTGGATATTATAGGGTCACACATGCATCGAAAGGAATTATTGGTCAGTAGCTATTATGCACAAAAATTCTTGAATGTAGAGGTTGGAATAATGAAATCAATGGTGACTGCAGAGCTCATTGGATCAAGGAAATAAGGACCATGACTTGTAGAGATAATTTAATGAGCATGGTTCAAAAGAAATAAGGGACCTTTGATCTTCCTTGCATGCAATGAAAAAATAATTGAAAGAGATTTCTAAGTGTAGAAAGATCTCACCACACACCGAGAGATCCATGGCTAAAGTACAATGTGAGGTCTGTGGGAAATTAAGAATCATAAAGATCTTTGATAGAGTACACAAACAAGTCGAGAATTAATTCATAGCATGGAGGAATTACCAGGTTTTTATTGTGTGGTTTAATGTAGTTGTGTAGGTTTAGTGAATGAATCCCATTCAGAGTATCAATTGAGTTGTAATGGCCATGTATTCAAACACAACAATAGAATTGGATGACATACATAAGTGCACTCTTGAACTAAGTATGAATGATAATAGAGACAACATTTTTCCATGTGGAATATATGAAGAAAAGAAAAAAATGCAACTGAGCAATGTGGGGATGTAGCATTGTTGTGAATTACATTATTGAGAGTAGCAAGTAGTGTGTGAGGAACTAAATGTGAGTGAGTAACTTGAAGGGTGAATAAAGCTAAGATCTCATGTCACCTATACAGAGAAAATAATGTCAAGATTAGAACGGTTGAGAAAAGAAGAGTGCATTGCATATAAGAGTTGAAAAGTAGAAGAGAAGGTGTTGTAGGGAACAACTAATTGGATTTAATATTTTTGTCTATTTGTAATTTTTTTTAAATATTTTTTTGTTGTCGTCGGTCTTCCGACGGCTAGGTTTTTAAAAAAATATTTTTTTTCGTTGCTATTGTGACACTTAGTTTTTTTTTTTTAATTACTTGTCATCGCTCTTTTGACTCATTGCTACCGTCGCTCTTCCGACACATTGCTAACGTCACTCTTCTGACACATTGCTAACGTCGCTCTTCTAACACATTTCTAACATTGCAATAGCGACGGCTGTCTGGAAACATCGAAAAATGTGTCACTCTTCCGACACTTTATTGAAGTGTCAGAATTGTGACTCTAAGGCAAACCACGTTTTTCCCCGCCTCAAAGTGTCGCTCTTGGGATGCCTATGTGTCGCAAAAGAGACATTTTTGTCATCGGAAATTGGGCCAAATGTGCTAGTGAAAGGGTTAGGTGAACTTGCCTAGGGCACCGTTCGAGGGGATTTCACATTCCAAGGGGAGGTGTGGGGCTTCCCTCCAGCCCACTTCGCAGGTTTCCCTAACCCTTGGCCTTTTTCCTTGCCTTTCTGCTTTCCCTTGCTTGGCATGGACATAACCTCCTCAACTTCAAGGTTAACTTCTAGTACTTCATCAAACTCTTTCTATGTCGAGGCCATGGTCTAGGAAGATTCGGCGGGATTAGATGCAATCATTCTGGCACGAAAAATGAACTCAGGGTGGCTACTATCAGAGGGGGAAGCATGCTCAGACATGAACAAGGCACAATAGTGACAGACTCTTGCAAAAGACAAACTGCTTAAGATACACGGAACCCTCTTCTGAGCTATCCTTCTGCTTTTATAGCCTTGTAGATCAACCAACGGTTGGGTGAAGCTTATTAGGAACTTACCATCAAGAAAACGGTAAAAAATCATCGAAAATTGCCTCATTAATTGCTGGCCACCTATTCCTTTCAACGGTAAAATTTTCTTTTTACCCAGTTTTATTGTTCCAACGGCTAGTTTTCACAATTGTATATTACCCCTGTGCTCTCAGTGCACCTCCTGCGCTCCCAACATATCTCTCTAGGCCTCCAGACCTGCGACCGACCCCTACGCATAACATGTTTCTGCCTACGTTTATCATTAGGGGAATTTTGAGGTCTAAAATGGGCTTCCTAAGGAAAATTTAGAATCAAAATTAACTTTATGAGAACCAATCACATTTTAGGGAATGACATCATCCCTAATGGTTGAGGTGGCATTGATTGAGTTAAAGGTACTTACTTGTCACCTTCTCAATGGTGGATAAAAAATCATGGTTAACCATGGTAGTGCTTTAAGTACTTTTAAAGTCATAAAGTAAAGTACTCATAATAAATGTCATTTCATGCTTTTTGAATAATATAGTATTATTGTCATTTCATATTCCTTGAAAGAAACAAAGCATATCCCTATACATTTATTATAATATATTATACTATTTTTATATAATGTATTAATTACATGATATTATACAATTTAAATAATACAAATTTTAATTAATAGCATATAATATAATTAAGAATTTATAAATTTATATTTATGTTTTAGTTTAAGTTATTTATGTACAAAGAACAAATTCATTAGTTGTTCAATGATAATGGCTTTTTCTTGAAAATCTCATTCTTATTTATAGTCACATCAATACAATTTTTTTATGAATTTTATTTTGGTATAAATTTTGAATTGAATTTAACTATGGTTACATGGATTGTGGTGCAAAAAGTGAATTGCAAATTCATAAATATTATATTATTGGTTTAGCTATTATTTTATTATTTCCTTAGGAGGCCCATTTTAGACCTCAAAATTCCCCTAATGCCCTCTTTCTACACGTATCATGCCCCATACAGCTACTCCGGCCATATAGTCATTTGATCCGATATGGTTTGATTCGACTTCCATTGACATAGCCTGGTACCATATCACCATGCAATGTGGCTAACCGGACCTCTCCATCGCCAGTAATTTCCTTTCCCATATAGGGGCCTAGCCAGTGCTGATGGAACTTCCCTAGGTGTTTTGCAAACTGGCTATTGTATAGCAGGACCAATTCTCCCTCCGCAAATGTCTTTTACCGAATATGTAGATCGTGTCATGCCTTAACTCGGGCCTTCTGAACTTGCTGATGGAAGTTAGCTATGAAACGATCTTCTTCCAAGGCCACAATTTGCGCTAACCGCTCCTCCATGACATCAGGCTCCGCCATATTGGTAAAGGCTGCGATGTGCAAGCTGGGAAAAATATACTCCATGAGCATAATGGCCTCCTTGCCATAAACCATCCTAAACGATGTCTTCCCAGTCAGCTTCTTGCAAGTGGTTCGATAGGCCCAAAGAACTGATAGAATGTGCACGTCCCAATTGTTGCGATCGATATTACAAACCTTATTCAGCGCTTGCTCCAAGATTTTATTAAAATATTCTACATCTCCATTTGCCTGTGGATGATACGGGGTGATTTTTGCGTGGTGGATCTGAAATTTTTTAGTCAAGGCTTGTATTGTTTCATTAACAAAATGTGTACCTCTATCGCTCATTAAGATCTTCGGACAACCAAACCTAGTTAGAATATGCTCAAAAATGAAGTGCACAGCGGTATCTGCAGTGCAATCCTTCACAGCCTGTGCTTCGGCCCATCTGGTTACATAATCAACTATCGTGATGATGTAGCGCGCACCTGTATTTTTTCTTGGCGGGTTGATGGACCCAACGAAGTCAATGGCCCATTTTTCAAATGCTTGCAGGGCCATTTGTGGTTGCAGGGGCATTTCGTCTCTGCAAGATGGCCTTCCTTTCCTTTGGCACGTATCACAGGCTTTGCAATAGTCGTGAGAATTTCTATGCAGCATGGGCCACCATAGCCCAGCTCTCAAGATCTTTTGAGTCGTTGCCTTCCCTACGTAGTGACCTCCTGCTACGCCCCCGTGGGCTTCTGATAATATGGTGTGCCTCTCATGCTCCAAAACATATCTTTGTAGCACCTCGTTAGCTCCCAGCTTATACAGATGCCCTACGATGATGGTAAAATGTGTGACGCAGGTTACCAACTCTTTATTTTGTTGTACCGAATACTCTCCAAGTGCCATCCCCGTAGTCAAGAAGTGAATGATTTCAGAAAAATGTGCATCAACTACCTTAATAGCGAACAGTTTCACATCAGGAAATCCTTCTTCTAGGTTGGTCGGCTCTTCACCACTCTCTATTCGGGATAAGTGGTATGGCCCAACATTCAACGTTCTCGGTTTCACGATGATCTCAAATTCATATTCTTGAAACAACAGTAACCATCGGCAGATTCCCCCCCCAAACACAAGCTTATTCACTAGGTACTTCAAATTCGAATGATATGTAAACATTTTGAAGTGCCCTCCTAACAGATAATGCTGGTATTTTTGCAAGGAATATACCATTGCCAACCCCTCTCGCTCAGTAGTGGAGTAGTTTCTCTCCGCACCAGAAAGTTTCCTACTAGCAAATGAAACTGGATGGTCAATGTCTCTGTCTCCAGGCTGTGTAAGGACAACTCCTAGGGCGATCCCCGACGCATCTACGTGAACATGGACAACCTTTGCCCAATCAGGAAATATCAAAATAGGCATAAAGACCATCTTCTCCTTGAGTAGCTCGAAGCTCTTCTGACACTCCTCGTCCCAAAAAAATGAAACGTCCTTCTTCAACAATTTTTCCATATGTGTTGTGATCAGTGCGTACCCTTGAATGAACTTTCTCTAGTAACCTATGTCCGAGGATAGAGCGCAAATTTTTCTCAGTTGTACGTACAACCAGATTTATGATAACTGCTACTTTGGTGTGATCAACCATCAATCCTTGTCGAAAAACTATGTGACCGAGCAAGATCCCGAAGGGTATGAAAAATATGCACTTATTGATATTCAAGGAAATCTGGTGCTTTCTACAGGCATCCAAAATCATGCACAGGTTTGAGACGTGCTTCTTTACCAACCCGAAGACGGTCCAGTCATCAAAATATACCTCCAAAAACTTGTGTATGAATTCCTTGAATACTGTGACCACCACCTGCGAAAAGATGGCAGGTGCATTCTTGAGCCCAAAAATCATGATAGTGTATTGAAAGGATCCCCATTCAGTGGAAAACATGGTTTTGTTGTGAGCTTCAGATGTGATCCTGATCTGATGGTATCCCAAGAACCCATCCGTAAAAAAGTATGCTTCCTTCCCTCCCACACTATCCAAGATTTCATCTGAGAATGGCATAGGAAAGGGATCATGCACGCAGGCATCATTTAGTTTGCGTAGGTCAACACAGAACCGTATTCCTCCCTTAGTCTTTTTCTCCTAAACCACCATAGAACTTACCCAATCTGACTATTCGACTGGTTCGATGATACCTGCGACTATCCTTTTGTCGATTTCTTCCCTGAATTTTTGCTTATACTTGGGGTTCAATCGATAAAGGCGTGAATCCGGTTTTAAAGTGATGTGCATGACCCCTAGGTCCCCTATAATCCCTTTGAGTTCCGAAAATTTTGTCGGGAATAGGTCCTGGTATTCCGTGAGGAGTTCTACAACTTTTCCCACAGTATCATCATCCCAGTAGTCCCCAATTTTAGCTAGCTTAGGTTGCTCCTCCATTCCAATGTTGACTTCTCGTAGCTTTAGAGGCTTAGTGACATCAACGGCCTGCAGTGGGAGTCTAGCAATTACGCGTTCTCCCTCTGAATCTGGGATAAAGACATTTCGTGGTTCTTCATCACACTCCTCCATTGATAAATTGCGGCAGTTGACAATATCCTGCATATGTGTTTCCCATGTTGGTGCCCCATGTGCTGCACAAGGGCGTGATTCATCAAATACTAAGGCATCTATATCCTGCAGAGCTTCATCGAGTGCCTCTATTCCACCTACCAAACCAAATGTCCCTACAAATTCGTCCTTCAGGGTTTCCTAGTGATGGGTGCGCTGGTGTAGTTCTACATTTAAATACCATGCAGTGGGGATTAGCCCGAAGACATGAATGAATAGGTGAACCCATTCCTCCATAGTTCGTTCGCACCATTTCTCCATACATATATACAAGTTCTCATGCGGGTCCCTTGGGCAAAGGAAAGTTGTTACGCGTAGGTGAGCTGGGGGTTCAAACCGTAGGACCATCATTTCATGACACTCCTCCCAATCCTGGAATGTCCCCTTATGTGTGTCCCACCACCTCGCAGGGGTTGCATGCATGGCTATATTAAGGGCCCATAGCCTTCATTTCCTTGGGACTTCAACTTCAAATGCTCGCAAAAATTCTCTAATACTACTAGAACCATCAAAGTAGGGCAGTTCTCTTACCTCTGAGGATATACATCGTAAGTTCTTTATGATTATAAGGCATTGCAGCACAGATACATCATGTAACCGATTCTGCCAATTTTCTGTCTCCCCGTCGGAGTCAAAGAATCATTCGTTGTCCTTCTCCCAGCAAAGCACACCATCGGCCGTAGGATTGATCCAATCCTCGTCCCGAGCAGTTAATTTGAAGATGTGATCCACATTCTCTCCTTTGCGCACTGGTTCTGTATACCGCTCTCCTTCCGCAGGGTCGAGTGGGACTATCACCCTTGTGCCTTCATTATCAAACACCATACTTCTTTTCTTTAGGTTTATAATGCCTCCCATGTCTATTGCCCAATCCAATCCTAGGAGCGCAGGATAGGGGTTCACATCTTCCATAATCTGAATTACCTCAAAGTCGGCGCAGACCTTAACTCCTGTGATATGTACCATAAGCTTTGACATCCTTCCCAACGATGTGATATTTTGTTGCTTTTCCATGCGCAGTTGGATAGTAGACCATTCCAACTTAGGCTGTCCCATCCGTTGCTAATTTTTCTTGGGAAGTATGTTCGCATATGATCTCAGGTCCAAAATAAATTGATCCATTTCATAGTCACCAATCTGTGTTGTTAGCCGCATTTCCCAACCAGTGTGTTTCTTATGCTTGTAAAGTTTGTGCACATCCTTAACTTTCAGGGGAGGGTTAGTTCTCTCTGCGCAGCTGTCTATTAGGGCTTGCATATTTTCTACTGCTTTCTGGTTGCATAGCAGCTTCATACATGCCTGTAGAAATGGTTTAAATTTGTCGTCTGTTCTTAGGTTTGTTGGAGCTTTTGAAATAGGTGCCTCATCCTTATTAAATTCTTTGCAAGCTGCGACGAAGGTTTACTTTTCCTTCTATAGGTCCAAGCTTTCCTGTTTGACAGCTGCTTTCTGGATGAGAGGTTCAGCGTCAACTTTCTCCTCAGCTCCTCCAGTAGCCATTCCGTTGCATGTTATGACATTAATACTTGGTTCTTCATCACGCGGTTCCGCCTTAACCCTCTGCATGTTCTGTGTAGGTGTCTATTGTTTTTCCTGCATTTTTGCTATCAGAATTGGACAATATTCAATCACATGGTCCAGTTGTCGACAATACCGGCAAGATTGTCTCACAAGGTTCGGGCAGTCCTTCACAAAATGCCCTATTTCTCCATAATTGTAGCAGATCAATTTTCCTCTTCCCCGACCTGTGCCTCCACCCCTTCCCCCTCCCCTGCCCCTAGCTGGGGAGCCTCCTCTGCTTGAGGGAGATAGTGGTGAAGAAGGGTCATCCTGTACCCTGTATAGGTTTCCTCGATCTATCATCAAGTCATAGGTCTAGCATTTATGCTCATCATGCCCCACAAAGGAGCAGAATCGACACCATTGATGCTTCAATTCTGGAATGTAAGCACCCAGACAGAGACAGTGGTTAGTATCATGTAGCCCAGCAACACGACAATTAGCACAACATAACGTCGAACCACTCGGTCTCGCATCCTCCTTAGCACGCAATGGGCTAGGTCCCCCAGCCTGCATGTAATCTGCCAGCAGAGGACACTAATCCTTGGTATGGCCGAACACCCTGCATCTTATGCACCATATTTCTGGACTAGCCTCTTTCCCTCATTATTTTCGCAGGTTTTGTATTTCAAGGTGCATTTCCTCCAGTTTTCCCCAGATCTGTTGCACCCCAAACTGAGCATAGTCCCTCGGCGCAGCCTCTAGTTTCATATCAATCTCCAAGGCCTTCTCTTGCGTTGTAATCGACTACTAACCCATAGGTCCACGCAGGTGAGGCAACAGCATAGTGATAAACCATTCATTTTGTTTCCTATCATCATACTGAAATTCCCCATCTCTTAACCTTTTTTAACCACTGATCATCTTCCCATACCGATTTAGTGGGTCCCCGTCTAAAGTCTTTCAAGTCAACCACTATTTGAGAATAGCAATTAGGCTTCCGAAACTGTTGTTTTAATGTTGTCTTAATCTCTTGAATAGATGGATCCACGTGTTATCCTACGTACCCCATATACCAATCCAAGGCCCTTCCTTCAAAGGTGTGTGATAGCTGCGCTCTCTTTACAGCATCGGTAGCCACATTCTACGCAGTCCATACTGATTCTGTGACAAACCAAAATTGGTCCATATCTTCATCCCCTACACCCTTGAAATTGGGCAGCTTCATGTGGTTGGCCATATCTTCTTCTGGTGGCGGCAGAGGTGTGGGTGATTTCTTACCCTTATGTTGACTTGAAGGTGGTGTAGCTGGAGGATTATGTGCAGCGGATTCTCTTAACGGACTGTAGATGGATCTATCTCCTTCTTGATTAGTTCGGTAGTACTTACCACTTCTTGTTGTGATATCACTCAAATCAGAGGTCATTCACTCGGTGTGGCTGCACAGAATGCCCTTTTCGCAAAGTAATATTTTGATTAACAATGGCAGTGTTTTCAAGAACTTACCCCGGAAACCTTTGAAGAAGCTCCGCTCTGCTTCAAAATAGGATACGAACTGATCGACTGTGAATTATGTCACGAATCCTCCCAGCACGTTATCTACCCAATGATCTACTGTACGAGTTATTGTATTGTCAGTACTTTCTAGCTGTTGAATCAATTCTGGTGTCCATTGCGTAACCTGATCGTCCTTCCAGCACGTCTGGAATTCTACGAGCCTTGCCAACCACTCCTCAAGCTCGTGCGCAAAGGTTAGAAAGAAAATTTCATAGACATCAGTGAAGATGTACTTATTCTTCCACTTCTCAGCTGTCAATTTCGTGTTGTGATTCTCCTTTACAGCAAATTCCTGAATCTGTCTTTCAAACCAATCTTCAATTTCCACCCTCTCAGGTCTCCAAGGACCTCATGGCATTACCCGATCTCTCTCTCAAAATTATCCTGGTCCTGGCAACGGAATCATTTGTTGGCTTGAAGGGTCCTGACCTAGGTTCGGAGGTTAAGGTTTGCCAACAAACCCCTATACTACTGGCCCTTTCAGCAATGACCTGCTTGCGCAGGCCAAGGTCTCACCCAAAGCAGTATGGGAGGGTGTTGGAACCAGGTTGCCGCACCCTGAGAGAGAGTAGGTAATTCAAGGTAGATCTGCATTATAACTTACGAGGTTCACACAGAATGAGTTTATTTTCAACCTTTTTAACAGTGTAATCAGCATATAACCATAACAAAGCTATTAGATCTAATCAGTATAGTCGCATCCACGTGCGCATTACCAAATTTCATCACAGGTTACTATAATCGCAACCAATATCAGATCTCAGATATACTTATCCTAATTTCAAAACACAGATACATTCGCAGCTTAGATAAGTGTCATAGATGCATTTCAATAGTAAACATAACCAATTCAGATAACACACAGATACGTTAACGATACTTCACATTCATTAACATTCAGATCCACTTACAACCAAAAGACAGCCTGTGCACACAATGTAGTAGGGTCCGCACACAGCAAAACTGAGGATCTCCGCACACATAGCCAGCAGGAGTCCTTACACAAAACAACCCAAAACAGATTTAACAATTCGCATGTAGCATCAATCTATCGACTTACTTTTCTACTAGACCCAACTATTTATATATTTATAACATATTATCCTTTGTTATCCAATGGTCAGCAAACCGTGGTTTGTGGACCCTAGAGCTACCCTTTAACCCATTACAAACATTTGGGGCTTTGACCCACCCCAAATCCTCTACGCAAGACCAACTTTAACTAAATTGTACCAAAAACGTAGGTTAGGGAACCCCATTCCAAAAAAAGGCACAAATATAAATCGTCGTCGCACAGATGTCTTGAAATTGGAGGATGTTGACATACTTGTGTATGACTTCAATTTGACATAAAGAGGAACTCTTCGCTTGAAGACCATAAATATTTTGAAGAAATTACTACCAAAAAAAATAGTGTTGACATGGGACTCTGCTGAATGTATTCGCAGATCTAGAAAAATTTTGAAATCTGAAATGGTGGCCATGCATGTTGACTCAGATGGAGCACTAGTTGATGAAAGAGAAGAATATATATCATCTTCATCTGCATCCCGTTATTCATCTGAAGATGTAGGTTTTAATGGTGTGCCAGAACCTATGAATGATTTTGAATAACTGTCTAAGAAATTTTTATGTAATTGATGTTTGGATGGTGACTTGAAATAAATATTTTGACCTCCATATGATCTTACATGAAGTTATGAAGCGTTTCTATGTTTGTTGGATTATATATTTTAATTATGAAGAATTCATCTCTTTATAATATCCACAATGCAACAATGAATTACAAAAATAATTTATGTTATATTCAATATACCAAAGTTGATATTTTGATTGAAAGTTAAGAAAAAAAATAGAAAAGAATGTTGAATTTTTAGATTATGTAGTGATATTGCCATGATATTATTTATTGTTAACATTTGGTATAAGATACTTTTAAAAATTCTAAAAATTTTATGCCTCGTTGAAAGGGGACATTTCATTTTGATGGTTGATTTGATAAGTTGTCTTAGGTTAAAATTTGAAAAGAGATATATTTTTATAATTTAAAATAAAAATTACTCTTGGAATAATAAATATTTCATTTACTTGTTCATTTTTAAAAATTGTGTATGTCATATAATTTGTCCATAATTTCATGGTTCAAGTATGTTAAAAAGTTAATATTTAAAAACTTAAAATTTAAAACTTGTTAAAATATTAAAATTCTTATGTGCTATGATATTTTATTGTTAATGTTATGGTTGAAAACAAATACAATTTTAGAGTTTTTTTAGAGTCAAGATATTGTATTTTTAACAAGATATAAGGCTTTCAGATATAAGGAGTCAAAATTGTTGGAAATTATAAGGCTTTTAGACATGATATTTGTATCTTTAACATCATGTATCAAAATTGTTCGAATTTTACGATTTTTCAATGTCCTAATATTTGATCTTTAATTCCAACGTAAAAAAGTGTCAAAATTGTGACAATTTTTTTTTGTTATTTCACCATCAACATTTTCTGTTTCGAGGGTTTTTTTTCAATCCATTTTTCAAGGAAAAAAGATAGTTTTTAACATAATTAAAAAATAAATAAAATAAAATAAAATAAAATAAAAATTGAAATTTGACCCTAAAAAAATGTGCGTTCTAGAAGACACTCTTTTCGTTTTTGGGTTCTCTTTTCATGTTTTTTGAGTGTTTTTGGGCTAGAGTTCTCGTTTTGAGGTAAGAGATCTCGTTTTGAAGTAAATATATTATAGGTTTACTCAAACTCCAAGTGTAGACACTTGTTGGATGTTGAATTAAATTCTACATCCAACGAGCACCCATTATGCATAATTTTCAGAGGACCCACATTGATAGAAATTGTAAATACACTAAAAAAACGTGTCTCACATTTTTTTAATGTGTCTGCAATTTTTTTTATGTGGGTCTTCTCAAAATTATGCATAATGGGTACTTGTTGGATGTGGAATTTAATTCCACATCCAACGAGTATCTACACTTGAAATTTGAGTAAACCTATATGGAGATAGGCCAAAAATATAATTTAAAAAAAAAAAAAAAGATTTTTTCCTTCCGAAATTCATAACTCTTATTTTATTATTTTAACTATTATTTTATTATTTTTCCTTAGAAGGCCACTTGTAGGCTGAAATTTCCTCCAATATTTGTTACTCTTATAGAAAGTTTTTATTCTGAGATTAATGAGTTTATATTTGTGCAAATTTTATCTTGTGATTTTGATAGATTTGATCTCCTTGTAATGTTCTTCTTGGAGAAATGATTATATTTTCACGATATCCTTATTAATGCTTGATTTGGGGACAAAAAGGTTTTGCCCTTGATGATGACTTTATGGGTGTTGTGATTTTGACAACTTAGTATAAGTGTCTTCCTTATTCTAGACTAATTTTAGAGTTAGCAAGAAGCAATGATCTAAAGTTGCAATCCTTCAATTTTATAGATGGTCATTCTTTGGAGCCTCAACGAAGGGGAAGAGAGAATAGCTAGGCTCATTGGTGTAAACCAAGTGGTTTTATTATTTTCTCCTTGTCTGGTCACAACTTGGAGGTTGAATCACAAATTGCTTGATTGATTGATTGGAGAGGACACCTTTGTGAATAGTATGTGATTGTTTGTTGAGGTGTGGGGCCTTGCACATTTGGGTGTTACTCTTCCAAAGTAGGTATAATATTTTATCATGATGGACAAGTATTCGTTTGGTTTAGCAAAGACATCAAATTTACAAATTGAAAAATTAGAGAATTGTTTAGTGTTATAGAAAACACTTTCTTAGATATAGGGAGTGTTTGGCTTTGGGGCTAAAAAAGTGTTTTCACCCAATGATAACCCCTCTCTAGTGCTTCATCGGCATGTTGATTGCTTAATTTGGATGGATTCTTGACCTTTGTTAGAGTGTTGACATCATTTCCTTCCAAGGTGGTTATTATCCTAATCGCCATGATCATTAACTCATTGGATACACAATGGAGGGAGTCAGTGGCTTTAATAGGTGTGGAACCCACCTAGGATGAGAATTAGGCACTTAGAGGGGGGCACTAATCCCTAAGATTTTGACACCATCTAATATACACTTTCAAAGGCTGGACACTTGTCATGAGGATTGTTAGGTTGGGAAGAATATTTTAGAGAGGTTGGTTTTGGACCTGAACACATGTTGAGGGAGCATTGGAGTTTAGTAACCACATTGGCACAAGTATAAATCATTTCATGCATGAGATATGGCACAAAATGGGAGATATATGTGCATGAGGACAATTGGATATCGCCATGGAAAGAAACATTGTATTAACATCGTGTTGGAGAGAGCTCCAACATGTTGAAATGTATCCAACTCTAGCACACTTAGAGTACATATTTGGACATGTGTACATCTTTGTATTGTGGAATGCTCCATGTCAAGTTGTGTTGTTGGTTACTTGCATGGAAAGGAACTCTTGTTTTATGTTAACATCCCTCACCTATTGTAGATATAAAGGGAGGATATAACTTTATCTTATCATTATCATCATTGTACTCTATTATTTGTAATAGTCTCAAAAATCTCTTGCAAGGAGAAAGGTGCTTTGGTTCATAAAGAAACCCCAGATAATACAAGAATAGAGAGAGACATATTAGTTGTTCTTAAAGAAACTACCCATGTAATGCTAGGGTTTTCTCTTATGAGATGCTTCGATCTTTGCTACACAAGTAAACCTTAGAGAAGTATACGATGTTGGAGATAATGATGGTTCTTATGTCTCTCGTTCTAGCACTAAGGTATCTACCTTAATAAAAGGATAGTGGAGCTAATGCCTTATATGTTTTAGTAGCCTTGTTTTTGTGTGATGCATGGTAGCCAACACAAGATCATAGAGAGCTTAACTTGATGTGTTAATCTTTGTGCAATGATTCTTTGGAAAAACATTGAGTGAATTGTATTATTGATGTTCCATGGAAGTCTTGTCGCTTATGTTGAAGCAAAAATTGAAGACCCAAGGTTTGACCACTCTTGAGCCTTCGACAACGATGTAAAAACTTAGAGGCGGTCACTAGAATTGTCTTGCATTATGCTTGTGTGATTTGATATCTTGTGTGATACAAGCTTATTGTAAATGTAGAGGAGCACCCATTAGGCATCATGTTAGCTTGTCGAAGACATTTGCTAGTGTGATCCAACCTTGGTTAAAAGTGATTCCTAGTTAGGAGTTTGTGGCTAGGGGTTTTTTAGAGTTTCATATCTAAAATTTAGACAGCTTAATTTGTACCAACTTTGTGATAAAGTAATAGCATGTACTTCCAATATGAAATTTCCAATTGTCCAAAATTTATGTACTTGAAAATTTGATTTCAACATATGATAACTTCATGATTAAGTAGATTTCAACATATGTTGTTCATGTTGATTTAACAAAAACATATCATTGAAGTTATTAAATGATTTAACCATTATCTTAAAGTTAAAGGAGAAAAATTAGGATTATTATTTTCTTTTAAATACCAGAAATGGACTATTGGCAAGAAAATAGGTCTCGTGGGGAGACCCGGGTTCAAGGAGGTCGCCAACAAGGGTTTCCGTAGTAGTCTAGCACAACGCCAGCATTTTCACCCTGCTCCGAGGAACAGAGAGTCTCACCCAAGGCGTGTTGCGACCTTACTAATACTGGAATTGGATCAAGTATCGATCAAGCGTGGCAGATGCATAAACCATACAGAACTTAAGTACCTCGAAGAAGTGTAAATATAAGACAAATAACAATACTCATGAACTTGATCAGAATGATAACCAAAAATTCAAAATATCTGCATGTTCCACTAAACCATAACACAAAACAGAACTTAGAACAGCAGCCTTATATTAGAAAGTGTCGCCTTAATAGTAAAAGACAATTACAACACTCCTCAGAGCGTGCCTAGAAGAACTGATTACAATCGTATCACATGATACAGAACAGAACAATGACAGAGAGAGAGAACATAACAACATGAACAGAGCTCTCCTACAGCTCCTGCTCCCTGATCTCTACTGAGCCAACCTCATTTTTCGATTTACCAACTGCCTATTTGTTCCATCGCCAGCGCCATTGACAATCCTTCCTTCTTTTCTGCTCGTATGTTTACTACTTTCCCTAATTATTGGGAATTCCACTGATTATCTTCTGTTACTTCGCTTTTCCATCTGTACCTTCTTCCGCAACAGTCGCATCACCTGCGCTTCAGTTCTTCGCAACCGTGACAGCTCTCTGTCTACCGTGGTTGTGCTTCGCCGCCTGTTCTCTGCAACACAAAAATATTTAATTTCAAAACAAGGGCCCCAACGGGCCCCGACCACATCCTATTGACTCATCCCGAGTCAATTGTTTTCTGTCGCCTCGGTCTCCATTAGTCTGCTTGTCTCTGTGGCCCGTTCTGTCTACTCCTTTTCCTCTGTGTGCCCAAACAAGGGCCCCAACTCTGGGACCTTTGTTAGTGTAGAAGCTTTCAGCTCTCAGAAGCTGTCAATGGCCTGCTGCCATCCTTGCATAAGCAGGTCTGCTTTTTTTGTGACCTGAGCGACCTCTTTTTCACCTGCGACAGCTGGTAGACCGCCGAGTACGCTAGAGATCTGAACGTTGGCCTCGGCGGCTATTTGTTGTATTGCTTATGCCGTGGTCTTCACCAGCTGCCTGAGCTCTCATAAGGCTTGTTTCGTTGTGGCTAAATTCTCTTCAATTTGTTGTATCTGGACTTCGAGCTCCTCTGCTTGAGTATACAATTGGTCGAGTCCGCCAGGTCTGTAGCCTCTTGAATCTGTTTGGATAGTTAATGTAGCTTTGCTGAAACTGGCTGTGACTTCAAGGTGAGAGAGGTGGAGCATTCGTGTAGACCCTTCAGTAGGTCATACGCTTCCTTTACTGCAGTACTCAGAATTTCCTGCATCCCGACTACCTATTTTTTTCGCTCTGCAATCTTCTCTGTGTAAATGACGGTCGAGTACGGTAGCGTGGGCCTAGCCTCCAATGCTGCCTTCAACTCCCTGTTTTCTCTGTTGAGATTCGAACAAGCCACACGGACGTGAATGGACCATCTGACTACGTCGTCCTTTGCCATGTCACTTGGTATTTGATTATTCTTGGTTGTCACTGTGGGCCAGAGATCCTGGAAGACCCTGGTCACCATGTCCAATTAGCTCTGGAGTTGGCTCTTCTCCATTTTTAGTTGTTCACACTCTTTAGTAAGCGTGATAATTTGTACTTGTTGTTGCGCGAACCTATGCTAAAGTTTTGTGTGAAGCCCTCCGGCCTGCTGTGCCGCCCGCTAAATAAAATTATACAATTGGGTCGTTCCCCAGGTCTGCACACTTTCGGCTCCAGAGATATCTTGATTCGACTGTCATTCTTGGAGCGGCTAACCGCTTGTAATGGATCTTGCTAAGTGTTATTGCGGTGACTGTGGTTGTGTTGGTTGTAGCACCATATCACTGGGGTTACCCATGCTTATATTGGGTTGCACTCGCTGAAGTATCAACCTTGCTTGCTGAAATTGATTCAGCTCTTCGGTCTCAGTTGTTATGTCTACAGCAAAAGATGCATCTTGACTTAAAAGTTCTTGAAAAGAACCTGGTCCAACCTAGGTTTGGCTAACCTCAGGTACTGTTGTTGTACCCGAGTTAACCTTCGTCTCGGCATCTCCACTTGTTTTAGTTTGCACCCTGACTGGGTCAGATATGGTGGTTGATGTGGAGGATGTACGAGATGGGTGATCTTTGGAAGTGAATGAGGTGGTGACTGATGATTGGTGAGTGCAAGGAGGTGATATACAAACATTTAGAAAATAATAGGGGTTTATTGGGGGTATCTTCTGAGTCGTCTGGCGCTCTGTCATGGGCTTTTCTCCGATTGGGACCCTTGTGTCCATAAGCTATGTTTGATCTTCCCCTGTGAGATCAACGACTTGGCTAGACATTGCGATTCTCACCTTCTTGGCCATGGGTGTGGCTACGAGTGGCTTCGAGGCTTTACTTTTCCTGACGAGCGTTGTGGTTGCTACCGGTGGTGAATTAAACAAGTTCAATGGTATGGTGGTGACTAGGGGGATTGGGATGGAAGAGGATGAAGCATTTGCTGCCTGAAATTCTATAAATGTGGGAAACACAAGAGAATCACTAGTTAAGGTTTGGACTACCTGATTAAAGCTTTGTACCTTGGTATTTAGCTTCTTGATGATTGGAGTCAGTTGCAGCCGCAACATCCTAGCCATCGCCTCCTCTGATGTCTCCCCCAACAACGGGTCTAGCAACATGCCATCGAATGAGTAGATGTAAACTCCGCTTTTGATCTCCATTGCTACACCGGGCCAGGAGCATACTTTTGAGTGAAAAGCCCACTCGTCGATTTGGAATTTCAACGGCCTCATCTTAAAGGTTGACTCCGACACATAAGCTGGCCGGATGTAAGTTTGCTTATGGTTAACCCCAAACCATATTTGTGCCGCATAGATGTATAGCAAGGTCCATGGAATTCATTGTTGGCTCATCGCGACAACCACCATCTGGCTGTACCAGAAATTTAACGCCTCCTTGTTCACCTCCTTCAAGATGGGGTCCCCTAATGTTTTCCAGGGTGTGAACTTCATTGCTAGTGGTTGGCCTAGCGCCACCTCTAGTGGTTGCCTTATTCCTGGAAATGTCCATTTCCACATGGCGAGTGCCATTACAAGGTAACCGTAGATGAATCTCGTGGCCCTCCTGTAGTTGTCCTCACATGCTTAGAAAAACTTATTAAGCATAAACGAGCACCAATTCATCTGTGCCCCGTGAAGGCAATGCTCCGCCACTGAGATAGCGTCTAGAGTACATTCCTCTTTGGTGTAGTGTCTCATTGTTTTTCTTGCGATCAAGCAGCATGAAAACTTGATCACTAGGTTATTGATTAAGTCTATCTCAGCCCATTTTCCCCCTCTCTTAGTGTCATACTTCTTGTAGTAGTCATCGTCCCCTACTTTCTTTTCTCTCTTGGACACAGTCTGGAAAGCCGTGGAGACATCTCTCCCTTCCTGTGACAACCCAATCAATCTATGAATATCTTTCACATGAATTGGGATTTCTCTTTATATAAATTATATAACTTATGTGTTATATATCCAAGATTCTCCTAATCACACACTATTTTAACTTCATGCACAATACAGAATCTATTCCACCATTGATCATCACATGTGTAAATTAAATCAATTGCAATGCACACATGACACCATAAAAATTCACACACATTAACACAGTTTTTTAACGGGAAAGTCTGAAGCTAAAAACCCCAACTATCTGTATATAATATATGTCATAGAGATCATGTAACAATCCTCATACAAATCTGAACATGTCAAGCTCTCAGTACAATACAATCGCTACACACTAATCAGGTCCAATCTAGCAAATCCATGCACCGATCTCTGCCACCTGCTACCCTACCTCTACTGTGCAATCCCTGCTGAAGAATGTCTCTGAATGAACTTGAATCCACTTGTCTTGCACAGCGCAATCCTCATTGGCATCTCTACTGAGTGTTGGATGCAATCAATGCATCACTATAGTCACAACTGATAGTCTATCTTGCCATTTCACCTATCTCTCCACTGGTCTCCACTGAAACTGTCCATGCACTGTAGTTAACTGATGTATTCTTCAGTTGATTAATGAGTTATCATTTAATGAATTGATTATTAATTAATTCACACCACTCTCACTAGTGTATCAATCAGTTAGACTAGATACAACTAGCTCAACTGTGTCTAACTGAGTTAAACTGAACACAACTCCATCAACTACTTATATAACTCCACCAAACTCTGTCACATGAGTTCTAACTGAAGTCCTCATGCATTAGCTCCAGTAAACCCTCAGGAATAGCGTAATTCCTTCTGTCAGCTGCTGTGCCACATCTGTGCACTTAACTGAAGTGCTCCAAGAAAATAAGATAATGTTTAGAGTCCAAATATTATTAAGAGCTAATAATATCTTAATAATATTTGGCATATCTATTTTTAGACTGGCAATCTAAAAATAGATTTCGCCCAATATGTCTAAAAATCGAAGTCCATCTATTTTTCCAACTTGACCAATCATCCACAAATAGCATCCTGCAACTCATAGAATATGATCAACATGTCTAAAAATAGACTTTGCGCCAAAAATACCCTGTGGGCTTACTTAGTGAAGGCGACTCTTTTCACTAAGCTCATCAGCTTGTTGAATCTCAACACTCCCTCTCAACAAGATATGGATTATCTACCACTTTGATTCTATCTCTATGGTATTTGAATTTGCTCTTGGTGAGCGCCTTCGTCAGAATATCTGCATCCTAATCCTCCGAAGGAATGTAAGAAAGCAACATGATCTTCCGCTGCACACAATCTTAGATATGATGATATCAGATGTCAATATGTTTAGATCTATCATGAAATATTGGATTAACCGAGAGTTTAATGCAACTCTGATTATCACAATATATCACAGTAGGATCTAAGTGTGAACCGAACAACACAACCAGGATCTTCCTCATCCATATAGCCTCGCATGTAGCCAAACTTGCTGCCATGTACTCGGCGTCCGCTAAACTGAGTGCCATGGATATTTGTTTCATGTTGTACCAAGAAATTGTTGTAGACCCGATACTAAATATCGATGTGCTCTTTCTGTCCGTTGGGCTCCCTGCCCAATCTGCATCCGTGAAGCCATGTAGCTTCAACTCATCTGACTGTCTGTACCACAATCCATATCCTGATGTGCCCCTGAGATACCTCAGGACACGCTTCACTGCCTTCCAAAAGAGCTTGGTAGGCTTAACCATAACTTGTGAATGTTGGTTAATAGCATAGCATATGTCCGGTCATGTATGGACTAGATACATGAGCGAACCAACCAACTGTCGATAAACAGTGGCATCCACTACCTTTGCCGATGTAGCATCCTCTTTCCTCCAACCACCAGAAAGAGGAGTGTCGATAAGATTGCATCTTTGCATGTTGAAATTCTCCAGTATCTCTCGGGCATACTTGCCTTGAGACACAAATAGTCCACCCTTCCACTGCCAAATTTCCAATCCCAGGAAATAATGAAGGAGGCCCAAGTCTTTCATCTCAAACTCCTTTGCAAGATCTGCCTTGCATGAGTGTATTAACAATTCATCACCTGTTAGTATAAAATCATCTACATAAAGTACAATGATCAACAACTTACCCTCCACCACAATCTAGTATAGGTTCGGATCCGCCTCACTCTTGGTGAAACCAAGTCCGGTGAAATCACTGTCTATCCGTGTGTACCAAGCACGAAGTGCTTGTTTCAGCGCATACAGCGCTCTTTTGAGCCTGCACACATGTGACTCGCTGTTGAAGATTTTGAATCCTTCAGGTTGCTCTATGTACACCTCCTCCTCAATGACTCCATTGAGGAACGCAATCTTCACATCCATCTGATGAATGTGCCAACCCATCTGTGCTCAGAGAGCAAGGATGGTTCGTATGGAAGAATACCTTGTGACAGGTGCAAAGGTTTCTTCAAAGTCTATCCCCTCGATCTGTGAGAAGCCCCGGCCAAAAAATATTGCCTTGTACTTCTCGACGCTCTCGTCAGCAGCTTGCTTCACTTTGTAGATCCATCTCGAACCTACCACTGATTTCTCTTTCAGCCTTGGGACAATCTCCCATGCACTGTTTCTGACAATCGAATCATACTCTTCCACCATGGCATCTACCCATGTAGGGTCATCCACAACTTCCTCGAAAGAGGATGGTTCTGTCATGATACACTTACTCATCAAAGCCATGTATCCAATAAATCGGTCAGGTCACTGTCTCTGTCTGCGCTGTGATGTAGGTGCTCCTACATTCTGTGTTGCATGAAGATTCAGTCGCTCAGCTTCTGTAGTGCACTTCCACCCTCTAATGTTTGGCGCTGCATGAGTGGTTTCTTCCACTCCATGAACCTCCTCTTGTGGCTGATCCACATCCAGAGGCTCATCTTTAGGAACAAGTAGCTCCTCATCTGCATGCAAGTGTAGCTCCCTCTCAAGCGACAACTTCATGGCTTTCTTCTCATGAAATTTGATATCCCGTCACACAACAGTCTTCCGACTGTCTGGCAAATACACATGATAGTTGTGGGGTGTTTCTGTGTACCCCACAAATATCCCAACCTCTGCAGTCGGCTCCAGCTTCTTCCTGGCATCCTTCGTCACATGAATGTAAACAGGTGAGCCAAAAATCTTCAAATGAGAAATATCAGGCTTCTTACCAAAAAACGCCTCTTCGGGTGTACACATGCTAAGTACTCTATGAGGACAACAGTTTTGCACATAAACCACAGTGCTGCATGCTTCAGCCCACAAGTGTATGGGAAGGCCCTGATCATGCAACGTCACCCGTGCAGCACCCACGATCGTTCTGTTATTTCTCTCCGCGACCCCATTCTGTTGTGGGTTATGAAGTGCAATGAGTTCTCTTCGAATTCCTTATGCACTGCAAAAGTCTTTGAATTCGCCAGAGATGAATTCACCACCATTATTTCTCCTTAGAGCTTTCACCCGCTTCCCCGACTCTTTCTCAACCAGTGCCTTGAACTCACAAAACTTTGAGTATGTCTCGCTCTTCTTCTGCATGAAGAAGATCCAACACTTACGAGAAAAGTCATCAACAAATATCACATAACACCTGTGCTTTGTTGTCGAAGCTACTAAGAAAGATCCACACACGTCTGTGTGAATTCTCTCAAGGATCGTCGTGACGCGACTATCCTTCTCATGAAAGGTGGTCTTCACAAATTTTCCCAAAGTACATCCCTTGCACTAATATGACTGCACAAGTGTACCCTTGGGAAGCCCGGTAGAAATTTTCAGCAAAATTTTCAAACCGCCATGGTGAAGATGGCCAAATCTCTTGTGCCACAATTCGCCCTCATCCCGGCTCACCACTCATTCTGCTTTGCCTGCCATAGTTACGCAGCCATCTACCTGCAATTGATAAAGGTTCTTAACTCGAACCCCTATCCACTGGATTTCACCAGTTGCTTTACTACGCAAGAAAGCCTTTCCCTCGCTAAAAACAACATCATATCCCTTGTCTTCCAACATCGCCACAGAGATCAGATTCTTCTTTAATCCTGGAACATGCATGACATCCTTCAAGATGAAAGGTTTTCCAAACTCCCTCTCAAAGGAAATTGTCCCGATACCAGTCGCATTGTATCTACTATCATCGTCCATCTCGATGTGCACTCCAAGATCTTTCTCATCCAGAGCAGTAAACAAATCTTTGTCTCTGGTCATATGGAAAGACGCACCACTGTCAAGAAACCACACTGATCTCATCACACTTGAAACCAAGCATGCGATCAGCGAAAAATCCAGCTCAAATTGTGAGGCTAAGGCCACTCTAGTTGCTTGCCTTTCGCACCGGATTGAGAAGGATTTTTCTTTCCCTTCCCTTTCCTTACTTTGGCATCCAAAGCACAACTTTCTTCATCTTCATTCTTCGATGAAGATCCATCCCCGTTACCCTACCTTATCTCCTCCTGCACAAGATCCGACCAAATTCGATCTCGTCCTAGCAGTTTCTCCCGACCATTGACAGAGTCCTCGTAACTATGCCAACTCTTCGGAAGCCCAAGGAGAGCCAAGTTCACCAAGTCCTCTTCATCTACAGTAACCTCCACACTTCCCAGCTCATCCCTGCACTGGAAAAACTTCGTGAGGTACTTGGGTATACTGTCGTCTTTCTCCATTTTTATTTTTCTAAGCTTGTCTTTAAGCACCAACTTCCTCTGGTTGCTTCTGCTTTGGAACAAGTCTGTCAAAGTTTTCCACATTAATAATGGACTAGCTTTACCATGAAGGCTGGACACTATGTGATCCTTCACACCTTCCAACAGAATCCTTCAACATTTTGCTGTCTTCTTTTGCCATGCGTCAAGTGCGGCTGCATCGCTAGAAGCAGGTTTTGGAATTTTTGCATCTATGAACTCCTTTAACCCATTATCATCCAGCGCCGCCTCCATCATGTTCTTCCATGCAATATAATTCGAGCTACCCTCAAGGGCATACTCCAATCTCAATCCGTTGAAATACATTTCAATGAATGCTCAACTTCGACACCAAGAAAACACTGCAGCAAATTTGAATTCCACCAACACAAAACTCAAACGCTTTAATAATTGCAATTGCTCTGATCAATATTGCTCTAATACCATCTAGAAATTATATAACTTATGTGTTATATATCCAAGATTCTCATAATCACACACTATTTTAACTTCATGCACAATGCAGAATCTATTCCACCATTGATCATCACATGCGTAAATTAAATCAATTGCAATGCACACATGAAACCATGAAAAAACACACACATTAACACAACCATTTAACGGGAAAGCCTGAAGCTAAAAACCCCAACTATCTGTATATAATATATGTCATAGAGATCAAGTAATAATCCGCATACAAAGCTGAACATGTCAAGCACTCAGTACAATACAATCGCTACACACTAATTAGGTCTGATCTAGCAAATCCATGCACCGATCTCTACCACCTGCTAGCCTACCTCTACTGCGCAATCCTCATTGGCATCTCTATTAAGTGTTGGATGCAATCAATGCATCACTATAGTCACAACTTATAGTCTATCTTGCCCTTTCACCTATCTCTCCACTGGTCTCCACTGAAACTATCCATGCACTGTAGTTAACTGATGTATTCTTAAGTGGATTAATGAGTTATTATTTAGTGAATTAATTATTAATTAATTCACACCACTCTCACTAGTGTATCAATCAGTTAGACTAGATACAACTAGCTCAATTGTGTCTAACTGAGTTAAAATGAACACAACTCCATCAACTACTTCTATAACTCCACCAAACTTTGTCACATGAGTTCTAACTGAAGTCCTCATGCATTAGCTCCAATAAACCCTCAGGAATAGCGTAATTCCTTCTCTCAGCTGCTGTGCCACATCTGTGCACTTAACTGAAGTGCTCCAAGAGAATAAGATAATGTTTAGATTCCAAATATTATTAAGAGCTAATAATATTCGACATATCTATTTTTAGACTGGAAATCTAAAAATAGATTCCACCCAATATGTCTAAAAATAGAAGTCCATATATTTTTCCAACTTGACCAACCATCCACAAATAGCATCCTACAACTCATATAATATGATCGACATGTCTAAAAATAGACATAGTCTAATAATAGACTTTGCACCAAAAATAGCCTGCGGGCCCACTTAGTGAAGGCGACTCTTTTCACTAAGCTCATCGTCTTGTTGAATCTCAACACTCTTCCCAACGAGAGTGACCCATTGTGAATTTTGCTCAGTAGAAACTTGGTGCATTGCATTGCAGCCCCTGTAGTGCCGAACACTGGCAGGTTTCGTAGGTTCAGTATGGTGGATTGTTGAACATCTCTGAACTCTGGAAGTACTCTTTGTGCTTGTTGTCCCACCTCTGTTGTGTAATTCTCCATGTAGACCTGTTTCTTCATCGCTGGAAATTGGAAGGAGTCTGTTAGGTCAGTGTCAATCAACGAGGCACTGTCATATTTGCCTACCAGGGATTCCATCCTGTGAATCCTCTCATCGAGCTCATGTTCAACAATTGTTGGCGCTACCCTGGTCATTTTAGATCTTCTTTGGTACACTTGCAGCACTATTCCTCCTCTTTCCTTATGAATCCCTGCTTCTGGACTCGTTCCTTGCTCTTTCTCTGGTGATGTTTCCCTTGCTACGTTTGTTGTTTCTGATTCTAACTCAGACTTCTCCGACATTCTTTCACTTTCTTTCATGCAGGTTATGTAAGTAACTGGCACACATGAGGTTGATACGACCCCATAACTAATTAATTTTCTCTGCCTTTCCCTGCAGCTATAATCATGCGATTAGTTACCGGGCAGAGGTGGGTTCTGAAAAAGATGACTGTGGCTTCGAGGTTTGGGTAGACGTGATGGGTGACGGTTATGGCTTATTATGAAAAATTTATTGCAGTATGGGTGACGCTAATTATGGCAATTATTTTTCAAATTTCAGTAATCCTACAAACTGACATGGGTACTATGAGTAATGTTGATGGAATGATGTTCGACACGATTTTCCTTTTGACGTGGTTGACACGCTGGACACTATCCCCCCTGACCACAATCAGTTGCGCTGCGGTCTGCGCAACTCACCATTTGAATTTTTCTTGTGCTACAAAATGTCTTTATTGGGAATCTTATCTAAGCTCTTCTCGGGTGCGAGAGAGTTATTGGCTCCATCTATTCTAGCCAATGCATCTGCAGTTTTCCTGGGAACTTCTGGTACTTACTGTCATATAGTAAAACTTTTCCACCAACCTTGAAATTTTTGTACTTGATATGGCGGTCATGCCATGCTCTTTGTCTTTCTTGTTGGACAATTTGGTGGAATTCTACTAAAAACCTGTCTTCTTCCAACGTTTGTAGTTCTGTAATCTTTCCTTCAGGGAGTCTTCTTTTGATAGCTGGAGTGAGGTTGCGATTAGAAGGTTGGGTATGGCAAACTCTGTCAACACCACGGCTTCTCTCCCGTACACAAGCTAAAACGGCATTTGGTTATTGAGCCTCTTGACAATTGTTCTATATGCCCACAGAGTCGCTGGTATACGTTCGTCCCAGTGGTCTCGTTGAGCGTTGCAGAGCTTTGTTAATCCCTTTTCGAGGATTTTGTTGAATGCCTCTACTGTGCCATTGGTTTGTGGGTGGTAGGGGTTGCTCCTGTGATGTTGTACCATGAAGCTTTCGAGCAGGAATTCAATGGTTGCATTGATGAAATGCATACCCTGATCACTTGTCAGACTTTTCGGGCAGCCAAATCAGCTGATTATGTTTTCAAATATGAATTGTGCTGTTGTTTCCGCTGTGCAATCCTTCACAGGCATTGCCTCTGTCCATCTTTTCAAATACCCTGTTGTTGTGATGATATACCAGGCCTGCAAGTTTCTTGCAGCGGGTGTAATCAGGCCTATGAAATCAACTGCCCATTTCTCGAATGGTTGTAGTGTTTTTACAAGGTGTAGTGGAAGCTTGTCTCTATGTGATGGACGTCCTGTCCTTTGGAAAACATCACATTTTTTTATGAATGTCTTACTGTCAATGTCTATCGTTAGCCACCATAAGCCCGCCTGTAGTACTTTCCTCGCTGTCGGTTTAGCTCCTACGTGTCCTCCCGCAAATCCAGAGTGGCACTCCCATAGTATGGCTTCCCTTTTGTGGTCCAGGACACATCTTCGTAAGATTTGGTCTAGCCCCAATTTGTACAAGTACCCTGCGATGAGCTGGTACTCTGCGGCTCGGACTACTAGGTGTCTTTTCTGTACTGCGGTATATTATTTTGGGCACTGTCTTGTTGTTAGGTAGGTTTCGAACTGATCTAGGTATTCTGGGATGGCTTCTACTCTGAAAATATCAGCGTCTGGAAGCTGATCATCCAGAGATCCTTCGTTTTCTCCGTTTTGAAGCCTTGACAGGTGCTCTGGTCCCATGTTCAGTGGCCTAAGTTTGACTATCACCTCGAAGGTGAATTCCTGAAAGAGTAGGAGCCATCTGCATATCCTTCCTTCCAAGACCGGTTTGTTCACTAGGTACTTAAAAGCTGAATAGTCTGTAAAAAAACTTGAATATACCTCCCAACAGGTAGTGGCGAAACTTTTGGAGGGAATACACCATTTCTAATGCTTCCCTTTCTGTCGTGGTGTAGTTCCATTTCGCTGTCAATAGTTTTCGACTTGCAAACTACAGTGGGTGATCAACTATAGTGTCCCCTGGTTGGGCTAGAGCCGCTCTGAGTGTGATGCTCGAAGAATCAATGTGGACATGAAATTGCTTGTCCCAATCCAGATGAACCAATATTGGTGCACTTGCTAATTTTTCCTTCAAGGTGTCTAGGGTCGTCGTGCAACTGTCTATCCAATTGAATTGTTCTGATTTCCACAATAGCTTCTCCAGTGGGGTTGTTATCTTCACGTAGTTGCGAATGAATCGCCTGTAATAACCTATATGGCCTAACAGTGACCTCAACTATTTCACGGTCTCTGGAGCCTCCATGTTCATTATCACTTCTACCTTTATTGGATCCATGCAGACTCCTTGTTTGCATACAACATGTCCTAACAATGTTCCAAACGGCACCGCAAAGATGCACTTCTTTAAGTTCAATGAGATCTGTAGCTATCTACACCTATCAAACATAATTCTCAATAGCATGGCATAGTCTTTTAACAGGTTGTAGACGGTTCAACCGTCCATATAAACCTCCAAGAATTTGTGGATGTAGTCGCGGAATGCTGCTATGACAATGCGCGAAAATACTGCTAGCGCATTCTTCAAACCGAATGGCATTACATGGTATGCGAAGGAGCCCCATTCGGTGGTGAAGGTTGTCTTTTTCTTATCTTCCTCAGCTATCCTTACCTTATGGTACCCTGAGAATCCATCTATAAAAGAATATGCTTCGTTCCCCGCAACGTTGTCTAGGACTTCATCACTGAACGGGGTGGGGAATGGGTCATGTATACAGGGATTGTTCAAACTCCTATAGTGAACACAGTCTCGAATTTCCACCTTATCCTTTTTGCTCTGTATGACTATGGGACTTACCCATTGTGCTTCCTCCACTGGGAATATCAACCCTGCCCTTAGCATTTTGTCGATTTCCGCTTTAACCTTCTCCTTTACCCTTGGATTCAACCAATAGGATCTGTGTTTGATTGGTCTTGCATCGGGCCTCAGGGTTATACGCATTTCTCCCAGGTCCCCTTTGATTCCTTTCAAGTCTGCTACGGACGACAGGAACAAGTCCTCATATTCCTATAATACACTAAATATTTCCTTGGTCATCTCAGCATCCCAGTAGTCCCCGATTGATGCTAGTTTGGGCTTCTCTTCGGTCCCAATATTCATTTTCTTAGTTTCTAGGGGGAGCAAATGAATTAGTTGTCAAGTCCTCCTGAATATCCCGCTCTCCCTCTATTTCTTCAAAGTAGAGATGTCTAAGTCCCTCTAGATCATCATACTCCATCTCATTGTTTATCTTCTTGCATGCTACTGACTGCCGGATACTTTGGTTCGGGAGTGGTTGCTCGTCCTCCTCCTAATTCTCTGGGAAGAACAATACCCTTTTAATGGCCTGTAACGCTTGGGTGACTGTATCTATCCTTCCTTCAAATAGGAAGCACTGTGTAAACTTCCTCGTAACTTCTTGCCAAGTGCAAGTTCCCCTTTTCCTCTCCTCCGTTAGGTACTAGGCTTGTGGAATCTTATCCAGTGAGTGTATAAATTTGTGGACCCATGGCTCCTGCAGGTATCCTACAGTGTTCCATTGATCTTCACACTCCTTCAAATGCTTTCTGGGCTCTGAGTCCCCCTGGAATTTTTGAGTGCATTGTGATCCTTCTTCTTCCTTAAACCTGGCTTTCAGTGTTGTTGCAACTCTGTCCCATCGCGACAGTGAGTTGCAGTGGTTTCTCCACCATCTTGCAGATGCGGATTGCAAGGCCACGTCCATCAGTGGGACCCTATGATCCTCTGGTTCATTATCTTCTATTTTGGTAATGAAAGTATTTACAGCGTTCATATCGGATAGAGTTGGGTAATCTCTTACCTCAGTCTCGATCATTGATTCTTCTAATGGTGGCGCATCTCCTTGTGTTGGTCTCATATCCCCCTTGCTGCCAATCATCCCAGGCTATCTCTGAGCCCAAGTCTGAGCTTTGGATGCTCCTCCAGCTTATTGATCCTCTCGCCGTCGGGTTGATGTAATCTTCCCTTTTCCCTGTAGTCATTTGATAAAGATGGTCGAGAAGCTAAGCATCTTCTCTGTTATCGACAGACTCTGTGTATCGGGAACCTTGATACAAGTCAAGCGGCTTGGTGACTCTGACCTCTGTCCTAAAAGATCATCAGTGCCTTTTCTAAAATCTATTACAGCATAGTTTTCAAAAGCCCAGTCGATCCCCAATAATGTTGGATAGGGATCTTTGTCTCCCATAATGTTGATGACCTCAAAATCCGTGTATGTCTTTACTCTCGCAACGTCGACTTCAACCTCCTCCAGCGTGCCTATGGGCATAATGCAGTACTGGTTCACCATACGGAGTTGAATTGGCGAGTATGTTAGCCTTGGCTTCTCCAATGCCTCCCATGTTTTTCTCGGCAAGATATTTACGTTGGACCCCAAATCAAGCATTGTGTCCTTAATTTGGAAACCCTCAACTTGAGTATTCACTCGGAACTCTTTATCTGTCCTTCTCTTATTTCTCTTTACCCTTCATATATATTTTTGTGTTGTGTTAGTTGATTCCCCTAGCTCTGTGGCCCTCTGCACTACTCTTTGCAGGTTCTGCTTTAATTGTTCCAACATTGGCGCGTTGTTAACAATTTTTAGAAATAGACGGAACCATTCTTCAATTGTAGTACCTGAACTGGCTTGGTTCTCATCATCTTCTTTCGTTTGCAGCATTTCGATTCCTTTGCTTCCCCCAAGCTGGGCAAAAGTTTCCACTGCTTCTTGAAAGAATTGCTTTTGTTTTTCTGGCCTGAACATTGGCTTTGGAGATACTAGCCTTACCAGTTTTATCGGGGCCATCATTTGCGCATCTTCCCCGGTTCTTTTGCCTCCCCTCATCACTATGGCCATGTTTTGCATGGCTTGAGCCTCTATTATTCTTGGCTCTGCATTTACCAGATTTATTCCTCTTTGTATGGCCCTTTCTTCCCATCTTTTAATGAGCTCGGGGCAGTCTTTTGTTGCGTGCTTGTTAACCCTGCACTGAGAGCACCAGGGTCTTCTAGAAAGTGGACATTCCCTAGCCACATGGCCCTCTTGGTCACAGTTGTAGCATCGTACTAGTCCTCTTCCTCCTACTCGGCCTCCTCTCATGCCTCCTCGTCCTCTGGGAGCCTCATTCACTCTATATGAAGGCCTGTCTAATCATTCCGCCAAAGCATCCAGAGCTCTACATTGCTCTGAGCTGTGTGGTAACTGCACAGAACTCACAGTATACGTTGTTTGGGACATTGGAGTACTTTTGCAGTAGGGGGCATAGGCAAGGTGAGTGACGCATGCTTTTACAGATTTTGCAATACTCAATCATCGTTGCATTCTGTTACGCAAGGAACCCCGTGTATGGGTGTTGTGGCGAATATAACCCCTGGGTGTTTATCTGCACAACCCCTCCTGTTGGTGGAGCTCTCGGTGCCCCTGTTGCTAGTGTTCTCACGTTCTGGCCCTGTAGTCGAGGACATTCGATTACCACGTGTCCTTCCATTAGACAGTGCGTACACCATACATTTGGCCTCGCTGGACGCATGGGTTGAATTTCCTTTAGTTTTTCTGTCAGGCTAGCTATTTGATGTTGTAGTCCCAGTAAGGAAGGGCCCTGAGCTGATGCCCCTCCTTTAAATTCTTGTGGATATCCCGCCATGGCCTCTATTTTCATGGCCTGATCTAATGCATCTTGCAACGTCTCGATCTTTTGTTGTGTCAGCGAGAGAAGGGCCTTGATAAACCAATCCCTTTGATGGTTCAGATCGATCGGATCGCTGAGTTTTTTGACCGCATCCTTGAATCTCCTCATTAGATCCCATGCAGTTTCTCCCTCTCGTTGCTTGATCTCCCACATCTCTGATAAACCCCGCTGATCTGTTTGGGGTAATTTGAATTCCTTCACAAAATCCCTCTTCACATCGTCTAACATTGGGTTATGATGAGTCTCAGATCACTTTATAAACTAGCGTAGAGCTCTCCCCCGGAGAGTAGTTTGAAATTCTACCAACTTACCTATGTTTGGTGTCTATCGAGCCCTCCATATGGCTTCACAGAGGTACCAGTGTCATTCCACATCGTCATTACCCCTCGCAGAAAACTCCAGGTACCGAGTAAATGAACCTGCCATGCTTCCTTGTGTGGGGTTTACTAGAACAAATCCCCTGACCCCCGACTATGAAATGGTAGTACCAGCACCGTTGCTAGTGTGTATTACTGCTGTGCACTGAATACTATTCGACTTACTCAATTCCCGTAACTTAACAAAAATTTCACCTAGTGGCTGATAGAGTACCAGGGCAAGGTTTGGACTAGAGCTACTTGAACTTTGGGGAATAGAGTTACCTGGGATTATGAGTGTCAGGCCTTCTCGGAATAGCTGCTCCATTGCAACATGCAACTCCACATCGGAGGTCTCCTCGGGGCGCGTGTCGATTCCGCCATACTCCTTTCCCTTTTCTATTTAAGCTGGGCTCCTATACACCTGCCGCACTTCATTGGTGGTCCCCCCTATATCCTGAAAACTCATCTGACCTTCCATCTGCTTCGTCATCTGAGACACCTCTCCCTTGTCTTTTCTTTTCCTTTCTAGTCTTTCCAATTCTTTCATCACCCTTTCTCGCCACCTCTCGGCGAGTTGCGCCCTCTGATGTGCTCGTTGTTCCCTTAACCTATTGGAGGTCTCGACATCCATATCCCTATTCCCCCTTTTCAACGTACTTTTAACATCTCTCCCTTAGTCCCTTCCCCCAGTTCTAGAGGTTTAGGTCTCCATCTCAGACTTTTGGAACTCCATCAATCCTTCGTCCACCATCAAAGCCTTGATCCATAGGGGGATCTCCCTTAACAATCCTCTGCGCAGCCCTGATCTAAATACATCTTCTGCTTTCGAGAAACACTGGTAGCATTCAGCTGCGAACTCTACTATGTATCTTTCCAAGGTAGACTGCACCCAGAAATCTACAGCTCGGGTCAAATCGGTATCTAACTGGTGGAGTGCTACCAAATCTGTGTGCACCCACCTGCGAAAGACCTTCCGCAAACCTCTCGAGACTTCCTTGGTCTGTAGTCTTTGCAACCAGTTATAGAGCTCCTCGGGAAACTTCCCCTAGAAGATCTCGTAGATATCACTAGCGGACTCAAAAAATAGAATCTGGTTCTTAACAGTGTTCTCTTTTTGTTGTCTCACTTCCGCTTGCTAGGGTATGAACTGGTCTAGATGGTCATCCCACCACTTCCATATTTCTTTTTCGAAAATCCGTGATACCATGATCTAACTCCAGAATGAGATTTTAGGTCTCGGCGACAGAGCCATTTGTTGGCAAGAAAAGAGGTCTCCTAGGGAGACCCAGGTTCAAGGAGGTGGCCAACAAGGGTTACCGCATTAGTCTAGCACACGCCGGCATTTTCACCCTGCTCCGAGGAACAGAGAGTCTCACTCGAGGCGTGCCGCGACCTTACTAAGGCTGGGGTTGGATCAGGTATTGATCAGGTGTGGAAAATGCACAAACCATCCATAACTCAAGTACTTCGAATAAGTGTAAATACAAGTACATCTGATAGTGTACATGATTAGCCCCAACATGGACACTGATAGTATTTACTTGTACTTCAAATATGAAATTTCCAATTGTCCAAATTTATGTACTTGCAAATTTGATTTTCAACATGTGATAACTTCATGATTAAATACATTTCAACTCATGTTCGTGTTGATTAAACAAAAATACACAATTGAATTTATTAAATAATTTAACCATTATCTTAAATTTGAAGGGCAAGAATTTGTGTTATTATTTTCTTTTAAATAAGATGATGGACACTATATATGTCTTGAAAATAGGTGCCCTTGAAGATTTAACATCGTGATATTTAAGCATATTCACATGGTATTTATTCTACTGAGCTGACCAATGAAATTGGATTGAGGAGGAAATAAATATTATTGTTGTAATTTAATATTTCTAATTAACTCTAAGGTTGAAAATTTACAAGGAATGGATCCAAAGAAATCTCAAAGTTGAAATTAAATTTCAGAAGCGCAGTGATTCTCTACATCAAATTCCTACAATTAGGGAGGTAAGCATCTATATACTACAAGGGGTGATGATACAAACATAATTGCAGAGATGGAACTTGAAAAGATCAAGGTGAGTTGAAATGGGAAAAGCTTTAATACAAGAGAAACAAAACAAAACAAAACAAATAAAATAATATGGGATAGAAAATCAATGAGAAAGTGCAAAATGATGTCTAATTTTAACAATGATTAATATTTATAGCAAGTTTGTGATAATAATGAAATTAAAAAATAATTTTTCAGTTAAATAAATAACTAATTTAACTATTAGAAGTTATTTAACTCTTAGAGCTAGAATACAAGAGAGTATCTAGTAATTAAACATCTACACCAAATATGTGATAAAAATTAAGTTTCAGTGACCACTAGCCAAAATTAATATGTTGGTATGTTACATCACTAGCCAAAATTAATATGTTGGTATGTTAGTCAAAAAAATGTCAATGCATAAAAATTGTTAAAAGCACCAAATAAATTAGATAATAAATATTAAAAAATGCCCGAAACTTCTATAAAAACAAAAATATCTTACATCGTTATATATATATATATATATATATATATATATATATATATATATCATATGCAAAAGTAATCAAATTACTAAAATGTCAAACTCGTATTATTATAGAAATGAAAGTAATTAAGATTAATAAAAGAGACCAACTCATAATCTAAAACAATTATGAACAAACCCAAAATTTATACTGTAACACTTAAAAATTCAGATATAATGAATCTGAACCTCCTTAAACACAAAAGCTGCAAAAGATCATGATAATCATTAGAATCCACTTTAAGCCTTAAGCTTCACCATATCAATATCAAATTTAATAAATTAATAATATATTTTTTAACTATTTGTTAAATCATATCTTTATATATTATTAAATATTATATTTTTAAAAAAACTTTTTAAATAAAAAACAATTCCTATAATTAATTAAACATAATATTAGATTTTTAAATATACTTTTAAATTCAAATCCATTCCTATGACGAATTAAACATTTTTTATACCCAATATAACTAAATTACACACTTTTATAAATTCTTGTAAATTCATAATTCACATTTAAAAACTAACAAGCTATATTCAATATAGGGAAATATTTAATTTAAATGTAATATAATACTAAGAACACTCAAAACCAAAAACAACTGAATATAATAATCTATTCAAAATATTAAATCTTAAAATAACACTATAGTAAATCTATTTAAAATATCAAATTTTAAAATAAGATTATACTAAATCTATTTAAAATATCAAATTTTAAAATAAAATTATATTAAATCTAATATCAAATTTTAAAATAAGATTATATTAAATCTATTCAAAATATTAAATTTCAAAGTAACAATATAATATTCTAGCAAGGGCACAATTTCAATTTCTTTCAAGTTAATAATGAAAATTCTAACTAAATTTTGAAAAATCTAAGTTGAATTTTTGAAAATCTAGATTACATTTGTCAAGCTTCCAAATTGATTTTTTTGAGTGCTCTGATGGTGTTGAATCCATTTCCACTATTAAAAAAAGCCATTCAAACACTCAGTCCGGAATTTTTTAAAATTTTCTTGCTAAATTTGTGCTAAATCCAATTTTCACCATAAAAAAAACAAGTCAAAATTTTTTTCAAACAGATTTTGGCAAAAAAATTTCTTTGCCATCCAAACGAAATTGTTGTGACCTTGGTAGACAACATAAATGGCAAACAATAACCATCACAGCACACTTAAAACCTGCTAATACATTAAAAATACATAAACACATACATTGAAAGTTCCGAGATTTTTCTCAACAAGGCCGGAATAACAGCGCACAACTATTTTACCGATACTGCTATCCGATAAATCACCAACACCTAAATGCAGATTTGGTATTACCATAATTTCAGAGAGTTAGCATGCGCTCTCGATGATACTTACCATCACATTTGCAATGCACGCACTCAAATACCAGCGAATTACAAAACCGAAATTTCGGTGACACCAATACAATAGCCCTCCGAGTAGGACAACAAAGGAAGAAATGGCTCACATCAGAAAAGGTTTGGCGTTAAAGAGGGGGATCTACCTCAAGGTCGAGATTTTTCTTAACAGGACCAGAATAACAGCACATTACTGTTTGAATTCTGCATCGCCCTTCATATAATGGCCAGATAAATAACAATGAAATCTCATATTCCCAGGATATCAAGCAGGAGAGCCGGGGAAGGATCCAAAACAAAAATAAGGATATGACAAAACAGGACAGCGCACAACTATTTTACAGATACTGCTATACGATAAATCACCAACACCTAAATGCAGATTTAGTATTACCATAATTTAGCAGAGTTAGCATGCGCTCTCGATGATACTTATCATCACATTTGCAATGTATGCACTCAAATACCGGCGAATTACAAAAACAAAATTTCGGTGACACCAATACAATAGCCCTTCAAGTAGGACAACAAAGGAAGAAAATGGCTCAAACCAGATAAGGTTTGGCGTTAAGAGGGGTAACTACCTCAAGGTCGAGATTTTTCTTAACAGTACCAGAATAACAGCACATTAATGTTTGAATTATGCATCGCCCTTCATAGAATGGCCAGATAAATAACAATGAAATCTCATCCTCCCAGATAATCAAGCAGGAGAGCCAGGGAAGGATCCACAACAAAAATAAGGATATGACAAAACAGGACCTCTATCACAGTTACGCTGTAAATTAAAATATTACACTGTAATTAATTATTAAACAAGGATCACAATGCGATGCACTAGCAGTCTCGGAAGTAGCATCAAATTGCTCAAATATAAATACTAAATCAAACAGTAAGGTGAAAGCAGATCGCTGAAGTTGGTCATTTGATTACACGTTAGCACGAATCTAATTGGAAACTTCTTTTGTAAGCCATAATTAATCTTTGGTTTTTGCATAAAAGTGAAGTTAAATAACAGATGAAAACAAACTCAATTACAAATTCACTTGCCAGCATCCTCCACACTACAATTCATCATTACAATTTCAATAGTATCATCCTTTTCGAAATCGGGGTAGTGAGTTATTAGTTAAACAGGGTACAGGCTCCACATTCTACATGTAGCTAATGTCAAAATCAGAAATGCCTTCAAAATTCAACCAAGAATGTGCAAAAGGCAGTATAAAACGATCCTTGCACCCTTTAGAGACTGTAAGCAGAACTGTTCTTTGCAAGTATCTTGCAACAGAGAAAAGGACCTGCATGTTGCCTACAAACGCTTGCAAGGAAGCCTGTTACCATTGCTTCATAATAGGAGCGGATCAGTTCAAAATTCATCAATAAAATATACAGATGAATATCATTTACAAAGCTGTACATCAGCCATAAGTTCATGAGGGTGGTTTACAAAAAGGAGAATCCACATATAGAAGTCCTAATAGAGTTGTAACCAAATGGAACTGTAGTTGAATATTCAAGAATGCCCTTCTATTCCTGATTCGTTGTTAGATTTCACTGGTTTCTTCCTTGGTCCCATTCGACCTCTGGTTTTCTTCTTGACAACTACTATCAATGATCCTGCTACACATATTACTTTCATGGCAGTCCTGAGACCTGCAACAGAATGAATATTCTTGTTATCTAAACCCCTAGTACAGAGAAAATAATGTTGCAGCCAAGCCAGCATCTTTCATGTCTACTATCCCACAAAGATAATGGTAAGCAAAAACCTCCTAGTATTTACACTTCCTTCAGAGAGTATAACAGCAAGTATACAGACATTAAAAATATAAACCAATAAAAATACAAAACCAATCAAATCTAATACAGTGATTGTGCTTTGCAGAAACCAAGATACAAACCTAGATTAACAATCGCAGTATCCTTGTGGCTTTCCTCATGGCCAAGTGGTGTCAAAGCTTCCTTCTCTGGAACTACCATGCCTATAAGCCCACCCTTCATCGCAGTCCTCCAAGTATGCACTCTACCACCATCTGTAATTCCAGCACACATACCAGCCCCAATGGATACCTGCCTCAACTTATCACCATGTGGAATGCAAGGACCATGTCCATACAATGGGGTAGCTGGCACATTATATACTCCAGCTGCAGGATTTGGTACAGCATGAGTCCACTGATGAACATCTCCATCACTAGTTAAAGCAATGAAGTCTTCTCCATAACATCCAACATCAATAACCTGCACATTCAAATTACAACTGAATACAACTATCCTAGATCATGCACAAAAGCTTGCAAGCATTCTGCCCATCACTAAAATGAGTAAATCAATTATCATTTAGTAATACACACCTTACGTCCAACCAGAGTACCTACTGCAGGCTGGCATGTGGCAGCTGAGAAACCCGAAGAGCCAAATGCATTAAGACCAGGATAATAACCACGACCCCATGTCCATGCACGGCCATCATCTGTCATTATTATTGCATGGTAAACTCTGCCGCACTAGCCCACAAACAAAGCACCAAGAAAAAAATTAAAGCCAAAGTCTTTTTTACTAAATTCAGTACTATCGTACTAATATCTGATACATTCCTACAATCATCAAAGGCACCATAGGTTGACGCAATCCCCAAAACAATGTACTGATAAATAAATTAAGTGATGGCAATGCAGTCATAATTTTCCAGCAGGATGATCAGAAACAAGGAAAATCATTCGTTTTTTCTATCATTTTCATTTTAGAAGCTGTATTTAACCTTTAAGAATGAAGAGCCAACCAATTGCATCTAGTGAGTGATTGTGAGAGACACCTTTGCTAGCTTCCACTCAAAATTGCAGTCCACCAAAAAAGAAAAAAAAAAGAAAAATTAAAAAATAAAATAAAATAGTCATATAAGGTGATATTGCATATATTGAATATGAACATGGAAGAGTGACTGCAGTAAGTGCAAAACAGCCTCGAATCTCCAAAAAGAGGCTCTATTCAAAAGGAGCCTAATTTATATTGTAGATAAATCAACAGACAATTCCAAAAGACAGGATTCTAACAAATGATTCTGTGACAAGATTCTGACCATGGTTCAAAACTTTTATGAGAAATGAATGGCTCTATCCGACAACATTTGAAGCTACAACATCCTCCTTAAAATCTGGAGCATGGAGGTGTGTCTTACCCTCGGGAGCAATTGTGAGAGATATCTTCACTAACTTCCACTCAAAATTGCAGTCCACAAAAATGAGAAGCCATATAAGGTCAGATTGCATATAGAGGCAATGAAGGGTAGACTATGAATATGGAAGAGTGACTTTAGTAGTTGCAAAAGAGCCTCAAATTTCCAAAAGGAGGTCAACCAATCCATTCAAAAGCAGCGTACTTTATGTTGTAGACAAACCAAAAGACAATCCAAGAGACATAGGATTCTGACAAATGATTGTGTCAAGATTCTGACCATAGATCAATACTTTTATACAAGATCTGCATGTCTACCTCCCATATTTGGAGCTACAACATCCTCTTTAACATGTGAAATATGAAGTGTCTTACCTCAAACAATTGAATATGAAAGAGAGACTGTAGTAGTTGCAAAATAACCTCAAATTTCCAAAAAGAAAAAGGTCAACCAATCCATTCAGAAGAATCCGACTCTATATATTGTCGACAATTCCAAAAGATACAGGATTCTGACAAACGATTCTGTGACAAGATTCTCTATTTTTATAATTTGAAATCTGCATAGCTCCATTACATATTTGGAGCTGCAACATCCTCTTTTAAAGGAGTACGAAGTGTATGCGACTGTGAAAGTCATCTTTGCTAGCTTCCACTAAAAATTGCATGCCACAAATCAGAAGCCATATTTGGTCAGATCGCATAGAGAAGCAATGAAGGGTAGAATATGAATTGCAACGGAGCCTCGAATCTCTAAAAGGATGTCAACCAATCCATTCAAAAGCAACCTACTCTATATTGTAGACAAACCAACAAACAATTCCAAGAGGCACAGGATTCTGACAGATAATTCTTTGTCAAGATTCTGACCATAGCTCAACACTGCTATACAAGATCTAAATGGGTCCATCACGCATTTGAAAACTACAATATTCTCTTTAAATTCTGGAGCATAGAAGTGTGTCTTACGCTCGGGAGCGATTGTGAGAGACATCTGCACTAGCTTCCACTCAAAAATTCCCGTCCACAAATATAAGAAGCCGTATATGGTTAGATTGCATATGGAAGCAATGAAGGGTAGAATATGAATTTGACTGTAGTAGTTGCAAAGGAGCCTTAAATATCCAAAAGGTCAACCAATCCATTTAAAAGAAGCCTACCCTATATTGTAGACAAATCAAAAGACAATTCCAATAGACATGTGATTCTGGCAAATGATCCCGTGTCAAGATTCTGATCATAGCTCAATGCTTTTATACAAGATCTGCATGGCTCCCTTCAATATTTAAAGCTACAACATCCTTTCTAAAATCTGGAATACAAAGTTTGTCTTACCCTTGACCCATTGAACATGCAAGAATGATTGTAGTAGTTACAACAAAGACTAAAATTTCCAAAAGGAGGTCAAAAATTTTCAAAAGCAGCCTACTCTATATCATATACAAGCTAAAAGAGAATTCGAAGAGATATAGGCTTCTAACAAATGATTCTGTGACAAGATTCTCACCATTGCTCAATATTGATATGAGATCTGAATGGCTCCCTCCCATATTTGGAGCTACAACATCTTCTTTAAAGTCTGGAGTATGAAGCGTGTCTTACCGTCCACCCATTGAAATTAAAATTTACATTACAAATACCGGACCATATTAATGACTCCTTTCCTCGTCAATAACATTTCCAAATGAATAAGTTCTCACAAGAGTTGTGTTCATGCAACCATCGGCCTTTACAACTTTAGCCCTATAAAAGGACATGTGTTGTCTTCATTTTATTATCCAACAAGTATTTATCTCTTCCAAGTTCTTTCTGCTTTTGGTTTCTTTGTGTGTTCAGTCTTTTGTAATACATTGAAAGGAAGATTGGCAGAGTTTACAGCAAATATCTATCAATGGGACCTCCATATTTTACTGTAACAAGGCTTCAGTTGAATGAAAAAGAAAAACTTCTGGGCAATATGTAGATGCTATACCTAGAGCTAATAACTTCAACTATATTTTTAACCCTTCAATCATGCTGAGAAGTTCAAGAAAGTTTTATTGAAATTTCCGAAACCTAAAATTAAGACCCCTGGTCAGTTGATAAATAACTATGTACAGAATTAATAGTAACGGCTATTCCTGTGAATTCCAAATGTTAACATTTAAACAAATGAACTTCTCATAGAGACCTATCACCAATTGATTAGCCCCAATCAGAGTATTGAAATACCAGTTGTAACACACTTTGAAAGATGCATTTATCCTCCTCAGTATACTTAATTTCTATGCAGGCAGTAGAATACTGGCCATTGTAAAAACTATCAAGGAGAAAAGCAATAGCTATACAAATAATCAAGAAATTCACATATACTCACCTGAATTTTGATTGGCTTGCCAGTGTAGCCAGACACTAAGTTGACCTCCTCCATATAATCTCTTGTGGCAGAACGTATATAGACATGGTCAGTATCAGTGATGTACCTATAAACATTTCCCCACAAAACAACCCAACAGACAATGAAGATAAGCATAAACTGCCACAAGCATATTACTTAAAATGATGCAAGAATCTATCTAGAAAAAGTATAACCCTTGTCCCGCAAAGATAAGGGCTATACAAAAGGACCATCATACCCAACGAAGGATGATTCATCTGGTGCCTCCACTGTGCCCACACTCACTTGTACAATTTGACCTGCATTATTTAGTGATGGATGGCCCAACTGCAAAAGAACATCTTTCAGAGAAAGGTGCCGGGGTTCATCACTGAGTTGATATGTTCGGACCTGATGAACAGTGGAATACAATAAGTTTTAGTAGGCTTGGTAGTTGAGAAAGATGACAATCTCACTGAACAAAACAAACCCTCGGGGGTTCTTTACAAGAAAAATGATAAAACCAGTACAAATTTGTTGACGATATTAAACATACAGGCTCTTGAGGCTGTGAGCCCTGAAGAATAAAATCCTGCCCATCAGCACCAACTGCAACTAGATAAAAAGGATCTGCAACCTGAAGATATTGGCACATTCAAAAGTCAATATCAAATTAATGTGCTAATTATGATATACTTAAAAACAACAGAAAGGCCTCTGAAACCAACCTGATCTTCTTGGTCAGCTTCATATCCACCTGAAGCCCGATCAAGATCTGGACCTGCAACATCAACCAGGACAACCCCCTTGTCTTCTAAGGAAGCTATGTGTTCCCATTCATTACAACGTGTATGAATATTGCCATGTTTATTTCGCCACAGCCAAACTTGACCAGCAGCAGTAATAGCTGCAAGATGGTGCTGACTTGCCTGATATTGTCAACCATGAGTCAAGAGACTTAAAATTTTGAACTGGTACGTTTATATTAATATGAAAAAGCCGAACAATAGTTGGCTAATGATAGCAGACCCCGAAAAATGAAGTAAAACTCTACTAGTAACCATAGACAACAAAAGATGAACTAAGAAGTACAAGTGTTATATTTTTTCAATTTCATGCTTCATAATAGAAGTAATATATGTGCGGCTAGCATTGTATTTGCAAACAACCATAATTTAGCTGAATTTCCACTGCAATAAGATAGCTACAAAACAAACGAGAACTTAGTAAAGCTCAAGTAGTAGCATGGCTCCTTGCATGATGCTTCCTTCGATCTAATGCTATTAGATTGGCTGAACTAAAACAGTGAAAAAGTTAACATTTCATACAAAAGCAATAATATCTTACAAAAATCAGAGCATTAATTATTAATAGCATCAGATAAAAACAAGGATTCATCAACACCATTCAACAATTCATAACAATAGAGACAGCAGACAGATTTTTTAGGTGGAATACCCTCCGGGACAAAAACCACCAAACCCTTCTTAATATTTGTCTTCAATAAAATGTACATCATAGGAAGCTCCAACTTCCATCATTTTCAGCTACAACTGAGGGAGGCTCCAACCCCCTACTTTACAGGCTACAACTTGACAGATGCACCAACACCCTGTTTACCAGTTGCTACTTGATGGATGCTCCAACGCCCGAGTTTACATGCTCCGACCTAAAGGAAGCACAGACTCTCTGATTTACTAATTGGTACTGCAAGGATGCTACAACACCCTACACAAGCTCCACCTTGCCACCCTGAAGTGTTCTCGGGCTCCGACCTGAAGGAGACTCCACTCTCCTGCCTCACACCACCCTGCAACCCTAATCAACCGATAGACCACGTTTCACAATTTTCACACTGGATACACCTGTGCTCTGAATCAATACAAAAAAATTGCACTACAATATGTTGAGAAATCTAGGGCATTTGAATTAGGATATTTTTCTTATAATGAAAACTAGGGAGGTATCCGTAATTTATGCAAAGTACTTGGACATTCTCAATCTGAAGAATTCTCATAAAAAGAGTTGGATTGGTAACCCATCTGTATAGCATCATATCAACCAGCATTGTCACATAGCAAGGCCTTGACTAACAGCTCTATCTTTCCACAAGATCAGAGCACAACGTTGGGGAGACCAATGATTTATAGACACCCTCATCATTGTCTCTCTCGGAACATACCCCACCCGAGTTCACTCAGAGTATGTTCCATCAGGGCTATTCTTATATTGGATTCCCAATCCTCAAAGAATATTGGTCCTCTAAGACTACTCTTATCTTGGATGCCCTACCACATCCTCAAAGAGTATCGGATGTCAGATGATTACCCAATCCTCCATTCGGTCTTCCCAAGTGAAGACAAGAATGATGTGTCTATCTCTCCCTCTCAATTAAGGGAGGACATACCCATTCCACTAAAGGAATGTTCCCAAACTCCCTATTAACTAGGGACTTCACCGAGCTCCTTCTTGACCATGGACTTGCTTCCACCAACTCTACAGGTGGAGACCATGGGATGAACAGCTGCTTGTAGTACTCCTTTTGATGTCATGAGTTTCTTATTCTTCTTTATTTAGGAGTCTTCATCCTTTAGGACTTCTACGTAGGGCAAAGACCATCCATCACTTTCATCCATGAGTTATGTCATTATTCCTTTCGTCGGAATGTGATCAATTGATCTATATATGGCCTTCCTTCATGCTATGCTACTTTCTTCATGTCATGTTTCCTTAAGGATCTTTCATCCTACTACATGTGAACCAATTGTGTAAGACATCCACTACTCTCCCCTTAGCAGCCCTACATCAGCCCATTCAGATATTATTCAAAAATAAGAAATGAATATTAAATCAAAGTTACCTTTGTGATGGTTTTTCATTATCAATTCTTCTTGTTTGCATCAGCATCCTATAGACACATTGACACATCTCCAACAAGATATATAGTGTCAAGCGTCTTTTTCTTTTTAAGACCTCATCAAGGTCTTCATATCTTTCCCATGGAGATATCATAGTCAAATCTTCCATTCCTTGGATGTAGATTGCCTTCTCCATAGTTTCATTTGACGATCTCTTCCTTCCTTTCTTCACATGTTTCTTCCAGGAACTTCTAATCAGAGTTCTTCCAATTTTGTCAACCACCTCATATTTCATATGAGGGTGTATTATATAGTCAATGTGTGACCCATGCCTTCCTGCATCCGTTTAAAGGGGGAGATCCTTTCTTTTGATCATGCTCCCAAGATAGAGCACTTATCCCTGCAACCATATGACATGACTCAACATCTAACCAAACATATGCATACATACCTCATCTCTTCTTTTGGATCATCTAGACTTCCTTCAATAGCTTCCTTGATTTAACGAATTTCAATCCCCTTCATCTGCTTTGCATCTTATGACATCATACCTTTACTCCATGAATCCCATACAAGGTGTAATTTTCGATGAAACACTTCCTCCTATAAAAAGGTGAACTTTCTAGTGAATATTCCAACAGAAGATCTTAATAATCCTTATCCGGCAAATGTTTCTCTTGAGTGATGTATGATGAGATTTTATGCTAAATGACTTTCTTCTTCCCATAAGTATTACTTATGCTACTAATGAGGTTACCAAGAGTTGCATCCTTCCATAGGTGGCTATATAACAAAAAAACTTGAAAATAGAGACTTGAAAAGACCCTGGATGAGGAAGATTATCTCAATTATAGTAGAGATCTTTTACTTCGTCCTTCCTGGGTTTCTTCTTTTCAGCTCCCTCTACTTCTTCAGTAATATGGGCTTCTTCTCTTCCTCTTTTGTTGTTGTCCTTCTTAAGCTTATGACAATCCCTCTTATAGTGCCCATATTCTTGACATTCGTAGCATTGAACCTTTGCCATATTCTTTCTTCGTTTCTAAGGACCAAATTTTCCAAACTTCCCTTTTCTCTTTGCCATAGCAGCATATGCTTACTTTTGTTCATTTGATCCTACATCGGATTTTTCCTTCAACCTAGTTTCCTCAATTTTGCATAGTGACCATAGTTCATTGAATGGAATGGCTTCCTTCTTCCCATATATACTATACGAGAAGTTGCCCCATTATTCCAGGAGTACTATTGCAGTCATTTCTCTCTCAGACATTATCTCTCCCAATTCTTGTAATTGATCCCTTATTTCAGATATCCTCATAAAGTTTGAGGCTATTCCTTCTTCTTTTAATATCTTCATTTTGTAGAGTTCTTGTCTTAACGAGATCACTTCACTTGCAATACTTACGGAGAACAACTCTACAAGTTTATCATATATTTCTTCTGATGTTTCTAATTTTGATACATAGGGAATTTTGATACAAGCTTTAAGCTCCAATATTTGATGGACTCTATGAGAATCCTTTCAGCTCTCACTTCACCTTTCATATGCCTTGCAAATGCTTGAGCATCTACCTTTGGTTGGTTTGGGGATTGAGCCCTTCAAATGATCCATGACCTCATTTTCAATGAGATTTAGATCTGTTCTCTTCTTCCATGCAAGAAAGTTTGAAGCCCCGACAAACTTGGTGCTTTCTTAGCAGAAAGTAATTTTGACAGATTCAGACGTAGACATAAATATACTTGATAAGATGTTTCTTCCACTTGTTGTCTCCTTGAATTTGATGACGATATAGATAATAGAAAGCTTTTCCTTGATGGGGATAGTTTTCTTCAAGAGTGATCCTAGGCTCAAAAGAGAGGGAGATCACCTTAGAGTCTTATGAGGATGACAACGTCCTCGTTGACGATGTCCTTGATCTTGCTTGCTTCTCTTGGATGAGTAGACTTTAGGTTGCTTTGTAGATCTCTTCAACTTGAGTAGAGGTAGGGTTTTGTCATCTCTTCCATTGATGATGGCTTGTGCAAGGATCCCAAGAAAGCTTCTTAGTGTAGGCTTCTTTGATCGATCTAGGGTTTCAACACTTCCATCAAGAAGATGTAGACCTTGACTTTAGAATGAGATGATGCTTTTGATGTCTTTCTAGACCCTCGGTCCTTGATGCTTGAGTGTCTCTTATGAGATTCCCCTCCTTAATTTGTCACCATAGCTCTGATACGATGTTGAGAAATCAAGGGCATTAGGATTGGGAGATTTCTCTTATAATGATAACTGCTTGTGAATGCTTTTTTACTTCTATAGATTAGATTTTCTTTTTATTTAGATAATTATTGTATTCTTCTTCATCAAACAGCGACCAAACCATAAATAATAAAGAGATGAGACACAGAATATAGGCAATCAACCAAGGCCAAAACCTCTCCAACTTGAGAGGAAAACCCAAATGAATTTTTCTTCTTATAGAAACTTTAATTGACGAGTACCAAGACTAAACCCTTGACACAACAACCTCTCCAAGACCAAGTCACAAGCATCCTTAGGTTAACTCCTCCTTCCTTAAGTCAACGATGGTCAAACTTCTTCCTTCTCCCACTATCTCGGCTATCCTTCAGTTTTCGGTCCCTTGGTTAAAATCTGCAACTCTCGGCCCTTCTATTAAAAGCCTAGTTGCAGCATGTGAGAGATATCAACACCTTGATTCCCTTCCCTAGGATGTAGTCTTCGCCTTCTGCAATTTGGCTTGAATTATTGACTTGTTTTTCTCCTTAATTTGGTCTTCTAAGTTGACTGTGATGACTTCGGCTTCCTGCAGCAGATGACACCTATTTTTCCCCATACGTGTGAAGGATATATAGCCCAAAAACAGATCAATACACTTCAGCTCCTCGACTTCCTTCTCCTCGCGTGATGTGAGGCTCCTCCTAGGTTTCTCGCAACTTCTCTTCTATTTCAGATCCTTGATCGAATTATGTCCAAAGTGAGGTCAAGTTGCCTTATATATAGTGGTTTGTCCATTAAAATAAGTCGACTTCTACTTGTGACAAGGCTAACATGCCTTTCTAGAATCATCCTTGGGCTGACTTCAAGGAGAGCTTGTGACATGGTCTTGGAGGGTTAACAAATTTTCTCTTACAAAGAATTACATGCCCAAATGGGTCTTTAATCTTTGACATTGACTCAATAGACTTTATGACATGATGATCAACCCTAAAAGCTCACAATGGGAGCTTTAACTATAAAAATAAAATTCCTTAATCATGAAACCCATGATTCAAGCATTACAAAAATAATTTTATTTTCCTCTTTACATCAATTACATAAAATCATGATTACACATGTCATTATGAAGATCGAACCCATTTACACTTTTCAACACAATCTCTGTTTCTTCTGTATATCACCATCCACCCTGGCAACCTCACTGCTCAACTCTGTGCAAACTCAATAACCAATCCGACCATTGCACAACTTGTCAACTAATAACTCTGCTTTTGTTCAATTTGTACATCAAACCCTAGCTTTTAATATTAACACAAATCTGCCTTTTCCTTTATCTGCACATGAAATCCCAACATCAATCCAAGTTGCTACTGCTCCAAACATCAACACCCTCTGCTCAATGTGCAAACATCATTCTCTAGGATTGTCACAACTATCATATGGCTCATACATCAGGATCTTTATCATATAGAAGATCAATGTCATGCAATGTTTACAGAATTACTACCAAAAGTACAAACTGCCATCAAGGATATTGTTATCATGAATACTCACGGTCATTGTTGCATCGATGTCAAAGAGACACTGTCATGGAGGAGCTATCATAACATTAATGTCCTAGACATATTGTCTTAACGTTACAGCTACACAAGGTTACTGTAGTCTTCAACCAACAAAACAGTGAAATGGATCTCCTCACTATAGAAAACATACTAAAGGTTATTCAGTTACATATTGCCTCAATACTCAAAACATCTTATTGAACAATACTGTCAAGACAATCATGCTCAAGGTATACTCCTGCAAGTACTGTCACCACCAGGTTCATAGTCATATTACTGTCATTATTGTTAGTGTGTCTATGTCATGTACCACAGATTACTGTTATATGGAGCACAATCACGTATCAAATGTTTTGTCATACATGTCACTGTAACACAAGGTATCTTGGCACATCAAGGGTTATAGATATCATTGTCCAAGATTTCAAGCCCAAGGAGGTCGTTCAAAACATTACTGGCACTACCATACATTATAAGAGACACAGTGATATCTCCAAGTCACTCACAGAACATTATCATTTAGATACTGTCAAAAGGCATTGTCATACTAGGTCACAGGGTCACAGTTTGTCACTGCTTAAGCCAAGCCATACATCATATGTAAATTGTCATCACTATCAATACTGTCATATAACTTTGTTGCTAACAGCTAAAATATATAGATAGATAGATATGCCAATAATATTACTACCTTCTCAAGGTTATTGACAGGTTTGACTTTTCTATTACTGTTGCACCTCCTATATTATTGTGGTACTTAGTATTTCTTTGGTGCATACCACTGTATTATAAGCCTCTTCACATTACATATCACTGGTAAATTGTGTAGCTCGCATACTGCTATTGTGACTTGGGATTTCAACTTCAACAGCGTGAAATCATTCACTTCAGGTCAATTTCATTATAATTTGGCAAGGACTCTTCTTTAGATCCCGTGCCATAAATAGTCGCAATAGTGGCATCAATAAGGGGGGATGTCAATGGGCTACGATAGGTCCAGAAGCTTTTCGGCCATGGCATTCTTTTAAGACTACAAGGCAGGCCAAGTTACAGGGCACCTGTTGACAGAGTCCTTTTAAAGTTTTCTTCAGAATGTCACTTGTTGATATTACTTTTGTGCTACAGGCTTTGATGACCACTGGGACAAGTTCATGCAAGAGTGTTGACCTTGAAAGATCACCTTGTCACTGAATAATGTGTCGCAGAGAATGTGTGCTTGAAGCCACAGAACTGGTGCTTTTAGGCCTTGAGCTATGCCTCAGTATTCTTTCGCTGGTTTGGAAACAAATATTAAGAGTGTTCATTAACTAATGTTGGCATCAATGACAACACCATTAAACACTTGATGCATGCCTTGTAAGCAACCCCACTGAGATTAATATCTACTGGTCCTCCAAGTTCAAAATTTCATGTCCTGCGCATATTTTTTGTTCTTTCTGTAGCCTTTTATATTCATGGAATGCTCTCTCTTTCTGTGAGCTTAGCTTTGTCTTCGGGGAACCTGGGTTATTTTCCTTCTTCCTTTTCTTCTCCTTTTTTCTTTTGGTTTCAATCCATTAAATTCACTGTTCATTACAGTAAGATTCCTCATATGAGATATCATTAGAATTTAGAAGCAAGTTGTACAACGACGAGGTATGGAGCAGAGGGTTTCGAGCACATATACAAGCATTGTCTTCAACATGCATGTTGCGAGCACATATGCATGCATCATGATCAACACTCGTGGTTCTATTTGCTTTCACAAGGATATCTGCCTATTTCTAGCATATTGCTATTGTTGAATCCTTTTATTTTATAAGTTTGTATTCTTTTACTGTTATTAGTGAACATGTCTATTTTTAGAGAAGCACCCAACTATATTTGGATTTTTTAGGTTTCTATTTTTAAAAAGAATCACTCTTATTTCTGGAAACAACTTCTATTTATGGACACTACTATTTTTGGACTCATGCATGCAACTGTTTTTAGAAAAGCAAGTTGTCAATTATGAAGGTGGTCAATTTTGGAAAGTGTGTGCTTTTGTGCATACCAATATTTTTGGAAAATCACTTCTACTATTTTGATGTCATCCCTTTTATCTAGAGCAGCAACAGAAAGCATAAGCAAAAAAGCAAGAGCAGGACAAAATTTGTAATGTCCTCTTCAAATTAATTTCCTAAGGAAGGACGTAGTAGCTTATCTAACCCCATAGGCTATAGTCATTTCACAAGGGGGAAATATTATTTTATGTTACTTAGGTAACATTAGATAATAAGCATTAAATTGGTGAAAATTGGAGAGAAACTTGCAAGTCACACAAATTTGAATTTCGGAGGGAAAAGCCCCAAAGAGAAACTATATAAGGGCGGAGAGTCATTATGACCATTATGGATTGTTGTTCTTCTTGATTTTCAGTTGAGTGCTCTTGGAGGGTTTTATGACCCCTCTCTGGGTTTTCTTTTTCTTTTTCTTTTATGGGGAGGGGGGAGGCACTGCAGCAACAGTTAATCTAAGATTAGGGCAATTTATGTCTCCATCTATTCATGGATAGAACAAGGATGGCAACAGTTTGTAAGCCTAGAAACTATGTTTCTGTTGATGTCCCTATCGAGAGATTGTTGATCTTTGTAAGTCTGCTACTTGCTTATTGAATTGGCCCTACTTTATAGTGGTTGCTTGTGTAATCAATTGTTTAGGAGTTCTTTATTATACTACTTGTGTATTCAATAAAAGATCATTGTTTTATAGGTTGATGAGTACTGCAACACTGTTATGAAATACAATTTTGTCATTGTTTATTGAAATCCGAACTCAGAATTGCATCCCAAGGGTAATCTCTCTAAGAGGGATATTTCATAATCATCCGAGTCCACCATCCTTCATTCTTCCTCGTCAATCTAGTCTTCCTCTTTTTCTTGTCTTAATTCCGAGTCTACAAGGTTGTTGTTAAGTGTCTTTACAAGACAACGAGCCCCAGAGCAACGACAATGTAAAATTTTGATGCAGGGGCATTAGGCTCAAGAAAATTCCTTGTATTTTATTAGACTTGGGGGTTTTGTGTTTTCAAAGGAGTTAGTTCCTTATGTAATGATTTGAGTGATTTTAATGAGAATTAATTAAATATTGTGAGGAAATTTGTAAATGTTCCCAAATGATTGGAGAACATGAGAGAATTAGGATAGTTTAGATTCCATAGGGAATGAGAGATTTGAAAATTGATTGTAAATCTTAAGTTAGAATCAGTTTCATGATTTTATGGGATTACAGAGGATCCTTAGGGATAACAGATAGATTTTAGGACTTTAAGGATTTTAAGGAATTTGTTGAGATGATGGAGGATCTGAACCTAAATTAGTTCATATTATTCTGTATAAAATAACAAACCTCAAAGGCAAAACATAGCAGAGAGAAGTGGAGGTAGACAGATAGGGTTTGAAGCCTACAAGCTGTAGAAAAAAAGGCCACTGATTGAATATCAGGCTAGAGAGGAAGAATTTTCCATGTAATTATTGTGTATTAATACAGAGAAACTCATTTCTGAGTTATATGGTGTGTGGATGAAATTTGGTTACAGGAATTATGAATGTATGAGACTGTGTGCTTAATGTTGAATCTTGTGTGGAATTGATTGAGGAAATTAGCATCGATCAACAGAATGGATCGATGCTATTAAAGGAATTACTTGGATTTCAAATTGAGGTAATAAATTGCCTCGATGTATTTTGAAATGGGATTGACATCGTATGAAGCATTTCAAGAAGGGATTATTACACATTCTGTTGTGTAAATATAGTACAGTGAGATCAAGGTTTGTAGTCGCATTTAGGGTTTTTACTGTAATGGAAACCAATGTATGAGAACCTCAGAAGATGAATAAACCATGTGTGGAATGAATGCAGAGAGGGTTTGAAGATAGTGAAGATTGGATGGAACCCTAGCCCTATTTGAAATCATGAGTTGAAAATTCTGTAATAAACCATGTCAAAATTAAAAAAAGGGTTGATTTCCTTCGTAACCTGAGTGGGTTTCTTGATTCCGGAATGATGGAGATGTTGGATTGATCAAAGTCATAATGCAGTGAAATAAATCGATAGTTGTTTGAACAGACATGCGAAAGAGTGCAAGTTTGAATATGAAAGTGGAATTGTAAAACAAATGAATTGCATTTGTGTGGAACGAAACCAGAAGTCAAGAAAGAGCAAGCGAGAGGAGCTTTGGTCAACAGAGTAAAGTGGAACCATGAGTTGAAGTGGAACTATGAGTTATGGCGCAAGTGAATAGTGAAAACAGCTTTACAAAACCACACGTGGTTTCCGCGTGGAGAATAAACGGTAAGTGGTAAATCCTGAATTGAACGCAATAGTGGTCAATGAGTGACACGTAGCAATGGGCGGAATTCTAATACAGCCCATTTCGTGTACAATTTAGTCGTTAAAGTTCGAAGCCCATTTGAATGTGATATCCGTCCGATAAAAATCGTCGGAGATCCAACGGTGTTCGCAACCGAAATTAGTGCAGAGGTCGATAAAGGTGTGGATCAACAGTGGAAAACATTGAGTTGGAGCGCGATGAATTAACAAGCGTTGGATTTGATGAATGGTGGAAGGTAAGTGTGGGACCCAGAGATAGCAATAGCGCTTTGGTTTTAATATATGTTCTCATGGGCTCGAATATACAATGAAATGATAAGTTGTGGGGAGAATATTAATGTATGTAGTGCTTTGGGTTTTACCCAAAGTCGCACTTTCAAATAAATGAAATGTTCACGTGGGTTCAAATATATGGTGAATTGGTATGTTGTGGCCGAAGATTTGCTTTGAGGGTTTAACCAAAGTTTGAAGTCACATATGAAGATTTATATTTTGGTTTTTATTCCAAAGTTGAAATATTGATTTCAATCGTTAAGTGGGTTTTATTCTATGGGTTTTAACCAAAGGTTTTAAAAAAGGGTTAAGCTTCCAAGATTAAAATTAAGTCAATTTAAATTATGTTGGTTGATAAATGAACCAATGATGGGTTTTATTCTATGGTTTATAGCAAAGATGAAAATCGCGATCGGGTATCGGGATAAAATCGCCGAGGGGAAAAAATCGGAAAAAATCGTAAAAATCGGGAAAAAATCGGCACATACAAAAATATTCATTTTTTTTCAATTTTTTAATATCTAAAGCATCTACAGCATAAAATAAATGCATTGACACATAAATATGAAAAAAAAACTAATATATAAGATGTGTAATATCATGTCTAGTGCTACATCACACATAAAACTGAATCCTGTCCTGAATACTAAGTCCTGAGTCTCAACTCAACCCCAAAATATCAACAAAAAATATAATAATGTATCTCATATCATGAGTCATAATGTTATATACAAAGGAATGCACCAAATAACCTATACTACTGATTTCCTCTGCCCCTCTTGCGAGAAAATGTAACAGCTTTCCCTCTAGATGAAGAAGTTGGCGGGGCTGGCGATGGACTCTGTTGTGCTCCAGATCCTGAAGCACTAGGAGCTAAAGGAGGTAGACCACGTCCTCTACCGATAGCAGGGGTAGGTGGTGTCACCTCCTCCTCCTATTGTTGCTCCTCCTCCTCCTATTGTTGCTCCTTCTCCTCCTCATGAAACTCATCATTGATTCATCGCTACTAGAAATGGGATCATCAACAAGAGATACATAAACATCATCTAGCTCAAAGTCTTCAGACTTGGATTGCTCAACCTTAAAATGCGGTAGAAAAAGATTAACATGCCTAACCAATTGTTTTCCTTTGAGTGAAGGGTACATTCTTGTTAAGGCCACAGTAGGGGAGTTCAACAATCAATACCACCAACTTCAACGAAGTTCAACAATCAATGCCACCAACATCAAGGTTCTTAAAGGACTTCATACTCTTGATCAAATGCCAATCTCATACCCTTACACATAATAGAATCAAATGGAAACAATGCAAATCCCCAAACCATGAAACCCCGAAAACTATTAAGTCTTTTGAATTTTGAGTGAAATCTAAAATTCTAGTTTCTTCATATGAAATCCAATGAGGTCGAAACCACTCTTAAACATCTTGAGTCATTTCATGGTAATGTTAAAAATTTAAGTAAAAGGATGAAAATGAAAAATAAAGGAAATATCACTTTTACTTTAAGAATTTAACATTACCATGAACTGCCAACAGGGTGTGTCAGGAAAATGAGAGGGCTGCAAAAATGACAAAAAAAATCGATTTTTGAACTTATAGGGTTGCTATTTGATGGGCCCACGATTTTTACCAAAATAATCGCGATTTTTTCGTAATTATCGCGATAATATCGCGCTAAAGATAATTTCAAAAAATCGTCGAAATTATCGCCGATATAATCGGCAGCCCGAAAAACTCGCGATTTTTTCATCTTTGGTTTTAACCATAGGTTTTAAAAAGGGTTAAGCTTCCGCATTAAAATTTGCTCAATTTGGAAATTATGTTGGTTGATAAATGAACCACGCATTTTCATATGCATCCATAGTCGAGAATGTGGGTTTTGCAGCCTTCCGCTGCATCAAGTGGTATCAGAGCTGGAAGAGCTCTTTTTGAAAAGTCAAAGATTTCTTTTTTAATTAAATCAGAATGCATGTGTGATGAAGGAAATAAGGAAAGCTTAGATTTTAAATCTGATAGATAGTAAGTATAGATTTGAGCAGATATGCAGTTAAGGTATGATAATTCAGATTTCTAGAATTTGAGTTTAAAAGCAAATGTGCTTTGAAGATTTACCGAGTTATGTTTTGAAAGATGTGAATACAGGTATAATGGTGATGGCAAAAAAAGGAAAAAGAAATCAGATTTGAATCTCACAGACATCATGCAGTGTAGCAGAGTATTGGAAGAATTTGCAGAAGCAAACCTTAAAGGTGAGGTATTTTGATTTTGTTTGAAGATTATGTTTGCAAAATGCAGATTGCAGACAACTGAGGAGCATCTCAGCAAGAAGATCACAGCGTTAAAGAGCAGTGATGAAGGAAGCCAGTAAAGGTTTCTAAGAGAAAGAAGAATGTGGCAGAACCTTGAGGAATTCCAGCAGAGGTTGGATAAAAAGAACAGTTGTGTTCTTAAGAGGGTGCAGATGAGTTGAAGCCTAGAATGTATCTATGCAGACAATTGTGGTACTGAGACACTGAGACACTAAAAAATCTGTGGAAATCCTCTCTGAATATCTTCTCCCAAATCTTTGTTGAAACCCTTGTTGTCAGTGTCTCCCTCTACTTCAACTGCGCCCTTGCTATCTCTGCAATTGGGTAACTCAAACTACTCAAGTGTTTTCTCCAAGCCCATTGATTTGCTCTTACAATCTCCCATTGAGCAATCAACGGCCATGATCTAATCTCAATCAATGGCTAAGATTATCTTGACTCCATCAAGTTACTTTTCCAGAAGTCTTTAGAGAAAAATCAATTCTCCCAAATTAATATTTATTAATTAAGTTATTTCCCTAAATTAGACTTAGAAAAATTTAATTAATTCTAATCAAACCTTTTCTCGCGAAACTGATTCTGGGTATTGGAAAAAATGTGTTCCTTAGCCTCCTAGACACCCTAGAGACTAGAAAACCTATCTGAGCTACACAAACTATCACTCCCTCCTAGTGAGAAATTCCTTAGCCTCCTAGACACCCTAGAGACTAGAAAACCTCTCTAAGCTACACAAACTAACACTCCCTCCTAGCGAGGGAGGTATTTTGCATAACACCCAACTCATCTCTTAAGAAGGTGAACCTCGCCTTCCCCAAAGCCTTTGTCAAAATATCTGCTACCTGCTCATATGTAGGTATGTATTGTAGTTGGACTATCCAACACTACAAACAATCCCTGATGAAGTCGTACATGATGTCTCTATGCTTGGACCCGTCATGAAACATCGAATTCTCTAACAACCTGATGCAACTCTAATTGTCGTAGTGTATCATTGCAGTCTCTATCCTATTACCAAACAAGGCTACCAGTAGCTTTTAAAGCCATATGGCCTCGCATGTAGCCATGCTCGCTGCTATGTACTTTGCCTCAACTAAACTCAGTACCACGGACTTCTACTTCATGCTGTACCAAGAAACAACTTTTGATCTCATGTTGAAGCTGTTGACTTATGGTAGCATCGAATGTGCTCTAGCCTTGTAACTTTGTATATAGGCTAAGACACATGTATTCCTTAAAACCTAGAAATGGTTTTGGAAAATTCCACTTAGAAATGATTTAATTAAATTAATTAATCATTTTTCAATGTTTTCCCAAGTCTAAACTTAGGGAATTTGATTAATTAAAGTGCATTAATTAAATCAAGTGTGAATCTTCTAAATAAAGTAATGGATCACCTCCAAGTTAATCTTAGCCCTTGATTATGTTTTAATCTGGATAGTTGAAGAGTCAATGGAAGATTATAAGGAGGAGGGTGAGGGGCCTATGGAAAATACACTAGACACTTGTGCCATTGAACATTTTTGAATTTGTGTGAGGAGACACAACTTTTGATCAAGAGCAAATCACTAGGGTTGGGTTTGATAAGTGATTTGATTCAGTGATCAGATCTGGAGAGGGGCAAAAGTAGAGATTGGTCAAGAGGGCCAAGCATACATTTCAAAGAGAGACAGCATCAACGCAGGAGAGAGACAGCACCGTTTCTGGCTAGGGTGACGCAGTTACTGCAGAGAATCACGCAGAGCTAGTGCAGTGTCTCTTGGAGTCAGTCCGGAGAAAGATAAGAGGCTGGGGTTATGAGCCACGACGGCCAAGATCCAGCTTCAGATCAGCCAGATTAGCTACAAGAAGGGGTGACGCAGTCCCTCTAGCTTGCCTACGCAGGCTTACGTAGATCCAGCGTAAGCAATCACGTGGAGGCAGTGAGGGCTTCATCAGCGTAGTTTTTTATCAGTTGGAGACTTGCTGAGTGAGGTATATCTCACACTAATTTTTGTTGTCTAGATTTCTCTAAAGGGTTAGCTGGATGTTGGCACCCTAGTTGAATTCAAAATTATGTTTCTTAATAATACAAACCCTCATATCTGTTGCATCAGTTTTCCCGAGTTGCGTTTTTCCGAGGACTCAGTCCAAAAATAATTATGTCAATGTGGTTGTTTTTCATTGAGTTTTTTTCAGATTGTTTCAGCACTTAGATTTATTCCACAGTATTATTTGTGTGGACTGCTTCAGTAATTACTTCACTATTTCAACGTAATGAAATAATTATCAAATAATAGGAGAAGTAATTCAGATTTGTTGCAATAGGAATCCAGATCTAGGATTTTTCACATCGTATCAGAGCTTAGTTGGTTACAAAAGAGAATGAAGAGAAATCAAATAGATCAACACTCATAGAAAGGGATATGCGTAAGGTAGAGACCCTCCCGTGAGAATTGTTACCCAGCCTCGAAGGCATTCAAAAGGCTCCTCTCGAGAGAGCAATGGCTGCTAAGCTTTTCAAATAAGGGGTATGAGGCAAAGATAGCAAAGTTGCACGTCAAGGATGCACACGGACGCAAGAGTTAAAAGGCGTCGAAAATCTTACAAACACAACATTTTTGATCTTGAGAGTTTCTTACTCAAAGAAACTCAGTTTTTTCTCATGACAAATAAAGAAGAATTAATTTTACCTCCACAAGGAGGTAATTCAAAGCTGCTGTGAGGGTTAGAGTTACACGGAGATGGCCAGCAACGGACTACGTGACCAAGATAGATTGGAGGGTGCCTCCAACTATGTTATCTGGAAATCAAGGATAGAATTTCTCCTTGATGAACACAATCTGAAAGCCCTCATAGACAGCGCAATTGTAGAACCTCTTGATGCAGCACACCTGAGGCAGTTCAAGAAGAATATGGCTAGAGCCAAGAGATTGATCCTAGATGGAGAGAAGGATCACATTGTACCTCACATAGCAACCAAAAACATTGCTAGAGAAATGTGGGTACGGCTAGAAAAGTTGTACCAAGGATCTTATGAGCAGCGGAAGATGTACCTTAAAGAGAAGATGCGAAATATCAGGATGAAGAAGGGAGAGCGTTTTGACTCCTTGTCTCAGATTAAGGAGAACTGAGATCAACTATCTGCAGTAGGATTTGCTCCTAAAGACTCAGAACTTGCAAGGCTCACGATGAACTCTGTTTCAAAAGATTATCAGGTCTTCATCCAAAGTATATTGGGCAGAGAAAGGCTTTCAAGATGGGAAGCAATGTGGGCAACATTACAGCAAGAATAGTTGAGGAGAAATCTCCTAAAAATCCACTTGGAGAATGGCAGTAGAAATTCAAAGGTCAAGAAGGAGGAAGAAGATAACACTGCCCTTGCATCAAAAGGGCAACAGAAGCAGAAGAAGAAAGATCTATCCAAGATCAAGTGCTTCCAGTATGGAGAAATGGGGCATTATGCCACACAATGTCCTCTTAAGAAAAAGGATAAAGAGGAGAAGGAAGATCCACATGCAGGAGTGCCAAGATTGAGGTAGAGAAAGATTGTGCTATGTTAGCTCATATTCCAAGAGGAGAGAAGTGGGTTGACTTGGATTTGTAGGTCCAGAATCTACAAAGAGGCAGCATCCTTGAGTATTTCCGAACTCTTGGATCACATGTGAGCTACAGCAGCCTAAAGACAGTTGCAGGATGGACAATTGCAACAGAAGATGATGAGATGATGCAATGGCTAGCAGTACTAGAGCCTGCTCAGTGCAAAGAAGAGGCAGCAGCAGCAGTGCAGTGCAGTGCAGTGCAGAGCAGCAACAACGCAGTATTTTCAGAGAGCTAGTGCAGAAACTAGCAGTTGTCAATCTTATTTTTCAATTGCAGATTTACTTGTCCAATTTCGGATGTTTTTCTATTGAATTAGCAACAGTAGCAGCACTGCAACAGCAACAGAGATGAGCAGCAGCAGTGCAGTTCACAGAGAGGCAGTGCAGTGCAAAGTAGTACTCACGCAGTGCAGCAACATGCCTGCAGAATTTATAGGTAGTTGCAATACAGTGGCACTTGGCAACGGCATGCAGAGTCAGCAACAGTACAGTAGCAACATTTTTGTGCAGTGTTGGTGAGCAGCGTCAACAGCACAGCAGCAAATGTTACAAAAGTCAAATCAGCAACACATTGAGTTGTCTTGCTAAAGCACTTTCCTCGCTAAGAGGGAGTGTTGATTTATAAGTGTTGATTTATGGTAGCATCGGAGGTGCTCTAGCCTTGTAACTTCGTATATAGGCTAAGACACATGTATTCCATAAATCCCAGAAATGGTTTTGGAAAATTCCATTTAGAGATGATTTAATTAAATTAATTAATCATTTTTTAATGTTTTCCCAAGTCTAAACTTATGGAATTTGATTAATTAAAGTGTATTAATTAAATCAAGTGTGAATCTTCTAGATAAAGTCATGGATCACCTCCAAGTTAATCTTAGCCCTTGATTATGGTTTAATCTGAACCGTTGAAGAGTCAATGGAAGATAACAAGGAGGGTGAGGGGCCTATGGAAAATACACTTGACACTTGAGCCATTGAGCATTTTCGAATTTGTGTGAGGAGACACAGCTTTTGATCAAGAACAAATCACTAGGGTTGGGTTTGCTAAGTGATTTGATTCAGTGATTAGATCCGGAGAGAGGCAGAAGCAGAGATTGGTCAGGAGGGCCAAGAATACATTTCAAAGAGAGGCAGCATCAACGCAGGACAGAGACAGCGCAGTTTCTGGCTAGGGTGATGCCGTAACTGCGAGAATCACGCAGAGCCAGTGCAGTGTCTCTTGGAGTCAGTCCGAAGAAAGATAGAGGTTGGGGTTCTGAGCCAGGAGGGCCAAGATCCAGCTTCAGATCAGCTACAAGGAGTGACGTAGTCCCTCTAGCTTGCCTACGCAGGCTTACGCAGATCCAGCATAAGTAGTCACGCAGAGGCAGTGAGGGCTTCATCAGCGCTATTTTTGATCAGCCAGAGACTTGCTGAGTGAGGTATATCTCACAGTCATTTTTGGTGTCTAGATTTCTCTAAAGGGTTAGTCGGATGTTGGCACCCTAGTTGTATTCAAGATTCTGCTACTTAATAATACAAACCCTCAGCTCTGCAGCACCAGTTTTCCCAAGTTGGGTTTTTCCGGGGACTTAGTCCAAAAATAACTGTGTCAATGTGATTGTTTTTCATTGAGTTTTGTTCAAATTGTTTCAGCACTTAGATTTATTCTGCAACATTATTTGTGTGGACTGCTTCAGTAATTACTTCAATATTTCAATGTAATGAAATAATTATCAAATAATAGGATAAGTAATTCAGATTTGTTGCAGTAGGAATCCAGATCTAGGATTTTTCACAGAAGCAAGATTGTAACTTCTTGAGACCGCATAAGACAACAATGCGTTAGTGCATTAGCGATGACGTATTTCATCCACTTATCAAATTTAGGAAAACATATAACAAGATTATGATACCTATGTGCTTTTAGAGAGTGGGCTTAACTATGTGCAAGACTGTAAATTCTTGAGACCACATAAGACAACAGTGTGTTAGTGGATTAGCGATGAGCTATTTCATCCACTTGTCAAATTTCTTAGAAAACTTATGTAAACAATGCCTTCAGCTATTAGTAATTATTGTGGACATTGAAATAATGAAAGCACTTTATGTAATTACAGACAATAAATAAACTTCATGACAGCCATAGGTTACTTATGTTTCAGTGAGCAGAAGCAGAAAATAAACCTATGACAGCAACAAGCTAGAAGAGAATTATTCTTATGCCAAGTGTGTCAATAGTCCAGAAATACCCATCTCTTTCTCCTAAATCAAGATGAGAGCAATTAGCATAAAATGTCAATCATGAAAATATGCTTCAATCACTGTTATGTAACAGAATTCAAGGTGCTTACGACAGTCATTTACTTTTCATTAAACGAGCCAAGAAATCCTTATCTGCTTTGCCCAGTGGTTAGCCAATGAAATTATGTTGCTTGTCAATAAATTTAGATTTTAATAAAGATTTACCACTGTTATCCAATAATTAAATGCTGCAAATCAAAACAGTGAGAGAGCAGAAGTTTACAGTGACAAACCAATGAGTATGTTTACTTATCTAGAAATCTTTTATTGGACTATACTTCCTGCAATCACAAGCATCAGCTCAAGAAATTCCTTGTATGCCCTGCAATCACAAAATTTCATCTCCAAGCCCACATGAGACCTCTGCAAAATGAATTGATAGTGCCCAGATATCACTGTCAACTTAATATAGGCTTGAGAGTTAGCAAAAGGGCAGCGAAGAGGGTGAGAAAAGCCCTTTAGGGCCTGTGGCATGACACGAAAGGAAAAGGAAGGCTTGTCATGAGGCAGAGGGAGGTCATGGGAGGAAGGATAAGCCCACAGCAAGGAGGAGGAGGCTGTGGCAGAGTTTAGGAGGGCAGGGGGCAGGAGAATAAGTGCAGCTGTGAGGGTTTTAAGGCATGTAAGGCCACGACCTGAGAAGGAAAGGCTAGAGGGACCAGCGGCAGGGGAAATGGAGGCTCTTTGGACCCACGATAAGAAGAAAAGGAGCAACAGATTACTGGAGGAGCAAGATGAGACTGTGGCGAGGGTAGATCAGGCCTCGGAGGCTTCAAAAATTTTGGATGTCCGCAAAAACCAAAAGGATTAGCCCAAAAAATACCAAAACTTCAAGAAAATTTACCTCTTCAGGCCAGCGTTTCTCTTGCTTGGCTGAGCATTCAGATTCCGACATTTGTGTGTGGTAGATCTGCACTCAAGGAAGGCATAGGCATGCCAAAACCCCTTGTGGCCCCTTTCCCTGGTAAAAGGCTGGCCAAAATATTGTAAAAAAACCCTCAAAACCCTAGTTGAATGAGTGAGGAACCTCAGATTTTAAGAATAGCTCGTCCTTTCTTCAGATCTATGGGGTTTTCACCTACAAAGGAACTTTATGTACAAGATCCTAGCGACTAAATCCTAGATCTAGAAAACCCACGATAGATTTATACAAGATACGTACAAAAGAAATCAAATCTATACAAGGGTTAGAAATTAAAATTATTTACAAAATTTCTATTATACAATATACACAATTATTTATGGCTCTTATAAGCATATCTATTCATTAAATGCACAATAGATAAAAATAGAAAAGTGAAATAATTTAAATGGATGAGCAATGGCCAAGATAAGACTTCAATCGTTAGATAAGACTTCAAGTCTAACAAAGTGGGCTTTTAAGCTTTCTTGTCTTGGCAGTAGGTTGGTCCAACCGAAGACTTCCCCTCAGGCCCAAGATTTGAATCCCTAAGATCTCTAACACTTAAAATCAAGTTATTAGATCAATCGGGGCTCCAATATTCAATATTCCCTTAGTGGGGGACCTCTAAAAATTAATTTCTTCAAGACCCACGAATTTTTTTAGTTGGGGAATTCAATTTCTCTAGGATTTTAATTTTGACTCTAATTAAAAAAATGTTTGGCTTAGGATTTTAATTTATTTTTGCCAGAAAATTTAATTAATTGACAATTGAGGGGATTAATAATTTTTCCACCCTCTAATATTTCTATTGTGGTGTCTAAATATGAGGGACCATGCACCAAAATATTTTTTACATCAAGATATTACAATTTCAACCCTCAAAGGGGGAACACCCGTTCGTTATAGACCCTCAATATATTACCCAATTTTGCGACTCAATATGATCTAGTAGACCCAATGATTTGTAGTAAAATAATTTAGCCAATTATCTCAACTTATTCCCAAATCACTTTTACAAAAGACTGTACTAAAACACTAGGACTCACCTAAGACTTTGACAATAAATTCCACCCTAGCTTTGGGGTGAGGTTGGAGAAAAAAAACGTTGCCAATCATGTGTTTAGAAACACAAATGAATTAGTGAGACAAAACAACTCCTCGAATGAAAATCGTTGCATAATGATAGGCTTAGCTAGGTTGTTACATACATATATGGTCTTCCTACAATCATTTACATTACAATTTTGCATAATAGTTTTATCACTCTGATAAACTGATTATTGATGACAACGAATCCAGGATCATTTGAATGCTCGAACATGATGAAAATCCTTTGCAAAAAAGTGTACTATAGGGTAGTTGACACAGAGTGGTCAACATCTGGCTCTACTTGGGGACACGTTCCTTCACTAAAGGAATGTGAGGATCCAGAATCTGCACCCAAGCAACACACAAGTTCATATAAATAGCGTCCATCCAAATATAATCCAAAAAACATCATATAACATTAAGAACATGAAATAGAAGCTCTGTAACCAATAATAATTCTACTAACATGAAACATAAATCTAATCTAAAGACAGAAATGACACTTAATCTATGAAAAAGACATGTTGAACTTGAAATGGAAAAGAGTAGTGTTAGGAATACGATACAATGGATGCCCAATGGCATCAGATGCGTTCAATGAAGCTCATCTTGAGCATATGTCTACTCTTCGACAGATCCATAGATTGTTTCTTTGATGTGTCGTATGCAATCCTAATCATTTTAGGACTCTTACTTATCCCAATGTTGAGGTGTATAAGGACATCAGATTTATCAGGCTTCTTTCTTTTTCTCTTCTGCTTCATACTTTTCTTTGTGGTGGGTCGTGATGTTGATGATGTAGAACATTCTGCCTGATCTTGATCTTTCCATTTTGTTCAACTTATCCTAAATAACAGTCATTTGATTAGAATGCTTAACTTTCATAGCACTGATTTCCTTGGCATGATTTTCTTCCATAGCCTTTATCAATTATCATTATTTTCTTTCTTGGCCATCAAGCAATTTTGCATAGAGCTCATTTCTTTAACATGATTTTCTCCCATGGTAATCAAATGATTTTGCATAGTGCTTATCTGATGAGAATGATTAACTTCCATGGAACTCATTTCTTTAGCATGTTTTTCCTCCATAGCTAACAACCTGTTATGAAAAGTGATCTAATTAGCTTTCGTGAAACTCATTTCCTTGGCATGATTTGCTATTAATTTTGCTTGATTACGTTACATATTCTTAATGAGTTGAGCCTGGTTGACCCCCATATTCTTGATTACATGTGCTTGATTCAGTTTCATATCTTTAACCATTTGAGTTAATTCCTTGATAAGATCATTTTCAGCTACTTTAGTTTCCTATACTTTGGCTTTTGCTTTCACCTTTCTCTTATCCCCATATTTATCTTCAAAGGTATCAATGATTGATTGTAAAGAATCAAAAGTGTTATCAAGGAACCCAGTGAACCAATCCAAAGCATCTCCTCCTAAAGTGAGACGAAAATCTTCATCTTCACATCCTTGTGGTCAGAATATGGGCAACACTTGCTTATACAGAGGTTGAAATTTCCAAGGTAGGTCTCGGCACTAAAAGTATTATTATCTTGAAAAGGAGGGAACACATCGATGGCTTCACCGACTTCAAAAGAATAATCATTCAGAACTCCCAAAATGTTAGTAAAATCACAAGTCATCCACGATGACTTGCTTAAAGGGAAAAGGAGGGGCCAAATGGATGCTAGGGAGAGAGATTCTAGCATAAATTCTTGTAAGAAATGAAAGAAGTGGAGTCACCACTTGAACATGAATCTAGCTCTAAGATCCAAAAGGAACAAAACCAAAAGGTTAGTCAAGGAGAAGTAGATGGATATCAAGGAGGGTTTCTTGTCTAAGAAATAAAGGATGAATAAGTGGAGTCGCCACCCACACAGGAAACCAATTGAAATGTCCAGGTGCTAAAGGTGTAGATAGAGAATATGAAAGGATTAGTGAGAAGAAAAAGACAAGGTGATGAAAAGATGAAAAACGATGAAGAAAGAAGATATGATGAGGAAATCTCCTTGAAGCGTCGAGAATCAAATATCCCTGACAACGGCGCCAAAAAATGTCGTCGCTCAAATTGTACAGGCACTGCGACAACGACTTTGGTCGACGATTGTCACCCTGATCCCCTGACCTGAGGCGTTGTCGCAGTGCCTATACAATCTGAGCGACAATACGCCTCACTCTTCACAAATCCCAAGCCCTGCAAGTATGTGTCAATGCGCTCATACCACGCCCTGGGAGCCTACTTGAGCACGTACAAAACTCTCTTACAAGTGGGTCTCTATGTCGTGTGTTGCAAAGTCCTTTGGTTGTTCTATGTTCACCTCCTTCAGTTCATCATTTAGGAACGTCGTCTTTACATCCATCTAATGGATCTACCATTCCATTTGTGCTACTAATGAGATCACAGCTGGTAGAGAAGTGTACCTAGCCACAAGAGCAAATGTTTCCTCGTAGTCTATTCCCTCCTTCGGCCAAGAACCTTGCTTTGTACTTCTTAATGCTACCATTTGCACCGTGCTTGAGCTTATAGATCCAATGTGATCAAACCACCGCCTTGTTTGTCGATATCGATACAACTTCCCAAACATCGTTTTGCATGATTGAGATATACTCCTCAACAATAACATACCGCCACACCTGTTGTTTTGCACCAACCTGATAACTGGAAGGCTCAATATCAACTAACTGACTGGTCAACGCCATGTAGCCAGTGTACTACTCTAGTGTACACCCACTCTCTCTTACTCATCCTATGAGACCCCACAAACTACGGAGCATCCCTGAGCGTAACCTGAACCTGACAACTCCTCCTGCAAATAGTGGAGTTAGGAATATCCACCTCCATGTCCTCCTGATGCATCTCCCTAATCTATTGCATTTGTTGCTCCATATTTTGTGAATCCTTAAGAGCATCCACAATAGAACCTATGCTCGTATTGGTCAATGTACACATGTTCTATTGTTGCCCCTGATTTTGCTGCTCAACTCTATGAGCTTATGCCGACAACTCACTCTGATCATTAGTTGTTGGAAACTTCCTAGACCTTCTATACACCTCGTCCTCCATGAACTTGACATCCCGCCTGACTATAATCCTCCTGGCCCCTGGGATAAGGATCATGTATGCCTTCGAGGTCTCACTATACCCAACAAAATATCCTCATTCTGCAGTCTAATCCAACATCGAATGTGTCTCACCTAGAATATGACAGAACACTAGGAAACCAAATATCCTGAAGTGACTGACATCTGTCTTCTTCTGAGTGAAACCTCCTCGTGCGTCATTTTGTTAAGCGCTCTATGTGGGACCCTGTTCTGGATATATATTGTCATACTACAAGCCTCTACCCAAAGATAGTGTGGGAGATCATGGTCATACAACATAGCTCGCATTGCCTCTGAGATCGAATGTTTCTTCCTCTCAATAACCCCATTATGTTGTGGGTTGTAACAAACTGTCCACTCTCTCTTGATTCTTGCCCTGGTATAGAACTCCTAGAACTCCTCACTGATATATTCGCCTTCATTATCCAACCAAAGAGTTTGGATCTTTCTACCTGTCACTCAAAACCTTGGAACGACGCCTGTTATCTCTCATTTAAGTTGAGTTGCTCAAGTGTGTCTCTCCAACCCCATCAATTTGCTCTTATAATCTCATGATGAGCAATCAGCGGCCATGATCTAATCTAAATTAATGGTTCAAATCATCTTGACTCCATCAAGTGACTTTTTTGGAAGTCTCTAGAGAAAAATCTATTTTCCCAAATTAATATTGATTAATTAAGCTATTTCCCCAAGTTAGGAAAATTTAATTAATTGCTTAATTAAATCTAATCAGGACTTTTTCTCACGAAACCAATTTTGTGTATTAGAGAAAAATATGTTCCCTAGCCTCTTAGACACCATAGAGACTGGAACAAATGTCCGAGTTACACAAACTAACATAACCAAGCAAAAATACAAAGACAAGAGGCTAACAAAGGAATGAAAATTTTAAATAATTATATAGTAATCAAGAGAGAAAGATATGAAGTACTCGTCTTTTGATTAAGAATTAAATTGTCAAGGGTTGTAAGAAATTGTCAACTCCTTCTTCATCATTGCCTCCTTACACAAATCATTGATATCCATCTGCAATCTTAGATTCCTTTGTCTCCTTCTGGGATGGATGCTCATCCTCGTCCTCAACATCAATTGTTGATGCATATTGTTTTCCTCTCTTTTTCCTTGCATGAACGATAATGGTTGGGGTTTCTTCATTCTGCAGAAGAACCTTAACAAGCCATTCATCAAGCTATCTAGCCACACCAAAGGCTCAAAACCAAGTTAGTATCAACAAAAAGTCTACCCTTGGATCTTCCACTTGCATTCTATATGTTTTCAAGGAGATGAGCCAAGTATGCATCCAACACTTCAAGTCTTCTCTAGGGTTTACAAAGCCTAATTCTTCCAACTTTTGCACCATGTTTTCCTTTGCCTCCTTTTGATCATTGTCAACTACTACTCACAGGTACGCTACTCCTTTAGCCTACAATATAAAACCTGCATGTTACACCTTATTCTTAGCCACTTCTTGCCTTCACTTTCCATCCCTCTATTAGCAACCCTCTCCTTGTCTTCACCTCTGATGTCTTCCAACTGACTCAACCAGCGCTCAACCCCTAACAATTGTTCCTCGGCCAGGTTATGCTTCACTTCTTTGACTATGAGGCCCTCTGCCTATTTGTTCCTACTTTGTCCTTGCTCCAAGGGTACAGTCAGCTTGCAACCAGCCTCAATAGGCTCAGCGGCTACCCTACATATAGAAGAAAACACACATGGTTCACCTTGACCAAACCCTGCCCAATTTCAATCAAACCTAAACTTACTTTTGAGGTCCTTTGCCCTCTTCTAGGGCTTGTACCAACCTTTACTTGCTCAAATCAAACCATTCCACAACTTGAACCGAAATCATGGTAACCATCTCCACTACAAAACACAACTCGGACTCACTGAGAAAAAATACCTCCAAAGACAATAATCCCTTTCTTCTTAGGCTACAACTTTCCTCTTGAGATTTGTGGCTTCCTTTAGGCTTCATCTTTCTCTCACATGATGAACCTTACGCAAGAGAAGTCACATCTCATTGCTCCTCACACTGACATCAACGGTTGCTCTTTTAACAAGGCTTTAATACCATGTTGAATTTTCTACAACGATGCACAATAGAAAACGATTTTCTGATCTGACAATTACTACCTAATGATCTTCAATTAATTTATCTCATGCCATTGATATCACTGAGCAATTATACACAGAAAATATCAATAGTAATGCAGCGAAAGCAGTAAGATCATAAAGAGACAAGCATGCACAATAGAGACAACAAATTTACCCTGGGATATCCAAACTTGGGAGAAAACCCACCAACTAGAAATTATTCTTCAACAAGGTTTACAATTCAAAAAAATTGTCTAGAAATATGTGCCAAAATCCAAGTGCAAACACTAGTCAAACTGGTCAAACTACCAGTCAGCCAATGTTGGTTAAACCACACAAATAGTCAATTTTGGTCAACTTTCAACCCAATCAACTAATCTCCTTTACTTGATTCTTGTAGTCAACTCAGACGTTAAACCTGTGGTTAAACAATCCTCTTCTATGGTCAAAATCAATGTGTTTCTCTGGTCAAATTCAGCATGTTCTACGGTCAAACTGACCCTAAAATTTCAATCAAACTGCAAGTCAAACTTGGTCAAATATTAAAGAACTAGCTCAGTCAAACCTCCAAGAATCTTCTTTAACTTCACACGTGGCTGAAATAGAAAAGGATATGTGATGATACGAATTGGTCAAAGTGGAAGCGTCACATTGTGTATATATACTAGATATACTTTTCAATATAGGTGAATTTTGACGAAGGATTGTTGACCACTCTGTGTCAACTACCCTATAGCAGTACACATTTTTCAAAGCATTCCATCATGTTCGAGCAATCAAACAGAGCCAAAGATCATCATCATCTTTTAGCGTTTTGGTCAAAAAAAATGTAAGCCAAATTTTTCAACCTTGTGGGCCATCATTGTAAAAATGACTCTAGTATGATTATGAAGCCATATAAAAACATCTAGGTAGCCTTTGACCCTTAGCAAAGAGTTTCCTCCAGGGAGTTTTTTTACCCTCCGCCAATTATTCATGTTTTAAAACCCAAATAATAGCTAGAGTTTTTCTCCCATGCATCTCCCAAAACTAGTATGTTTTGATGGTAAGATCTTACGTGAGTCCTAATGTTATTGAGTCTATGTAATTATCATATTATATCATGTTTTTAGTCTAGCAAAATTTGGTTAAGTCTAAGTGTCTATTTTTAATTATTAAAATTTCTTCCTACTGGTTGGAAATTTAATAATTATTTGGATGTAAATTGTAAAATGAATGTTTGCAAAAGTTGAAGAGGTTAGAGTACTGATAATTAGAACCTCTACACCTCAACTTTGTTTTTAGACACCTTTTGAGGGTTGAAATTATGTCTTTCCCCTCAAATTATTTTTATTTTTGGTTTTCTAGCAAAATATTAGCCAAAAAATAGTCAAAAAAATAAAATTGAGAGAAAATAAAATTCTCTCCTTTAAAAACGAATTTTTGAAGGTGGTATTTCCCTGAGAAGAATTAAATTTGACAAACTCAATTCCAAGGCAGAAAAACCCAAAACAAATTCGATGTGACCAGAAGAGAATTATTTTCAAGAAAATTAATTTTCTTGGACAAGTTGGTTGAAGAAAATTTGTGGGTCCTGTTACTCACCATTTTGTGGGTGATATCACTAGGAGAAAACTTTCTCCAAGATGGTCCTCAGACGGCAACCAGCAGCGCTTTGCAGCCACCATCAAACTCATCGTGCCATTTCTCTGCCACCTGAGCCAGCCATGTGGTCCCTCACTCATCTGTCATGGTTGTATGTTTGAAGGTGGGCCTCCTGAACCTAAAGGGGTATGCCTTGTCATTTGGTAACTGAGTATTGCAGTATGCTTATCATGGACACTTACGTGCATGGACTAATGGAGGAATTAGGCGCGAAGAGTGGGCCAGGTATGTGCTTCTGTCCCTAGAACTCTTTTGGATGTTACCCTTGGATCTTAGTCACGTGGGATCTCTTTTACTGAGCTTGGGTTTTCAGGTGATACTAGATGCGAAACCCAATTTTGATTGTGTGGTCCCTGTTGATTTTTGGGTAACATCGGATGTGCTCTAGCTCTGAAATTTTGTGGAGGGGATACAACACATGAGATCTCCAAGACACAGAAATCGTTTAGAGAAATTCTCAACAGGAAGCTCATTGGGTGAGAAGCTATTAAGTGACGAGGATCAAGTTTGTTTTAATCTTAGTCATTGACTTAAGATTTGATCACAGTCGTTGATTTCTCAATAGGAAGAGTATAAATGGAAGACTTGAGCGCCAGTTGGTGGATACACACAGTGACTGAATCCGGAGATCGAATTCTTCTGACGGAGCGGTGTTGGGACGAAGATAAGATCTAAGTGATTCAGCAGTAGTCAGAGGCAAAACCAGTTATTCGTCAGAGGACCAAGAGTACACAGCAGAGAGGCAGAAGTGACAGCAGAGGAAGCAGCGCAACCACCAGGAGAGGTGACGAAGTCCCCAAAAGGGGCAACACAGGCCCACGCAGGGCTCACACAAGGACTGCCCATTGTTTCCAAGGGACAGTCCGAGTTTTGCTAGAGATCTGGGTTTCTGAGTCAGGAGGGCTGAAACTCAATTTTTCGAAAGGCAAATCGATTCAGAGAAGGGGCGACGCAGTCCTCAGCCATCCCCACATAGGCCTGCGCATATACTACGCAGAGGCAACGCTGAGGGAGTTCGGGTTTCAACAATTTAGATCTGGATCATGCGAGACTTGCAGTGTGAGGGAAAACTCAATATTTTGTGTCTATTGTGAATTCTCTGTACTAGATAGCCAATAAGGCACCCAAAGATTGTACTCAGAAAATTATTGCTTCATAATAAAAACCCCTAGATTTGTTGCACCGATTTTCCCGCATTGGGTTTTTCCAGGGAGGTTTAGTCCAAAAATAAGTGTGTCCTTTGTGTGATTGTGTCATCTTATTTTTCAGTACTTGATTTGTATATTTGGTGTAGGCTGCAAAGTATTTGCATTAATATTTACTAAATAATTATGTAAATAATTTGCTAATTGAAGAACACAAGTAGGAAATGCAAATCAGTTAATTGTAGTAAGATTTATGTTGGCTTAGATTCGGAAATTCTCACATGGTATCAGAGTGATTGAGGATCAAGGAGGATCGAAGCCATAACCGAAAGGACAGAAGAAAGTTTGTTGAAGGAAAGCAGTTGTCCCAAGAGACAGCATAGTTCTAGGCTAGAGAGCTAGAGGAAGGTTCACACAGTCACCGAGGAAGGTTCACACAGTCACCGAGGAAGGTTCAGGCAGAGCTTGTGTCAGACTGCTATGGTGACGTTGTACCTGCACAAGGCAGCGCAATGGTTGTTGGGCCAGCGCAAAGGCTATTGAGTCTCATTTTTCCGATTGTCGTGGTTGGAGGTGCAGTGCAGATTTTTATCTGAAGTTGATGGTGGAATGTTGATTTTGTTGGTGCAAAACAATGTCTAGAGGGGTAGAAGCTAAGTAGAGGGAATCAATTCCTCAGAAGATTTCTTGTCGAGAAGTCTAGATCCAATGTCGAGCAACAGCAAAGAGAGATCAGAGAGAAGTGCTTCAACATTTGTTGGCAGAAGGATTTCCGTGAAGGAAATCGAGATTCAGAGGGAGCTTGTTCCTTGCTGGATTTCTAGCGCCAAAGAAATCAAGATTCGAGTTTTTGCTGGGGCAACAGCAAGAGATGGCCGCAAGTGGACTGAGGGATCAGGGCAGGATTAATGGAGCATCCAACTTTGTCAACTAGAAGGCCACGATCCTAGCAGTTTTGGATGAACATAGCATCAAGGATCATGCCTTGAACACGCTTGTTGTTCCGGTAGATGTTGATCCTCTCAAAGTACGAGTAGGCTTAAGCGAAAACGAGGTGCATGATCATGGACAGAATCAAGGACCATGTGATCCCACATACTGCTAAGAAGAACACAACAAGGGAAATGTTGGTGGCCTTGACCACATTGTAAGAGGGATCTTTCGTCCAGCGGAAGATGTTGGTTGTGAATCAGCTAAGATTGTTTCAAATGCAAAAGGGAGAAGAAATTGATCCCTTCCTTATCAGATTGCAAGGGATTTGAGATCAACTAGCTTTTGTAGGGGCTACACCAGATGTTGGATTTATGGTCAGGACTTCCCTAAATGCAGTCACTTAAGACTAGGGAACCTTTGTCCAAAGCATTTTGGGCAGGGCTACTCTTCCTAGTTGGGAAGAGATGTGGGTATCTCTTCAACAAGAAGAGATCAGACAATGGACCAAGAGAGGAAGTAGCGCTAAAGGGATCAAAGTTAAGGAGGAAGAGGAAGATGTGGCTCTCGCATCAAAGGGACAATAAGGGCAGCATGGTCAGAAGAAAACGAACCTCTCAAAAGTCAGATGCTTCAGATGTGGAGAAATGGGACATTTCGCCACGCAGTGCCCTCTAAAGAAGAAGGGAAAAGAAGAGAAGTCTGACTCGAAGGTTGCTCTAGCTCAGTCTAATGAGGAAGATGACGATGGATGTGCCATGGCCCATGAGTGTTCACACACCTAAGAAGTAGGGTGATGTGGAGTTGTAGATTGGAGCTACAGACATGACAATGAGCAGGATCTTTGAGGTGCCCAAACAAAAGCCCTTAATGACAGTAGCAAAACGATGAGAGTCATTTGGTGCGATGGATGATGGAGCAACAATGGCAGTGCTAAAGCACAAAAGTCTGAAGCAACGCAAAGCAAAGGCAGCAGCAGCAGCGCAATGTACAGTGGTGCAACGCAGTGCAAAGCAGTGCAAAGCAGCAGCAGCACAATAGCATCAAAAGGTCACCACAAATTAGCAGCAGAGGAAGCTTCAGCATCGAAGTGCATCCAGACTGACTAGTATGTTAGGATTTGGGATGCCTTTCCGTTGCTCAACTCTCAGCAACTAAGTTGCAGTGCAGCAGTTAGCAGTGGCAATGCTATGGGCAGCATGATGCAGCATTTTGAGAGGGAGTTGCAGTACAGATGCAGCAATGACAATGGCAGAGTCATGGGCAGCAGTACAGATTGGCGCAGCACAGTGGATGAGGAGCAGTAGGCCGAGCATCAGCAGTGCAGAGGACCGATGTCGTGGATCAAGGTGATGCTTCTGGTGAGAAGTGTTGCTAGAGCACATTCCTCGTTAATAGGGAGTGTTGATTTTTGGGTAGCATCGGATGTGCTCTAGCTCTGAAATTTTGTGGAGGGGCTAGAACACATCTCCAAGGCCCAAAAATCGTTTGGAGAAATTCCACCCAAAGTGCATGTTATTCAAAAAATTAATTATTTTTAATAGAGCCTACATTAAAACTTAGGAAATTAAAATAATTGAAGTGAATTAATGTAAATGTTGGTGAGAAGCTTCTAAGTGACGAGGATCAAGTTTGTTTTAATCTTAGTCGTTGATTAAAGATTTGAACATGGTTGTTGATTTCTCAAGAAGAAAAGTATAAAGGAAGGCTTGAGGGTCAATTGGTGAATACACACAGTGAGTGAAAAATGGAGATTGAATTCTTCTGACAGAGCAGTGCTCGAACAAAGATAAGATCCGAGTGATTCAACAGCAGTGAGGGGGCAGAAGCAGTGATTGGTCGAAGGACCAAGACTACAGAGCAAAGAGGCAACAGTGACAACAGAGGAAGCAGCGCAGCCACCAGGAGATGTGACGTAATCCCCAAAAGGGGTGATGCAGGCCCACGTAGGGACTGCGCAGTGTTTCCAAGGGACATTCCGAGATTTTCTAGAGATCAAGGTTTCTGAGTCAGGAGGGTTGAAACTCAATTTTCCGAGAAACAAATCGATTCAGAGAAGGGGTGACGCATTCCTCAGCCATCCCCATGCAAGACTATGTATCTACTGCACAAAAACAACGCAGAGTGAGTTGGGGTTTCGCCAGTTCGGATACAAATCAACCGAGACTTGCAGTGTGAGGTAAAACTCACTATTTTATCTATCTGTCGTGAAGTCTCTATATTGGATATTTAGCAAGGCATCCAAAGATTGTACTCAGAAAATTGTTGCTCAATAATAAAAACCCTAGATCTGTGGCACCGATTTTCCTACATTGGGATTTTCTGGGGACGTTTGGTCCAAAAATAAGCGTGTCCTTTGTGTGATTGCCTCATCTTATTTTTTAGTACTTGATCTGTATATTAGTGTAGGCTGCAGAGTATTTGCATTAATATTTACTGAATAATTCTGTAAATCACTTGTCAATTGAAGAACACAAGTAGGAAATGCAAATCAGTTAATTGTACCAGGATTTCTGATGGCTTAAATCTAGAAATTTTCACAGTCTCGCTTCCCCATCCGCATATATCACTCCCCTTATGTTTATTATAACCCCATCCATCATCTTTCCCACCTGGGTCCACATTCCTCCACTGGATCCACACAGGGTTAGCCTCCCCTTCCCCTTGCCCACACCTTGGGTCGGACCTGAAACGATGCCCTAGGGATTGATGTAGCTGAAAAGAAAAGATAAAAGCATAACCGTACCACAAAATAAAAAATATGGCCGGGGTGAACACATTTAGCGCATGGGCAAAAGCCAAATGCATGAGCTCTACCTCATCCCCATGACCATCACCCTGGTTCCTATATGCCCTAGATGAGCCCCCTTTATCATTCAAGAACCCATGATTGTCCCAACCACTGGTGGGCAATGAACCGCCCTACCTTAAAAGGAGTATCCACTGCTATACCTTACACATCATACTCTTATCCTTTGTCTCGAGCAGTTAATCAAAGAAAAGTCATAAAAAGCAAAGGCCATATAAAAAAGGGTGGAAAAATTAGGGTTGAGGCACCTCATGTACCATGATTCCTCCCTCCTATACATTATATACCCAAGTGCAAGCTTCCATTTTTCCATCTACCCTTTTACCCCGATCTGTGGCCCAGGATTGCCCCTTTCATCCCCTATTCCATTCAATTCTTTATCACATGCCACCACGATTTGAAGGATTTACCTTGCACATACTATCCCCTCCAAAGGTAGAAACCACCTAATAAGGTACTTGGTTAACCCCCTTTAGAGCTTGGAGACATTAGCACATGCCAAAGCCAACTATGGAAGGGCATGCCATTATGGAGTGTCCACCTGTTGTCCATGGTTTCTAAGCTCTTTTACGCGATTATTTTAATGACTTGTAGTGTTGGAAGGCTCGAGGATGCATTGGATCTTATGCAGGATTGCAGATGGTTTCCATTTTGAGTTTGGTCTCCCTATACGGTGTCCTAACTCTCGAGAGGGCTATATTGGCACATGTAGGGTGTGTGTAGAGAACCATGGGCCTCACAACAGTAGACAACACTCCATGGATCACCAAAGTTTTTCAAAGATTGCTCAAGATTCACCTATCGGACAAGGAAGATGCCTCTAGTTCACCATGCCCAACCAACCCCATAGTTGTACCATGCACTTGGCAGATGACCCAGGACTTGTATGTTGATGTGGCATCACTTACACCATCATTTAAGCCCTTGCAGATGGTCTACAGGCATCTTCGACTTACTTGGAAACCCATGAGGTTATTTGTGTGCCCCCGCACCGACTAGGAGCAACGCGAGTTTATTGTTTGGAAAACAAGGGGCCAACCCCTTGTCCATCGCTTTTGGGAGCCCTATTCATCATTATGGCACTTATGGACTTCATCAGGCTTGTTAGAGGACCCAACAACATGTATTATTCATCATTTGAACTCTTGAAAGGCTTATTATTTTGTTTATGAGCTAGTTTGGTGGGCTTGTCACCAAAAGTTAGTTATTTTGCACATTAATTTATTTCAAGGGCTAATGTAGGCTCAATTAGCTAAATCAAACTCCATAGGAGTGTATAAATACAAGTGATGAGGATTCATTTTAGCATCATCACTTGGTTGGACTTGTATCTCACTAGAGAACGTCGTTATCTTTTTTGGAGGACGAAATTTTGGAGCATGGAATGAATTTTGAAGTTTGGATAATTTTAGTTTTGTCTTGGAGCTTCTTAATTGGCAAATGACAAGTGGTTGGATATACTCTTAACACATTAGGTACACTTAATGTTATTTTTCTCTTTAGTTTTGTCACATAAATTGCTGATAGATTTTCGTTGTACTAAGGCTAATTTGTTGCATCCATTATTGCGAAGTTGTGGAAATTGAGTTTCTAGATAGTGACGCACAATGTATGGTCCATGTATTATGAAAGAATATTCCTAGAGATGTTTCTTTACTGAATTTGAACTTGATAAACCATTAATTTTTCAAAACGAAGTATAAAGTTCTTGAAGTTGCTTTTGTTGTTACCCTAATGGTTTGTGAAGTTGTCTTTAAGGCATTCTTGACATAGAAAACTCAATGTCCATAGTCATTATAACTCGTGACTCTGAAATCTCCCCAAAGGACTAGGCACTCGTCCACCATAAAGGCGATCAATCCATATTATTCTCCTCCTTCACCTTTTCTTTTCGAAGTCTTGCCCCATAGATCACCTAGGGCTCATTTATCTTACAAACCATCCACAAGAAAAGATCGATCTCTTGGAATTATCTACGTTGGGATTTCTCCTAGGCACCCACAAATTTTGAAGCAATTCCGACGGTCGGATTGTGAGATACCTCAAGCCCTAGCCTCAAGACCAAATCTTTGCCCTGGTTTCCTTATGCCAAAGACATCATTGGGATCCTCACCTTGTTTTTTGAAAAAATCATTCTTTGATCCCTTTCCCCACAAGAATAGATCAAGCACATCACTATCTGCTAGACTCTAGCCCCTTAACCTACCCTCTGGATCCAATGATTCTTCAAGGACCACTTGGAATCCAAGCCTCCACAACAATTTTAGAGTTTAAGGGCTTCCATTATAAGATACATTACTTAAACCTTAACCTTGAAATTCCCATTGAGCCCTTCCTCGAAAGCCTTCAACCCTGCCTTCCAAGGCAAGCAAGCTACATATTTGAGACTCTCTCACGAATAGGCCCCTAGGGTCAGCCCTCACCCTTTCATCATCTACTCATCTAGTGGTCCTTATCATATCGAGTCTCCTCCCATCGGTGAAAATCCGTAAAGAGAAGGGAGCATTTGCCAAGGTGACAATGCGTTATTGCTCCATTTGTTGCCCTTCATCTAGTAGTATCCCTCAAACGACCCCATTTAGAGCCCCTGCTAGTTTGAGTGGTAACATTTCTGGCATTGTTGTCGGGGACACGAGACGTGTGTTTTGTTCCCCATATGACATATTGACATAACATTGTTGGCAACTCCATTGGAAGAACGAAGCCTTAGTTCTTCATTGAACTTTAAAGTCGATGCTTGTAGGAAGAAAAAAAGCATTTTTCCAGGCATATTTAAATTAACCATGGTGACCCCTACATATTCTTCACGCATATCTCAAATAGGTTGCCTTTCTTTGATAAATTTCCCGCTTTGGACATCGCTAGCGTCCCTAGGCACCCTACTCATGTCACAAGAAGGATGGTACATGGGGCGCTAATGTCTGATGGTGATCCACTCTTCGCAATTGGCCATGTAGAAAGATTTAATGCACATGCTTCAAGGGAGGAGGTTGTTCACCAAGATGTCCTTATGTTGTTATTCATGGGATCTCTCAATGGTCATAACTCATGGCTGCATGATCATGAACCTAAGAAACATCTCATCTATTGAGCAGTTCATAGATGGCCTTCTTAGAGATTTTCAAGTATACCCCACATTAAGCATCCACGAGGACACCTTCATTGAGCATCGTCAAGACATTGAAAATCTAAGTAAGGTTCAGTATGATGAGTCTTCCTTGGGCCGACATGACGAAAAGGATGATTTTGAGAACACGTGTTGGGAAGGATGACGTTGAGACTAACCTTACCTTTCTCCAGGATATTACTCCTGCTGACTCTCCTTCTGAGAACCTTGAGGAAGGTGATCCCATTAGCCCCTTACAATATGACATTGGAGATTACTTGCATATTGAAAATGAGAAATGGGCAATTGTTGGTCCTCAATTTGATTGTACTCCCATTTACGACACCGACAAGGAGGATGAGGCTGAGATTGGTCATCCATTTCTCTCGAGCATTATTTATGATGTCATATCCATCAATGCCCTTGGGAAGGAGAAATTTTATTTTCCCTTGCATAAAGAGGGGCAGTTGGAAGTGATCAATTCTCCTTTTAGGAGAGGCCCAATCTTTGATACCAAGGAAATCGGTAAGGCTCTCACTGCTCCCCAAGTATGATCCTATATTCAAATCCCCATAGCTTTTAGATTATGATTTTGGGGAAGAAAAGCATGTTGGATACAACACTCCACCCTCCCCTTTTCCTTCTTCTCTTGTTCATCATTTTGGGGGTGATTCCCACACCTATTCTCATATGATCTCAAGTGACCTTGATCCCTTTCCCCTTTCTGAGTTTAGTGTCAAGGAAGAACCCCTCATTGACAATTCTTTATCTCTTTGGGCATGCTAAAATGCTATCATTGTCATAAAATGGGTCACCATAGAAGTCAGTGTCCCAAAAACTCTAGAAACAAGAACAGAGAAAGAGACCATGCAAATGTAGCTAAGGAAGCATCTCCCAAGAGAGTGAAACCCGAAGAACTGACATGAGGGACTTACACTACTAAGTCGTTTTGATCTTAGCTTTAGATATTTCATTTTTATATTTTATATTCATTTGTAGGTTTAACATATTTTTGGAAAAGACATTTTCTTGTTTTACAAGTTTTAGGTACCCCTCGAAGCTTTGGAGGGAGCCCACAACAACTCCTCAAGATAAGTATCACATTCCCTCTCAGTTTTGGTTTCATATACTTGTTTGAATTCTGATTATATTTAAATACTAATCAGCTTTCTACCTCTATTTCCTTATCTAGGAAACAACTTGTTGAATGCTCAAAGATCATGAGAGAAGGCCTCGAGGATTAAGAAAGAAAGCCTCACAAGACAAAGCATTGGAGTTAAAAGGGTTTGTCAAGAAACAAAGGTATGTCTTAGATCATAAAGCTTTGGGATTCTCTTTGGCATATCCATTTTACATTACTAACAGTTGTTCTATCTTAGCTCTCCTGAATCTTAAATATTCTTGTTTGGGGTGACTCATCATCTGATAAATCTACCCACCTTATATCTTTGATTGTTTGTATAAAAACCCTCAAAAGGTTCACCCTAACCTAAGGGTACACTATTAATTTGTGAAGCCCTAAATCTACTTAGGGCTATTGATGAAGTAATTACTATTATAATGATGTCATGTTTGGGATCTTGGTATGATCATGAAAATTCCAACTTGTTATGGTTGAAATAATGTTGTCCGAAATCTTGAACCCTTGAAGTGTTGATAGAGAAGGGTTTTTCTATAGTATGAACTAAAATCCTAAATTCTTTGGGTTTGGTTGGGTTTATAAGCAATACTCTTCTCTTTATAGTAAGCTCCTAGGGATCAAACCCTAGGTATTTGTCCATTCTGTAGAAACCCTAGCTTGATTGATATATGTCTAATGTATTAATATTTCCTGACATATGAAATGCTCATGTTTAACAATGATTTCCTAGATATGTGTGTTGACCTAATTACTAATGGCCATAAGTACTAGGGTTTGGAAATAAGCCCTAGTCCGAGTTTGAAATTCTAGGATGATGTTGCTTAGAAAATATAGGGATTTGCAGCTAAACCATAGTAGTAGTTAAATTCTCTAGTATGTACAACCATCTGGAATCTATGAATCTATCTAATGATTGTTGAGAATTTGTAAATAGAAATCTAGAGTTTACATCGAACCCTAGTAGAAGCTATTCATGTTATGATTGTTTTGGTTGTTAAAGCTCATGTATGAAATCTAGGGTTTACATAAAATCCTAGTAGGAAATCTAACTTGTGAATTCTGAAAGTTATTAGATACTTTTTCTTTTGGCTTATTTCTAGGGATCACCATATGGCAAAACTTAACTTCTACCATCTTGATTGAGTTGCTGATGTGATTTAAGGTTTGTAGTAAAACCTAGGCTAGAAGTTGAAGTATTGAAGTATAGTCTCTTGTTGATTATGTTTGTAAAGTCTAATGCTTCCACTATTATAAGTTTTCGTTATGACTAACTTCATGCTTCTATAGTGTTGGTTGTACTTGTTGTCTGAAATTGTGCAGGTACATCATATTCAAGTTGGTGAATATGTCCATAAAAAAAGATGATACGTTAAGCATGACAATAAGGATGGAAACCATGAAAGATTCTCCAACACCGAAGGAAGAAGTTAATTTCCTTACATTAAGAGGGAGCCTGGATAAAAGAAATCTCCCTGGTTGAGACGGAGGGCATAACATAGGTTTTGATTCGAGAATACATTCTGAAAGATATGTTGCTACATAGGAAGTAGGAAAAGGAATCTTCTCTCAAAAATTCAACCGATAGCCCTACTGTGATAAGTTGAAGAGCAACATCGAGACCCTGGAAGTTTGTTTTAAATGATGTATATTTGAAAATGTAACACTGATTGGGATTGTGTATGTATAGGTATATCTCTCGAAGGTTTGATAACCATGATGGTTACCGATTAGTTTGATCGAGAGAGATTTCTTGTTGAGGCCTTCAAAGTGAAGCATTGCCTGGAAAGACATCGAGTTGACACTTTATTTTGATCTCTGGTAAAGAGGGTGGCATCAGGTGGGATGTGCACCTAGTTCCCTGGGTTGATGATTATTAAGTAAGCCTGATGGTACCTATAGAGGCTGAAAGCTTTAGTTGTTAAAATTGGCAACTAGGGCCAAACTCCACTTTGCATTGTTCATATGATGGAGATGATATTTTTGTTGGATCCCTCTTTCGGATAGGTGCAAGATTGAACTAAAGAGCATCTTGTTTGGATGCGCAGAAGTTGGATTTTGAATTTATTTCTCACACATGTGCAAATTGTCAAGGTCGGTCAAAATTGTTATGTAGGCTCACAAGCCACAAAAGATGTGTCACAACCCCTCATTGATTGATATAAAAAGGTGGGACTCAAACTTCAATTGATAATCATCTCATCTCACATTATCTCTCCTTCTCATTGGTTTATACAGGCTCAAGGAGACATTATCTCTCCTCTGCACGTGTGAAAGCGTTGCTATAATTTTCGGATTGTTTTAGGGCTTTTGCAGCAACATTGACTTTGCGTCAACTCTCACACTTTCACTTCGATCTTTGGGTAGAAATACAATTTTTGGAAGCCGAGTTCAATGGCACAAAATCCGAGGAAATCTGGACAGCTTGACTGCAGTGTTGACGGTAGACTTGACCAGTGCGTTGACTAGCTTTGACCAAGTAATTCAGAACTGTTTTGGGTTGACTTTGACTATTCTTTGATGTTGAGTTTGACTAGGTTTGACTAAGCTTCGTCGAGAGGAATATTGCTGGTTTTGACCAGCGTTGGCTAGGCCATCCTATTGACTGTTGTAAATTGTACTTTCTCTCTCTACTGGCATCCGCCAACTTATTGTGTCCACTGGTCTTGGCTTGTCCTCTAGTTATTTGTTTATGTTCTATCAACATTTACTTTCAATGTTAATGTGATTGCTAAACAGGAAATTGAAATGGGCTAATAAGAAAGATAGAAGTAAATTTCTCTAAGCATAGAACATACCATCGTTAACTAAAATTAATAGTGCGACAAGCAATAACTGAAGGTTGATTAGACAAGGGCAAGGGTCAATGGCTTCCTTATCATACTTCAAATCTAATGACAAGCTCAATGATAAGTCTGATTATCATGCTTCGAAAATGTCCTTGGATCTGACATTGGAGGAATTAGATGTTATGGATTATGTGCAGGGAAAGATCATTGAGCCTCCATCAAATACACTAGTTGTCACTAAAACAAAGTACAAGAAAGGAGAACTCAAGGCGAAGAAGATCACAAGGGATTATATTAACAAGCACTTAGTTGCTTATATCTCCGTGTTGGGCGCATCTAAAGAGATGTATGATAAGTTGGTTAGCATGTTCAGGGATAGCAATGCTAATCAAATTCTCTTTTTGAAGAACAAGTTGAAGGATATCAAGATGGATAGAAGAGAGTCCATCCAATCCTATTTCATGAGGCTCACCGAAATCAAGAATGATTTCTTATCAATTGGAGAGGTCATAGTTGACCGAGAGCTCACTCTCATTGCGCTTGGAGGTCTTCTCGGACATGGTATCTATTCAATACATCTATTCTCAATAATAATATAATTCTCGACTTTGATGAATTGTTGACGAGATGCACTCAAGAGGAAACAAGGATGATGGAGAGAGACAAACCCTCAAATGGAAATAGAAGTGAACCTACTGCCTTCACCGCTCATGCAAAGAAGAAGAATAATGTTCATCTGAGAAATCAAGGACAAGGAAGAGCGAGTCCCAAAGGAAGGAAGGGTAGATGTTACAATTGTAATAGGTTTGGTCACTATGCTAGCGAGTGTCCCAATAAAAGGGACTCTCCTCGAAATGATGACTACAACAACAATAACAACTTCAGGGGGAATGGACATCAAAGGAACAACCGGTTCGACATCAAAGGAAAGAGAAAGGCTCCCTCTGATCGAAATTGAAATGGAAATGGAAATGGTCAACCTTTCAAGAGGTCAAGGAACTCCAAGTATGATGAATCTAATGTTGTTGATAACAAGAAAAATACATATACTCTTATATCTACCCTCTCTGTTGCATCTCCTCCCGACGCCCTGTATAATTGGTTGATTGATAGTGGTGCCTCAATGCACTTCACTAAATATAAAGAGGCCCTCTCTGATTTGATTGAAAAGGATACAAATTTGGAAATTATCCTTGGAGACAATGGCACCTATCCCGTGAAACGGACTAGGACTATGACCCTTTATCTAAATCAAGGGCAAGTCCTTTGTTTGCAAGAGGTGTTGTAAGTACTTGACTTGAAGAAGAATCTAGTTTCTATCTCAACAATGGAAGACAAAGGATTCAAGGTGGCATTCATCGATGGAAAGGTACGCATTTGGAAGAAGAATTTCAAAGAAGCATTCACTCTTGGTTTCAAGGTCGATACACTCCATCAAGTTGGAGGACATCCATTAGCAGCCATGACCGGACGTTTGCACACCTTCATTATAAAACACTTCCCAAAGCAAGGAAGGTGGTCACAAGTTTGCCCGATTTCAAAGATGATCATGAAGGTGTATGCCTGGTTGTGCCGAAGGAAAGCATACAAGGGGACCATTCCCCTCAAGTAACTCCAAGACTTCTGATGTTCTACAATTGATTCATTCTGATATATCTGGTATGTTGCCTGTAACATCCTTGGAATGATGCTTATATTATGTCACTTTTATAGATGACTTCTCCCGCAAGACATGGATATACTTCTTGAGGAAAAAGGACGAAGCATTCAAATGGTTCCACACCTTCAAGACCTTGGTTGAAAATCAAACAGGCAAGAAGTCAAAATTTTGAGGACCAATAATGGAATGAACTCAATGACTATTGCAGGGACGCTGGCATTAAGAGGGAGACCACTAGTGCATATATTCCTGAACAAAATGGAGTGGCCGAAAGAAAGAATAGAACCATTCTTGAAGTTGTCCGTCCCATGCTTCATGACCAAGGTCTTCTGAAGTTCAGCTGGGGAGAAGTTCCCAACACCGTTATGTATGTTCAAAATAGATGCCCTCATCAAGCATTGGACTCCAAATATCCCAAAGAAGTCTTCACTGGTAAGAAACCTGATGTTTCTCATTTTAGAATTTTTGGAAGTCCAGTATATTTTCATGTGTCGGAAGAAAAGAGAAACAAATTGGATGTTTCTGGAAAGACGACAACGCTTGTGGGCAACAGTGAAACTTCGAAGGCATATAGAATCTATGTGCCTAGTAAAAGAGAAGTGGAGATATGTCATGATGTCACCTTTGACAAAGATGTTGCCCTTAGGGAGGTTAGAGATCTTCATATCTCAAAGGAACACAAAGAAGAAGTAGGAAAGCAAGAAGAACCAAAGGATGAACAGATGCCCGATGCCAAAGGTCTGATGGATCCTATATATCCACCTTCTTTAGATAAAAGAAGACCGGCATGGCTTAGAGACACTTGAGAAGATGCCAAGAGACATATTCCTCCAAGGGGAACATTCCGTGAAAGTAAGAAGTCGAATATGTACCGAAAGTACTTAGTAGACATGAGCACCATTGTACAATTTGAGCCTAGAACGTTTGAAGAAGCCATGAAGCACCAAGTTTGGAAGGATGCAATGAACGAAGAATATGAGTTGATCATGAAAAATGATGTCTAGGACGTGATCCCTAGACCGAAGGACAAATCTGTTGCCACCTCGAAATGGCTCTACAAGATCAAGCATGGCACCGATGGAGGTGCTGAAAAATTCAAGGCAAGATTTGTTGCCTAAGGCTTCTCGCGGAAAGAAGGAATAGATTATGATGAAATATTTGCTCCTGTTGCTCGCTACACCACCATGCGTGAGACCATTGCCCTTATTGCATCGCAAGGTTGGAGTCTACATCAAATGGATGTCAAGACTGCCTTCTTACATGGTTTGATCAAGGAAGAGGTTTATGTGGAACAACCTCTAGGGTTCAAAGTTCCAGATAGAGATCCACACAGATGCAAGTTGAAGAAAGCCCCCAGGCTTGGTATGAGAGGATCGATAGCTACTTGATGAAGTTGGGCTTTACTCGAAGTGATGTTGATCCAAACATTTACTTTAAGGTTGATAATGACAAGCCTCTCATTCTGGTTCTCTATGTGAACGATCTCTTCTTGACAGGTGTTGACCCTCTTATTCATCAATGTAAGAGGGAGCTAGCTTCTGAGTTTGAGATGAAGGACCTAGGACTGATGCACTACTTCCTAGGCCTCGAGGTCTGGCAAAAGCCAAGTCAGATTTTCCTTTCTCAAGGAAAATATATTGTGAGATTGCTGGAAAGATTTGGGACGATGGACTGCAAGTCCGTGACCACTCCGATGGAACTCAACTTTAAGAAGTTGTGTGGAAGTGTTTTTGGGCCCGATTTGGGAAATCCTATCGAATATCTTCAACTCGTAGGAGCCCTGATGTTCTTAGTGAACTCTTGTCCGGACATATGTTTTGCAGTGAACGCGTTGAGTCAATACATGGTCGGGCCTCATCACATTCATTGTATTAGTGCCAACAATCTCTTGAGATATCTCTAGGGCACAATCAACCATGGGCTGAGATACACTGCCGAGAGAAGTCCAAGGATATTGATCCAAAAACAACGGAACTGACTATTTGCAAATTTTCTCCAAATATTAACCAAGGTTGCTTTTAAGTGAATGAACAAGAGAAATTGATTTTCAAGTGCCTTAAACATAAAACTTGAAATATGAAATTAAGCATGAACAGTAGAGAATAAAAATAAAACACAAAAAACTTGATGACGAAGTTCGTCCCTCCAAGACTACATCTCAAGGTTTGCTTCCAATGGGCGTCCGTTGTATTGAAAATGCTCATATAGTCTCTTTACATCAAATTCACCATTCTGAAATGTGCACACAAGTATCAATGGCTATTGTCAACTGATAGCTCTTTGCCTCAGCTTCCCAATGCAACTTACAGATCTCAAAAAGGCCCAATATTGACCAAGTTATGCCTCAAAAGGCATTTACAGGCACAAATAACACAAGTTCCTAAGCTTCATATTACCACTCCTTGCCTTGAGCACACTAGTTAGTCCTTTTATAATGTCCACGGAAGGTCCCGGGGCCAAACTAGCAGACCTCTCGGGATTGGTTTGTAACCACATAGCAATACATAGTAAAACGTTGGAACAATATTACAATATATGGTATTAAATCCCTATAACCCCGTGCCACGTAATATCTGGATCTTATCCAAAGTTTTAACATACCAACACAATGAACAGACAAATCCTCGTGGCGTTTAAACATTAGAACTGACACCAAAGATTGGTAACATATGGTTCATATCATATATTTTTAACAAATAGTTTAAACATACTCTACGCCATCTGAATCAAATGCTTCAGAACCTTTGTAATTATACCAGCAGTGATACGATATTGCAACTCGTGGCATATCACTTTGGAATATAGTTTATAACAAAGGTTTGTTGCTCGCCGAGTCGGAGACTTTGCACCGTGGTGCCACATGGTTTGAACACTATGTTTGATGGCGCATTAAAACAATCTTTGGGTTTAGCAGGGCCGCCAGACATGGCAAACTCTGCCAACCCTTCCCCCCAATTGCCATTTAAATAAACTTTAAATACATATATGCGCCTTTGTATTAACAAATGAACTCGTGAGCTAATGGTAAAGTTTTGTAGTGTTCTACGGAGGTCATGGGTTCGAATCGCACTTGGAAGTTTGACCTACGCCTGGTTTGACTTCACTGCCATGTGCCATGCTGTGAGACCGGAGACTTTACACCGTGGTGCCACATGTTTTGAACGCTATGTTTGGTGGTGCATTAAAACAATCTTTGGGTTTAGCAGGGCCGCCGGATATGTCCGCCAACCTTCCCCCCAATTGCCATTTAAATAAACTTTAAATACATATATGCACCTTTGTATTAACAAATGAACTTGTGAGCTAATGGCAAAGTTTTGTAGTGCTTCTATGGAGGTCATGGGTTCGAACTGCACTTGGAAGTTTGACCTGCGCCTGGTTTGACTTGACTGCCATGTGCCATGTTGTGAGACTGGAGACTTTGCGCCGTGGTGCCACATGGTTTGAACGCTATGTTTGGTGGCGCATTAAAACAATCTTTGGGTTTAGCGGGGCCGCTGCATATGGCGAGCTCCGCCAACCCTCCCCCCCAATTGCCATTTAAATAAACTTTAAATACATATATGTGCTTTTGTATTAACAAATGAACTCGTGAGCTAATGGTAAAGTTTTGTAGTGCTTCTATGAAGGTCGTGGGTTCGAACCGCACTTGAAAGTTTGACCTGCGCCTGGTTTCACTTGATTGCCATGTGCCAAGTTGTGACACTGCCACGTGCCCCGTTCTGAAACTGCCACGTGGCCTGCTCTGGCCCAGTTTTTCCCTGTTGGAGAAAAACTTTAGAGTGCATTTTCTCCCTCATACGAAGGCTATTTTGAAAACAGAATATACCACCGGAATCAACGCGACGAGCTCTTCGACTTGGCATTGGTTTCATGAGCATCTAGGACTGTTGAATTTTGAGCATTTTGAGGATCCTCCTGGATTAGATATACTGATGTTGATTGGGAAGGAAGTGTGGTGGATCGTAAGAGCACATCTGAATGTTGCTTCACTCTAGGTTATGCTTCGATCTTTTGGATAAGTAGGAAGCAGAAATCTGTTGCTTTGAGCACCGTCAAGGCCGAATACATTACAACAACTGTGGCCTGTTGTGATGCTGTTTGGTGGAGGAAGCTCTTCAATGAGTTGTTTGGGCATGTGTTGGATACCACCGTGATCCTTTGCGACAACCAAAGTGGGATTCGACTTCAGAGAATCTCGTGTTCCATGACCGCTCCAAGCATATTGATATCAGGTACCACTTTATTCGAGATATGGTACAGCGAGGTGTCGTAAGGCTCCATCACATTGGGACTGATGAGCAGGTCGCAAATCTTCTCACGAAGCCCCTGGGAAGGTCAAATTCTTAGCCTTCCATGAGAAGCTTGGAATCGTGGATAAACACTCTTATGAGGGTCCTAAGAGCTCTGGGAGCTCCAGGGGGCTTGGGGATTGCTTCCTGGACCTAGAAGCAACCACAGGGCTCAGTTCGCATTACCTTGTTGGTGTGCCATTTCCCCACCATTATGATATTGAGTCGGTTCACCCTATCTTGATCTATGCCCCGCATGCATCCTACCCATCTAGTTTGGGACTCATGGGAAGTACCTCTCATCTGGCCAAGGTTTTTACCTCTAAACTAATTTTGAGTCACTAGAGAGTGGCAAGGTCTTGTGACTCACTCTCGATCAAATATTTTTCATTATTTATTCATACAGCGAAGCAGAGCCGACAGAGTACAGAGACAACAGAATGACACAAGTGGACATGATGGTACTTGATGCCACAAGATGACAGGATTGCACAGGTCAACAGATGGATTGACATGTGGAGTTCTCCCTAGCTGAGAGGGAGTATTAAATTTGGCAATTAGGGCCAAAATCCACTTTTCACTACTCATATGATGGAGATGATATTTTTGTTGGATTCCTCTTTAGGAGAGGTGTAAGATTGATCTAAAGTTCATCTTGTTTGGATGAGCAGAAGTTGGATTTTAAATTTATTTCTCACACATGTGCAAATTGTCAAGGTCGGCCAAAATTATTATGTAAGCCCACAACCCCCAAATATTATAAAGATATTATTAAAAAATTTCCCTCATTAATACTTTGGGGAGGGGGTGTTTAAATTTTTCGTTTTGTAAATGCCCCCTTCAAGGTTTCATAACCCTCATCAAGTTTGGTTGGAATTATTTTGGAGCGAATTTTAACTTGGGAAAATCGTTTCACTTTTAATCGTTATAAAATGTTTTCAACATATCTTGTACTGTAATTACTGGTACAAAATTTTCATTGTTGGAATTTTCTCTTTTCCATATTGTCATAGGGTATTTGCATTTGAAGATTATTATTTTGTAAGCCCTCCTTAGGGATATTAAACTTCTTCATTTGTCTAAGGCAGAAATTTTGTGATTTTAATAAAATCATTTTCCAGAGCGAGCTTGGGGCCCACCCCTTGGTATCCTTATCTCCTCTTTGGAAGAGCCATTTCTTGTGTTGGTGACAAACTCCTTTCTTTCTTGCATTTTTCTAGAGTAGTTTTCACTAACCTGCATCATTGTTTTTAACTTGCATTTTTTTTCATTGCTACCTGATCAAATCGCATTTGAATACTTATTGTCTTGTATCAATTGTTGTTTATGATCTAAAGTAGTCTTCCTAATCATTGTTAGCAGTCTCATCTACCATCCAATAATTGTGGTCTCATTGAAAATTATTTACTTGTTCAATTGACTAAATAAGTAAATAATTTCTCAAGAAAATTATTGTTTAAAGGCATTTTGTGTTTCCACTAATTCATCTAATCCTAGTTGTCATGTTGTTATTGCTTCATTGAGTAATATTGGCCTTGCTTCATTAATCATTGTTCTTAGTTGCTCATCTTGTGCTCACAAGTGTATTTAAATCATAAGTGAGTTGGTTATTTATCTTTTTGAAGCATCTTCGTGAAATTGTAATCTCATTGAAGTAATCTAATTACATACTGCACAAGCATTTGCATTCGCACCTTAGATTTTAGATCGGCATCCTAAAATTTACCTCCAAGATTAAGCTTGGTTGTATAGACAGTTTTAGGGCCACCTTCTTCATCTAATTTGAGAGGCTAGACCCTTATTCAACAGTTAAAACAAGTGACCTTGAAATTCTCTTACACGAAATCCCGTGTAGGAACAGAGGCACTTGGGTTGTTAGAAGCAAGAGGAGGTATCATTAATAAAACCGTAGCTTTCTTCCTCGTACCTTCTTTCTACAACCTTGATTAAGACTAGTATCAAAACAATTGAGGAGAGGGTCCTCAACTAGATTAGGCATTTTAATTAAAATCAACCAAGGTCTTGCATTTCACCTAGTTAGATTTGCATCTCATCCTTCTAATTTTTCATCTCTTCTGGCATAATTATCATTGTGAGCATTATATTTTCCTTGCAATATTGTCCTTGTACTCATCTTTGATTATATTGTTCATCGTCTATCTACATTGTCATTATTATCTTGAGCATTTTCTTGAAGTACAAGTTATTTTTGTGGTGCAATTTATTTTTATTTGCACATATTTAATATTGTGTCATTTCCAACACTTCTTGCAACATTGTTGTTATTGTAACTTGAACATCTATTTACTTGCAAGTCTCTAAATTTCTATTGATCATTGTTAAGGAACTGGTCTATCATATTTAAACTTATATTTGTCTCATTGATCCTAATTAAATCCATTTTAAAACATTGCTCGTAAACTCTTAAACTTGCTCTAATTAATAATCAAGTTAGACTAATAATAATTGCCTTGCCCTCATATCTCCTAGATTTGTTCCAACAAGTTTAATCCACTAGTTTCATCCATTAGGAACTACCCCCCTTGACTTAGCTACGAGAGAGTCTAAACAGAGTGAGAGGGAATAAGTTACAGCCCCTACTCTGAGTGTTGTGCCTTAGCTGTACAATTTAAGAGTCAACAAGGGTCACACCCTTTCATAGTGGGGCTGACTTGACCATTTTGAGCCTACATGATGGTCAGAAAGTAGAATTTTAATTTTTTTATTTCCATAATTTTCCTAGGCCGACTTGGGAGGCCTCTTGGGATGCAGAAATACCTCCCAATGCTACACAAAACATCAACAGAGAATTAGTCTAAGTCCACTTTAGTTCCTTGGATCAGTCCTTAATCTAAAATTGTTTTAGAACTATGTAATTTGACATATTTGACTTTTAGAAAAAAGTCAGTCTGGTCTATGAAGACTTTATTAGCGAGTGAGATCAATTCACATCACAATTAGTCTCTTCATTTTATTGATTTATACTCGGGATTCCTTTAATCAGCATATTAATCTGAGATTACCTCGCTGATTTTTAGCCTTTCCATCTTCTCCATTTCCCACTTGGCCTACAGGACTAAATCTCTTTCACAAGTTTAGAGTGTTAATTTTGAAAACTAGTTCACAGATTCAAGAATCTGCTTGCTGGGCTGAAATCTTTAATTGCATATCTGCATTTAATATTCTCTGATTTAGGGTATTTAGTTGTAGAGTTTCAGGGTTTAGATCACTCAAGCTCTGTCCCCAAAACCAATCAAACCAAACAGATATAAATGCCAGATGTCAAATGCCAATTACTATATCAATTTAAAATTCAAAGATGGCATCCTACATCACTCACAACTTAATATAAGCAGTTAACACCTCATTTACCATCAAGCAGTAGCAAAGGGCTCACTACAGGTCAGACATTGTTTTATGGCTACTTGTTTTTTATATTAGCCTTGTAACACAAATGATATCTACAAATACACATGTTTCTTTCATTTTTCCAAGAACAATAATTCCAACATACATTCTTGATCCAAACAATCAAATCCCAAGACTTGTAATTATTGTCACTTATTCCCTTTTGAATAGTTGTCATAAACCCCTTAAACGTAGCTTACTAATGAAAACCCTTGAACATCTATGCTCACCAACAAAAAGGTATGTAAGTAATTCCAAAATGATGGAAAATCTATAGCTCAATACTTTGAAAATTGCTCAAGGACAACATGCCATTGTGCATAGTTTATTATCCTGCAGATCTGTGATAAAAATGAAGAGACATCACTCATATTTCCCTTCTATAATTGTTCCTCGGGATCTCATGCCTTAAATATTGGCAAGACAAGATCATGTTTTCATGCTGTTTACCCTTCCATGTAATTTTTAGCATTACCAACCAATTATCGAAGCCTGTGGACAAATGAACCATGTCAAATAGCCAAAGGGGAAAGCCATAAAACTATCTTGGGATAGTGATAACCAATGTTAGCAAGTTTGGTGAAATCAGTCACTATAATCTACTGCACAGTCACAACTTAAACTTCCCTCTTGTGCTGCACCTTATCTATATGTAACTTAGATTCTACAATAAGGATATTTGGTGAAATATGAGTAATTATTGGATTCACCAATCATCAGTGATCACAATTTCTTCCTAGATTTGATCACACAATATGTCTCCCTTCCTTTCATCCTCCCAGTGAAACTTGATAGTTCTATCCCCCCTAACACTCCTAAAATTACAAATAACTTATTTTATTATTTCACCCTCTGGAACCTCCTACTTACAACTTAAAACTTTCCGCTTGTGCTGCACTTCATCTATATGTAACTTAGATTCTAGAATAAGAGAGGTTTTGATGAAATTATTTGTAATCAATAGATTGATCAACCATCAGTGATCACAAATTTCTTCCTACATTTTATCACACAATATGCCTCCCTGCCTTTCATCCTCCCAATGAAACTTCTTATTATATCCCCGTAACACTCCTACATTTCAAAATAACATAATTTATCATTTCACCCTGTGGAACCTGCTAGCTTTCACGGTTAATCCAAGAGTGTTTAAGAGTGTTTGCAATGCTTCATGAAATTTAGGGTACAAGGTGTATGATTAGCCCAGTCCAATAAGAAAATCACGAATTTGAATTGGATCAGCTCTCAAATGAGCCAATTTACACCTTTCCAAGTCAAACTCACATTGATCGAGATTAACCCAGCTGAATAAGTCAAACTCAAGATTTGAACTTGGATTAGCAACTTTGACTTGCAATTTGAATTGGGTGGGCCCCATTTTGCCTTTTAAAAGGAACAGTTCTGGGTTTCCAGTCTTTGTTGCCAATCCATTCAAGCTTGTTTCCCCTCTGCCAAGTGACAAACAGTGACCAACAGTGCTACAGGAGGAAAAGTAATCTGTATAAGACCATCCACCGATGCTGTTGGACATCTGGGGCATCAAAAAACACCATGGTTTTATTCAGTGACCATTACAGACCTGTTTTAGCCTCTTTTCAACTTTCAAAGGCACTTTTACAGGCTGCATTCATTGTTTCTTAACTGCTGTTTATTATTTGGGAATTTTTTTGGATTTTTTTGGATTTTTATTTTAGCTATTTAGGTAATTTGTTTCGGTTTCATTATTTTATTTTTCGAAGGGTTTTAAGCTTCAAACAGGTTATAACCTACAGCCTTCATTGCATCTTGTAAGTGAACCCTGGGGATTAGACAGTTAGCAGCAAACACTAGACCAAGGTCCAAATTCAAAAGTGAAAATGCCAATGGTGAAAGGTTGCATGGGCTTACTGTGAAAAGATTTCTGGTTCAATTAATCATCTATGTAAATTGTGTAAAGGAGAATGTAGTGCTAGCACTTGTAAACACCACCTCGCCCAGATTCCCTGACATACCTTTGTTCCTAGCAAAAGTGTTTCACAAGATGTTAAACCCCAGTCCAGCTTGGTCATTGATTGCATGACTGAGCTTAAATCCAAGAAATCAAGAATAAATGCAGAAATGGAAAATATTCTGGGTCGACAAACTTCTTCTAATACAGCCTTGTCCCCTCCCTCTGTTGAATCCTCAATGCCAGGTCCATGTTTCCATACCCCACACATGCCTCCAAATCCCACCTCCTCCTCCCCACATTCTTACAAATTTGAGCACTAGAAATGTAAATGTACACCTTTTTTTCTCCCCACAAACAACCCAGTGCACCACCTAGCTCGGATGAAACATGTTGAAAAAGGATAGTCCATAGTCAAGCAAGGAAAGCCATTGCTAATTTTGGTACTGTTGTAACATCCCTTTCCACTGTGCTAGAAGCCCTTACTGGCAGCCTATGATTGATTGCAGTTGCTATTGCAGTTCAGACATTGAAAGCCCATGCATCTGAGAGCCTTCTGACAGATTTCCTATTAGAAAGTGTTGATGATGTCCACCTTGTACTTGTTAATCTTCGTCCATCATGGGCAGAAACAGTGTGCACCATCATGGGTGATGGATAGACAGATGAGAGGAACAGCCCATACATCTGAGAGCCTTCTGACAGATTTCCTATTAGAAAGTGTTGATGATGCCCACCTTATACTTGTTGATCTTCGTCCATCATGGGCAGAAACAGTGTGCACCATCATGAGTGATGGATAGACAGATGAGCAGAACAGAAATTTGGTCAATTTCCTCGTATCTTGTCCAAAGGGAACAATGTTTCTCAGATTAGTGGATGCTTCAGACAAAGTTAATAGTGCCCAACTGATTTGTAAAATGATGGAGGAAGTTGTTTACAAAGTTCAAGAAAAAATTAATGTACAAATTGTTGCCGATAATACAGCTAATTATATGCCTGTTGCTAGACTTTTTGAACTTAGGCACCCCACTATATTTTGGACCTCTTGTGCTGCACAATGCATAGATTTAATACTCAAGGAAATTGGTACAACTTCCTTGGATACGAGGGGTTGTGGATAAGGAAAAATACATTACCATACATTTACAATCACACAAATGTCCTCAACACCATGAGAACTCATGGTTAAGCAGAAGGTAAGTCTCAAGAGAATGTTCTTGGGACTAGTGGATGGCATCTAAACATCTCAAAACCCTTGAAGACATTGAAATTGTTTCTCGTGTTTAATGATAGTTTCTGGAAACATGTTGATCAGATTATTGTTGTGATGGAGTCACTTGCTCTTTGACTTTTTCAATGTTTAACTTCCAAGCCAAACCTCACTTAATTTTCAAATTTTGTTTATATCAAAATTAAAATGTTTCGCAACTGACTTTGATCATTCAGGATTATTGACAGAGATAAACCTGGTATGGTTACAGTTATGAGGTCATGGATCTCGATTCTCACCAAACAGCTCGTTAAAAGAAGATATATGGCTGAGGAGGCCAAATATATAATTCTTTGGGATAAATATTGACGAGCGTTGGGATAGGGATATGCATTCTCCCTTACATGATGCTGGATACTTTTTAAATCCAACATATTTTTTATTATAAGACCAAATTTAGTGAGGATGGGGAGTTTAGTAGAGGGCTTATGACAAGCATCGAAAGGTGCATCCCTCATCAAGAAAATTAAAGCCACATTCTTTCCCATACCAGTGCTATTAGTGAAACAACTGAAATATTGCTGATTACCCTAGAAGACTGAATCAAAATTCACTAAATTTTCTTTATTTTGTTTGTTCAATGTTTTATTAAATTTAGTTATCTTGATTACTTTTTATCATCTTCAATCTCAATTCTTTAACCCTTGCCATTTGCTAGATCTTTGGTGGCAAAACTATGGCAGTGATATGCCAAATCTTAAGAGATTTTTCATTAGAATTTTAAATCAGACCCTCAATGCTTCAGCTTGTGAGTGCAACTCAAGCACGTTTGAGAAAATACATTCCAAGAAGTACAACCAACACAAAAGCACCTAAATGACCTTGTTTTTGTCCATTACAATCTTCAGCTTTGCAACAAGCAATTAATGGTGACAGAAAAAGAAACACGAGACTTAGCTCAATTTATGATTGATGTAAGTTTTAATCATTTCAATTTGAAGTGTAAAACTTTAAAGTTTAATTCACATTTCAATGCATCATGATGATGACAGGTTTGGAACATTCAGCTATTGACCAGAACTGGGAAGAGGCAGAACTAGATCCTTCTTCATCTGATTGGCTACAATCAGAGGAGGCTCCTCTTTTTGTCCTTGAGGACTTGGAGAACCTTGAGGGTCAAGTAGATGAAGGCATGGGAGAAACTTATTTGTTTTACTAATTAGTATCGGAATTCAGCGTTAAATACTTTGCTAACTTATATATGCATACGCTTCCAGGTTTTGGCTTGGAGTTTGCGCTCATATTATATATGAGATACCTATTCATCTATGAAATTTTGGACATCTATTGACACATTGCATTGTATGCACATGGCTTTCTTGAATATCAATGAAAAATGCTTTTTTTAATTCAAAATGTGTATATCCTTTTTTTGTATTTGCCAATTTGTTCATAATCTCTTCCCAATCTGATTCATAAACTTTGCTCTTTTTCCTCACCAAATATTTGCCAATTATGACTCTAGTAACATTGAATTAGCCCCTAGATGGTGCATACTGGATTTGCACATTCAAGGTGACTTATCAATGGTTGCTTGACCTCAGTAGGATATGCTTGCTTAGCATTCTTCCTTGGAGAGTTGGAGATCTACAGACAGCTTGCTGACATTCTACATAGATACTACCCACATGGAGGAGGCTGCTTGCATGGAGAACGTCATGTATTGTTTGAGGAGTTTGGCATTTAGGAGGAGGGGATTGCAGCCCATACATCACAGAGGGATTTGGATGCTCACGTAGAAGCATGGAGCAGACTTGGGGATTCCTACGTTACAACAATGTTCATGCAACTGGGTTCATTAGTCTTTCATTTCGAAGATGTTGGACTTGTTCTGGTATTGGAACACTATGTATTGCCATGGTGAATATCCTCTTCACCAGTGCTTTGACCTTTGTTACCAACAATAATGCCCTGTCCCAATGGACTTTCCTACATCGGTTCACCCATCATATGTGTCCCTTAACTCCTTACATGTATGTGTTGCTAGCGAATGCTCTAGGTTACTTGTTATTGCAAATAGTTTGAGGCATCCTGCTCCCAAATGATTCAAATATGGTTGATCCCATTTTGTAGATGCTTCTCTCCTCTCCATGAGAGTTGAGTAAGTTTAGTCGATGAGGCCCTTACATGCTTCGATACATTTTGCTCCACTTTTGATGTTGTCGTCAATGAACAAAAGACAAATATTTGGATGATTGGGCCGGATTCACCACCAACTTAGATTCATGTATCATGTACATATATTTCACCCTGCGTCATTGTGAGGTATTTGGGTATTCATTTTGGGGTGGGTTTGTTGCAACTTGCTAATGTATTTGCGGGAATCGTGTCTTTGGAAGCTTTAGAGCCAACTTTATGTTTGACATCACAAGGAATTCCCTTTTGTTGGGAAATCAACTATTGTTGGACACATTCCTCAAGCTTCATATGTCTATTATGTCTCTAGCTAGTTCCCTAGCAAGGCCCAATTTGATGGCTTAAGCAAATTTTGTAGTCATATATATGGCTTGATTATGTTGGTGAGAAGGGCCTTCCTTTGGATCCATGGTATATTTGTACCAATGTAGCACGACTCAGTGATTACTCGTTGAGTGGGTCGAGTATGGCTGAGTCGGCTACCAAACGAGCCACTAAGCCATACCCAGCCCCTAACATCTATAACACGCCTAACTAACCTCCCTCGACCTTACTTAGCATGACTCATCGTAACTCGGGTGACTTGACAAACCCAACATAATTTATTTTCACGATCAATAGTTTCCATTCCCGCCCTATTTTCTGTTAAAAAGTGCCTCTAATTATTGAGGGGTCAGTTACTTCATGATCCCGATACTACAATGACAATCAACAATGCCTTCACTTCAATCAACTCAGCATCCAACACTGATCACACAGAGCAAGCTACACATTATGAGCTAATCGGTTCATTTTGGAAAAAAAATATACATATATATATATAATATTATTTTTAATTTGTTACAAGGTTGCACTCAAGCTATTGCAAGCCCCTACAAGCCTGTCTCGGGACCACAAAAAGCCTTATGCAGCTCTGAATCAAGCCCACGCGGGCCCGCAACATCCCAAATGCCATCTGAGTGGCCGAATTACAAATTTATAATTAACAAAAAAATGATGTATGATTAAATTAAAATTTTAAATTAAATTAGATTTTGAATCATGATTCATAAATTAAATTAAAATTTTGAACTTTTTTAATTTTGTTTTGTGAAATTTGGTATGATTTAGCCTGTTACATGCCCCGCGGGCCTATCTCCAAGTCTGCAAAATGGGCCTATGCTTGATGCAATTGTACTTTTTATCCCCGATATCAACCAGCAATCACATAAACAAGAAAGTAAAATGCTAATAGAGCATACCAGTAGATCAACAGAAGACAAGCCAAAAATATATGTGTGTTGGTACGTTATGGCGATCAACGGTCAACGCAAAACAGCAACAGCAAAAAGTCAACGTAGCCTGGTCAAAGTCAACGTCCAACCTCAATTTTTGTGCCAATAAACACAGACTGCAGAAATCGAAATTCTGGGACAAATTTGGGTCAGTTTGACCATGCGATGACCAAAGTCAATGCTTGTCAACTCTGCGCTGAAAACCCTAGGTTGAAAACAGAAGTTTCTCTTTGTTGTGTTTTCCCACGTGTGGATGAAGAAGAGCCTCCAAGTGATCGAACCAATCAGATGATGAGAGAGTATGTGTGCGGATGGATGAGTGAAAAAGACCTCCAACGTTGACCTATTTATATCCATCAATGAGGGTGTGTGACACGACTGCTAGGGCTTCAAGCCTACATTTCATTTCAGGCCGACCTGCACATATTTTGAATAAATTCAAAATAAATGTTCTGCACATCGAATCAAGATGATCTTTAGATCAATCTTGCACCTCTCCGAAAGAGGAATCCGATAAAAATATTGGCATCTTCATCTGAGAATCACAACATGGAGTTTGGACCTAGCTATCCAAAATTAACACTCCCTCTAAACTAGGGAGAACTCCATCCACCTGTGCCATCCAAACATTGTGCGTCATCCCGCCATAACTTGCTTTACTAGCTTCTTTATTTCAGAACAAAAGTGGGTCAGTCACAAAGACATCATTCCCGGCTAACAGATTCAGCCCAGAGGTTCGAAACCTCTATAGGACTCAAAAAGAGTCTCATACCAACCCGAAGTTAGTTTATCTGACCTGAAGTCAGTAGGAGGCCTGAAACCTCACTAGACTTGATCCCATATCAAGTGGTTGGAACCCAAGGTTACTTGGAAGCGGAGCGGGAGCCGGAACGCTGAGCGGGAGCGTGAGCGGGAGCGAAGCGCGAAGCACCATTTTTAAGTTTCCTGTCCCAGCTACGGAGTGCTTTTATATATATATATATATATATTTTTTTTAATATTTTTAATATTTTTTATATTTTGATGCATATATGTCAACAAAAACATGTAGAATGATGAATTAGACATAAAAAACATAAAAACATAGATTGAATCATATAACATCAATCATCTAGAAGTTATAATCTTCATCAACCACGCCCACGAGTTGGAAGCAGAGAACATATTGACTCTTGAGTCTCGCAAATCATCAATCCGAAGGTTTCAAGCTTTCAAAATTCAATATATAACATTTATCATCATTGATATATAACATTTATCATCATTGATTTCAAATTTCAATATCTAACATTTATCATCATTGATTCATTGATTTCAAAATTCAATATACATTTATCATCATTGATATATATATTATAACATTTATCATCATTGATATATATATTATAACATTTATCATCATTGATTCATTGATTTCAAAATTCAATATACATTTATCATCATTGATATATAACATTTATCATCATTGATATTATATAACATTTATCATCATTGATTCATTGATCACCATATAACTTTCATGAAGCATCATATTCATAATTCATAATGACTTGTAAACAATAAACTTATAAATGCCAACTTCATTAAAAATTTAAATATATGAAATCAGTAGCAAGTCAAGTTTCAACTGTTCAACTGTCAACAACAAATAGAAAATAGTAAACAACAAATATATTTTATCTGGCTAGCCCCTTGCCACGCCCACGAGAAATGTCTAATTTCTGTGAGCCACGAGGAACTGTTGGTCTTCTAGTACTCTCAGGAGTACCATGACCACGACCAAAAGGTGGAGGCTGGATCTGCAAAGGAACAATAGTGTGATATCGAGGAGTGGCACTGGCACTGGCACCCGCACTGCTACCAGTAGATGGTGGGACTGGCCCTGTGTGTGGCGGTGCTGCTGATGCTTCATCATCATCCCTATAAAGTTCTGCTTCCAATTCTTCTAGATGTAACGTGCCGTCCTCCAAATTATCATCTTCTGGGTTGTTGTCCCAGACTCTGTATGATTGATCCTCATTTGCTCGATCACAGTAATGGCCGAGCAACCTCAAGTTATAATGCACATAAACCAAGCTTTCAGCTCGGTTTTCATTCCGCTTGTTTCTTCTCACATTGTGTATAAAGTTGTAGGTGCTCCAACACCTCTCTGCAGAAGAAGTGTTCACAACTTGTGAGAGAACTTTTTTAGCCAACTTTGGCAAAAGTCCCATGCCGCCATATGCTTCCCACCATGTGAGAGCATCGAATCTGTCCCTGTCTTCCATTGCATGGAATGAACCAAAGTTAGCAGTGTAACTGAAGTATTTGCCTAATTCAAGGCGCAATCTAGCACACTCTTCCCTGTCAGGTACCAATTTGTCCAATGCCTTCATGTACCCTTCTTGTACCTCTGGATCTGTGTGAGGTTTCACCCTAACCCCACCTCCAGGTGCAGGTTGGCCCAACCAAGATGGAGAGTAATATTTTGGCGTAAGGATATATGCCAAAGCATGCAGTGGAACATTAAGTTTATTCCACCGTGCACACACACAGTCATGAATCATAGCATACAAAATGGGATCATTATCCTTAACAATATCTTTTATTTGCCCCAACATGCTATCCATCTGCTCATAAACCTCTCCAATCACTGGTTTATCAGTATCTGCAAAGCGAATCATGTTATAAATGGGCTTGGTAAAACTCACAATTTCCCTCATACGTGCCCAAAATTGAGGGTCAAGGGCGGTCTCCTCCACATGTTCAAAACTTTGCCTGTCAACCACTGTTGCCGCCCTGTCCTTTAATAGCTGCCAGTGTGGGCTTGATACCATTGCAGCCAATGACTCTCTTACCTTCAAAAGGCGCTTGAAGGTGAGGTAATAACTAGCAAATCTAGTTTTTCCTATTTTCAATAACTCCAATTTGGAGTGAGTACGGAAAAGCCCATGGGTATTGCTATGATTTGTAACAAATTTGATCATTTTCTTACCTCTCTTGTACAAATCACCAAGCCATTTGAACTGAGGTTGTTTGTTTTTTATGATATCATGCATCAAAAGGTTCATTGAGTGAACCAAACACCCAGACCAAAAAATGTTGGGGTATTTATCCTCAACAATTGCTCCTGCTGCCTTACAGTTAGCAGCATTATCAGTGATGACCTGTATCACATTGTATGGCCCAGTCTTTTCAATTATTTCAAGTAATGGTTCTGAAATGTTAATGCCGGTTTTGAATTTATCTGAATAATCATAAGCTGCCAGGAACACTGCACCACTAACCGACACAGCCAAAACATTTATCAATGGTTTTCCTTTTACATTGGTCCATCCATCAGAGACAATGGACAACCCATGCTCATTCCACGAACCTGTCATTCTAGCCAAAGAATGATTTATTTGAGCTCTTTCATGATCAAGACCCACGGTTCTGGCCTTGTCATACCCAGGGCTTTTGTATCCTTTGGGGGCATCATTAATGGCAGAAACCATTTCATGCCAATAAGGTGAGCGAAGAACATTGAATGGCACCCCACATGCATATAGAAACCGGTTAACTTTTGAATCCACATCATTCCTACACCCTTCGTCTAGGAAATCGGATATGGTTCTACGCCTTAATCCAGTGCCACTGCTTCCGAAACCACTGGCATGGGTGGAAGTTGAATGTGTTGGGCCTGAATCAGCGATACCCTTAGATCTTTTAGATGATCTTTGTATGGCAACCCCCTCTTCCTTCCTATATATCTCTCTCTGTGGTGCTGCCATAGAAGTACAAACTTTGATTCCAAAATTTTTAGTTCCATCTCCTGGCATTATCCCACAAAGGTGCCTTCTCAGACGGGTGTATGAACCATGGTATTGTTTATTGCAATGGGGGCAATAAATTTAGTGGTTCCACCACCTTTCCCTCCTTCTTGCTTTTGAACATATTTCCACAAAGGATATTGGTCTTGTTTAGTTGGGGATTCTAGGTTCTCAGGGTCTCCACTCCCCACTTCCTCCTCAGCATAATCCTCCTCTTCAGGATTTTCTTCAGATCCACCATAACCCTCCTCTTCATCCTCCTCTTCTCTGATTTGTCTCTTTTCTTCTAGCACTCTCCAACACCATTATCACAAAGAAAGGAACCAACATGAGGAAAATTCCTAGCCATATAGCCATGATGGAAACAAGTTTCAAGTTTCTAGAATCTAGCCTGCAAAACAAATAGAAAAATGCCAAATGGGAATAGGAATTGCAACATAGGAAAAAAACAACTCATTTTAAAAGTTTTAAATCCAATAAAATGCAACATTCAAGCAAAATTCAAGTTTTCATTTTCAAACAATTTAACAATCTACAAATTCATCTTAGAAAATACAAAATTGGATTAGAAGGCCTACCTCTTTCTTGCAATTCTCCTGTCAGCCTTGCTCCTTGCTCTCCTGTCAGCTTTGCTCCTTGCTCTCCTGATTGCTGTCAACCAAACCTTGCGCTCTCGGCTCTCCTTCTCGCTCAATCTCAATTCTCAACTAACAAACAATAACTGACAATGAAACCCCCCCCCTTTTTATAAAAATCGAAATTTTTTCATAAAAAAAATTCCGCGCGGCGAGAGCGTTTCGGAAAGCGGAGGCGAACGCTCCCGAACGCTTTCCGCGCTTAAAAACGTCCTCCCCGAAGCGTTTTAACGTCGAAGCGTTTCCTGGAGCGCTCATTCGAACACTCCCCAACGCTCCCGAAAAACAGGAGCGTTTTTTTTCGTCGAAACGCGTCTCAAAAAACAGGAGCGTTGTGCTCCAACGCTCCGAAAACGCTTCCCACAGAAGCTGCTGAAGCGCGTCAGCTGCTCGAAACGTCTCCGCACGGAGCGAGCTTCCTAGCGGGAGCTAAGGGGGTACGAAGCTTCCCCGCAACCCCGGTTTGTTGGATATGTGCCATCCTAGACATAAAGAGGTACCGATCCTCCATCGCTTTCATCGGCTCCCTAGCTTTTCCACCTCACCGGCCAAATGAGAGGTATCTCCCCAAGAGTCCGGGACTCAATGGGTAGGATGCATACGGGGCACAGATCATGAGAGGTGAACCAACTCAACATCATAACGGTGGGGCAGAAGCACCACAAGGTTCGGCAAGCCTAGCCCCGTGTGTGCTTATAGCTCTGAGAAGCTATCCCCAAAGCCCCCAGAGCTCCCAAAGCTCATCATCTAAATGGACCCTCAACATAGGGTCGTTTCACGATTCCAAGATTCTCACAGAAGGTGAGGAACTTGACCTTCCCCAAGGGCTTTGTGAGATTATCCGCGACCTACTCATCAATTCCTATATGATTGAGCCTTATGGCGCCTCGCTATACCATATCTCGAATAAAGTGGTACCTGATATCAATATGCTTGCATTGATCGTGGAACACGGGATTCTCGGACAACCGAATCCCACCCTGGTTATCACAGAGTATCAAGGTGGTATCTAGCACATGCCCAATCAGTGCACTGAAGAGCTTTTGCAACCAAACTACTTCACAACATGCCATACTCGCTGCAATGTATTCGGCCTCCGCGGTGTTCAAAGCCATTGACTTCTGCTTTCTGCTCATCCATGATATCGAAGCAAAACCAAGTGTGAAGGAGCATCCAGATGTGCTCTTGCGATCCACCCTATGTCACAAGGTTTGCCGAATTTGAACAATTAGAACCTCAAGGCAAACTTAAAGACGAACCTCGAAGCCAAATTTTATAATTTTATAAAATAAAAATAAAAAAAGAGAAATAAAAGAACTAATAAAAAAAATAAAAAAAAAAGAAGAAAAAATATATATTTGGGGTTTGAGGTTAGAGTTAGGGCAATTTTTGTCAGTTGTTTTAAGGTTTAGGGATAAAACCATGGGCAGCATATGGTTTTCTCTTGTTCTGCTTCCCGCTAATTAGTTTCCCGCAGTGGCCACTGGTTTGTCTTTATTTACCATGGTTGTCGATAGATTTTCACAAGCCAACTTCAGCCTGAGTGTACTCATTCTATTGTGCTCAGTTTTGTATTCTCTGCAATTTCCTCAATTCAATTTCTAGACGTTGCTTGTCCCCGCCTCTCGGAGCGTGAAGTGAATAGTGGTTGTGATTTGTGACTCGTGCATGCTCATTACTATTCATATAACTTTATTGATTGATTTTGATATATATATATATATATATATATAAATAACTTAATGTCAACCTCATGCTAATCTCAATGAAAATTCGAATTTGACCGAACTTAATCATGCGAACTCAAATTCGAACCCGAACCATGTGCATCATCCATAATTACACCAACCAATCGACATCAGTATATCCATGGAGTGTCATGCTCCCGGCAGTGTATCTCAACCCATGGTTTATCGTGCCCCAAAGATATCTCAACAGATTCTTGGCTCCAATCCAGTGAAAGTGATGAGGCTCACGATATGTTGACTCAAAGCATTCACTGCAAAACATACGTCCGGACAAGTGTTCACTAAAAACATCAGGGCCCCCACGAGTTGACAATACTCAATAGGATTTGCTAGCACAGGCCCAACAGCGTTGCCACTCAACTTCTTAAAGTTGAGCTCCATCAATGTTGACGCGGACTTACAATCCACCATGCCAAATCTTACAAGAAGCTTCACAGTATATTTTCCTTGAGAAAGGAAAATCTCGACAGGTCTCTGGCAGACCTCCAGGCCTAGGAAGTAATGCATCAATCCTAGGTCCTTCATCTCGAACTCAGCAGCGAGCTCCCTCTTACACTGATGAATGACAAGGTCAGCACTTGTCAGGAAGAGGTTGTCCACATTCAACACCAGAATGAGAGGCTTTTCTCTATCAACCTTGAAGTAAAGGTTCAGATTAGCATTACTACGAGTGAAGCCCAACTTCATCAGGTAGAGCTATCTATCCTCTCGAACCAAGCTCTAGGTGCTCGCTTCGACCCATAGAGGGCTTTCTTCAACCTACAAACATGGGTGTCCCGATCTTGAACTTCGAACCCCAAAGGTTGCTCCACATACACCTCTTCCTTTATCGCACCATGCAGAAATGCGATCTTCACATCCATCTGATGAAGATTCCATCCTTGCATAGCAGCAAGGGCTATGATAGATTGGATGGTGGTATATTGGGCCACAGGTGCAAATATGTCATCATAGTCTACGCCTTCCTTTTGAGAGAAGCCACGGGCAATGAATCTTGCCTTGAATTTTTCAGCACTATCATTAGATCCATGCTTGATCTTATAGAGCCATTTCGAGGTGACAACTGCTTTGTCCTCCAGTCTTGGAACCACATCCCACACATCATTCTTCATAATGGACTCATAATCTTCGTGCATAGCACCCTTCTAGACTTCATGCTTTACGGCTTCTTCAAAAGATACAGGCTCAGATTGTACGATTGTACTCATGGTTGCTAGATACCCTTGGCATCTATTCGACTTCTTGGTTTCACGGAATGTCCCCTTTGGGGCCATATGATTCTCGGCATCCTCGAGAGTGTCCCCGAGCCATGATGGTCATTTCCTCATTGAAGGAGGCAAATCAATCGGGTCCATTGGTCCTCGACATCAGGCATCGTCTCATCCTTCAATTCTTCTTGATTTCCAGGCCTTGCTTCATGATCTTCCTCAGATCTCGGAAGATTGATTACTTTCCGCGGGGAAGCATCTTCGCCAAAGGTAACATTGTGGCACATCTCCACTTCCCTTTGACCAAGCACATAGAGTCTATAGGCCTTCGAAGTTTCTCTATAGCCCACAAACATCCCCTTCTTTCGAGAAGCATCCAGCTTGCTCCTCTTCTCCTTCGGCACATGAAAATAAACAGGGCATCCAAAAAGGCTAAAATGTGAGATGTCGGGTTTCTTACCAAAGAAAACCTCTTCGAGAGTTTTGGAGTCCAGAGCAGAATGCGAGCATCAGTTTTGAATGTACACAACAGTGTTCGAAGCTTCTCCCCACAGAAACTTCGGAAGACCTTGGTCACATAGCATGGCACGAGCAGCTTCCACAATGGTCATGTTCTTTCTTTCAGCAACGCTATTCTGCTCAAGAGTATAGACAGTTGTGGTCTCCCTCTTGATGCCAGCTTCTCTGGATCTTCTTCAAATCAGGTGCATAGTACATCTTGCAAGTGGAGGACTTGACCTTTCACGGGATATGTGGCATTATCTCCAAAGATAATTTTTAGATTAAAATCCTTTTCAACCATGTCAGAAAGTGCTTCCTTGAACCCAGTGTTGTGCCTTGAGGCACCACTATCTATCAACCAAACATCCATAGTGTCGGGTGGAGATGCAGCAGAGAGGGTAGATACAAGAATGAATTCATTCCTTTTATCATCAACAACATTTGATTCCTCATATCTGGAATTTACCGACCTTTTGTAAGGTTGCCCATTTCCACCAGAGGGAGCCTTCCTTTTTCCCTTGAACCTGTTGTTCCTTTGATTGCCATTCCTCCAGTTGTTGTTGTTGTCATCATCATCAGGAGAATCCTTCTTGAAAGGGCATTCTCTAGCATAGTGGTCGGTCATGTGACACATGTAACATTTACCTTTCTTCCCTTGGGCCCTTGCTCTTCCTTTGTTCCTTGGACCACCAAAGTTCTTCTTCTTAGCACGAGTAGTGAAGGCAGCGTTTCCTTCATTTCAATATTCATTCATCCTTGTCTCTTCTTGTACGCATCTCGATAGTACTTCGTCAAAATCACGATGACATTGTTATTGAGAATGGTAGTGTTGAATACATGCCATTCGGATGAGAGACCTCCAAGTGCGGTGAGAACAATCTCTCGATCAGCTATTGTCTCCCCAATAGCCAGAAGATTATTCCTGATTTCTGTCAGCTTCAGAAAATATGATTGAACGGATTCATCCATGCCTTTCTTCTGATTCTTCAGTTGATTCTTAAAGAATAGGACTTGATTTGCATTGTTGGCCTTGAACATGTTGACCAACTTATCATACATCTCCTTGGATGTGCCCAGCTCAGAGATGTAGGCAACTAGACTCTTATGGATTGAGTATCTGATCATTAGCTTTGCTTTGATTTCCCCCATCTTATACTTTGACTTGGTGGCAACAGGTGTAGTGGATAGAGGCTCTTGGATTTTACCCTGCACATAGTCCATAACATCTTGGTCTTCCAACATAAGATCCAATGTCATCTTCTAGGCATGGAAGTCTTCCTTCCCAGTCAATTTGTCATCGACTTTAAAGCCATTGCAGTTTGAGGTACCCATGCTCTTCTTCGGTGATTGCTACAAACTTGGGTTTTGTCTTCACCTCAGCTCTGATACCATGTAAATTTTTGTAGATGTTCTATGCTTGATGCAACTTTACTTTTTATCCCCAATATCAACCAGCAATCACATAAACAAGAAAGTAAAATGTTGATAGAACATACCAGTAGATCGACAGAAGACAAGCCAAAAATATATAAGTGTGTTGGTGCGTTACGGCGGTCAATGGGATGCTTCAACCAGCAAAGTCTCAATATGGTCAGCCAACCAGAAGTGTCACACAACCCTCTCGGATAGCAAGATCAGCCAACCCAAAGTCAATGAAAGTCAACGTCCAACCTCGATTTTTGTGCTAATAAATGCGGACTGCAAAAATCGAAATTTTGGGACAGATTTGGGTCAGCTTGAAACTTTGACGGTTGACCATGTGTTGACCAAAGTCAACGCTAGTCAACTCTGCACTGAAAACCCTAGGTCGAAAACAAAAATTTCTCTTTGTTGTGTTTTCCCACATGTGGATGAAGAAGAGCCTCCAAGTGACCGAACCAATCAGATGATGAGAGAGAATATGTGAGGATTGATGAGTGAAAATGACCTCCAACGTTGACCTATTTATATCCATCAATGAAGGTGTGTGACACAACTGTTAGGGCTTCAAGCCTACATTTCATTTCAAACCGACTTGCCCATATTTTGAATAAATTCAAAATAAATGTTCTGCTCATCGAATCAAGATGATCTTTAGATCGATCTTGCACCTCTCTGAAGGAGGAATCCAATAAAAATATTGGCATCTTCATCTGAGCATCACAACATGGAGTTTGGACCTAGTTGTCCAAAATTAACAAGGATCCTAGCCAAGCCTAGAAAGCTTTAATGAAAAAAGGAGGCAGATATGGCACTGAGGAGGTTTTTGTATTGTTGTCACCTAAAGCGTATACCTAAGGCACAACGCTAAGAAGAAGGGTTGTCACTCTAAATCCCTATTCACTCCGTTTAGACTCTCTCCTAGCTAAGTCTAGGAGTGTAGCCCCTAACAATGATAAATAAGGAAAACTTCTTTGAAAAAAAAGTCTAGGAGATTAAGAGCAAGAAATTTATTATTAGTGTAACTTGATAATTAATTAAAGCAAATGTGAGATTTTATAAGCAATGTATATTAAGATAAATGCAATTGGGATCAATGAGGCAGATATAAAAGATAAATGTAACAAACCAGTGCCTTTACAATGCTGAATGCAAAATTTAGAAACTTGCAATAAATAGATACTCAAAGTTACAATTACAATAATGTTGCAAGAAGAATTGGCACAAAAATTTAAAGACCAAGATAACCAAATATATGAGCTATTAGCCTTAAAAGATGATATTTCCAGATACAATAAACTTGCAAATTATAGATTTAGCCCACAAGTCCAATCACCAATGATAAAAAAGTAATGAAAGCAAAATCTAAGCCAATGTGAAATGTAAAATCTTGGTCGATTTTAATTACGATGCCTAATTTAGATGAATCCTTCCTCCTAGTTGTTTTGAGGCTAGTCTCTAGAGTAGGTTGTCGGATGGAAGTCAACAAGAAGCAAGCAAAGGCTTCATTAACGATTCAATGTAAAGATGTAAACCACTTGTAACCAAACTTTATTGAGATATGAACTTAGCTCACAAGGCTACAAGATTTCCAATGGCAACTCAATGAAGCAAACCTAAGATCTCTTAATGAAACAATGTTAACGATAACAAATTCAAGAGTCTTTAGCTATAGCGTTTATTCAAGCATTCTTCACTTATAAGATATAGAGAATAGGACAAAGTGAAATTTAATGATATCAACACAAATAACTAAAAGACAAGGAGATTTCTAACAGTGATTTTCAAAATGATGAAATGCAAGAAAAAGATTTAACTATGTAATGCAAATGAAGTTAGAATGCAAATGTAAGTTAGTGGGCAAAAATGAGTTAGTATGGTAGTTCTCCTTTTGAAATAAGGAGATGGAGGATGCCAAGGGATATAAGTCCCAAGCTCCCCAAAAGAAAGATTTATATTTTATTATCAGAATTGCATCGGAAGGAAGCCCTTCAAGAGAGGAAGGAAGGACTCCTCAAAACTTAAAGAGAGATTGCAATGACTAGGGATTTTGGATGCAATTCTCTCCTCAAGCTTACAAAATTGATCCCTTAATGATTAAAACACTTTAAGGAACAATGGATTAGATCCACCTGCGAAATTTTATTAGAGAAATCCCCAAACCAAATTTAATCCTCCTCCTAAGATCTGCAAAAATTAAACAAAACCCCAAATGATATATACAAAAAAATGAACAAAGGTTAGATAAAAATTATTTACAAAATTAATCTACAATATTAACAATAAACTAGATCAAGAGGAAGATGAGTCCAATTCCATTCCCTTGTCTAGTGATTAATAGCTCTAATTGGTAGATCTATCAATTGCAGCACAAAGAAATTCAAACAGATAAGAGAAAAAATATTTGTTTATGGTGAGCAATGGCCAAATCTCTGCAAAACAAATCGTTAGATAAGTCTTGAAGTTTAACACAATGGACTCATAAGCTTTCTTGTCTTGGGAGTTGGCTAGTCCAACCAAAGACTTCCCCTCACGACCAAGATCTGAACACCATAAAATTTTGTACACAATCAAGATCAAGTTATTATATCACTAGAGCCTAGATTACAAAATAAATCTCAAGATCTAGAGATACCTGCTAGATCAATCAACATAAAATGCTTCTTTAAGCCCAATAACTAATGCAAGATACCTATGCAAATAGTTAATCCAACAACTAGCTAATGAAATAAAACTTGTAAAAAAATAATTTCAGTACCACAAGAAGCAAAAGAGTAACACCACCACGAATAAACCCCAAAGACTTCTTTATTATTTCCAAAAAAATATTACAACGATGGAGCTTGATTCAAACGTTATTTACAAAATTTTCAGTATCAAATGAGGAGCTAATAGCTTCTTTATATAGAAAATAGATAGATCTAGATCCCCCTACAAGTGGAAAAGAACTAGGTCCAAGAAGTTGCACATTTTTTACCAAATCCTAGATGATAACAACTACTTGGTGCTTGGTCCATGCCAAAAACAAATCTCCTCCTTTGATCTTGATGAAGAAATTCGAATTCCATAATAATTCCCTTTTTCCCAGGTCCAAAAAATATTATTTTGACCTTTTTTCCTCAAAAAATCATTTTTGACCTAATTATCATGGTCCATAAGCTCATTTTTTATTAAAAATTTGATTTTTTCCTTACTAAAGTTCCTTGGAAATTGGACTTCTTTTGGACCCACAAATTTTCTTCAACTAACTGGACCCTGAAAATATAATTTTCTTAAAAAATTAATTAATTTTTGGTCCCAAAGAATTTCTTGTGATTTTTTTGGCGTAGAATTGGGTTTTTCAATTTAATTCTTCCTTGGAAATGACCACTTTTTCCAAAATTCGTTTTTCCAATTGGAGAAAAATTTATTTTGTCTCAATTTTAAATTTTTGACTATTTTTTGGCTAATATTTTTGCCAGAAAACCAAAAATTAAAAATAAATATTTTGTTACTCAAGATTAATTAATTTTTTGGCTTAGGATTTTAATTTAATTTAGCCAGAAAATATAATTAATTGACACTAAACGATATTAATAAATTTTCCACCCTAAAATATTTTAGCCATGTTGTCTAAATATGAGGGGCCATGCACCAAAATATCTCTGCATCAAGATATTACAATTAATTCAACCCTTGAAAGGGGAAAACACCTTTAGACATAGCACCTTAATAATTTACCGGATTTTGCGACCAGACCAAGTGTGTTTGTAATAAAATAATTTAGCCAAATGTGCTTAAATTATTCGCAAACATACTTTTACAAAAGATTCGATATAACAGTGTAACTCACCTAAGACCTTGGCAATGAATTCTACCCTAGCTTTGGGGTTTAAGTTGGAAGAAAAACTTTGTCAATTATCCATGTTTAGAAACACACATAATTCGGTGAGGCTAAAAACTTCATAGGATGAAATCCTTTGCCAAAATCAAAGGCTTACCTAGGAGTTGTTACATAAATAAATGGTCATACCATTAAAGAATGTAACTAGGTTCAAACTTCATAATTATATTTGAGTCATAATGAAATGTATTTATCAAAAGAAAGTAAAAGGAATTTTTACAATTATTATTATGACTTATTAATGCATGGGTTTCATACTTGGGTCATCAGGTTTTGGATAAAAGTCCCCATTGAGGACTTCTAGGTTTTATCTGGAGTCATTAGAGTCATTGTCCATTTTATGAGACCCTTCTTGGTCTTTTGAAATCATGTAAAAAGAATTATTATTGAGCCAAATAAGTCATTTGTCACCTCCAAATCAAGTCGTCCCCTACATGATCAAGTCTCCCTACATTAGGGTGATTTGACCCGCAGAGGAGCTACAAATGAAGTGCATTTCGATTCATTTGAAGGTCATCACTCACACAAGTTCAATATCCAAGAAGAGGAAGCAAGAAAGTGCGAAGATGAAGAAGAATTGCAGAAAAGGACAAGCTCAAAATTTATTGGTCATCTCTCTCTCACTTGTGTGAATTTACTGGCCTATTGTTGGAAGGTCGCAGTCTCTACTCCTACATCACGATCGACGTTTCAACTACTATATCAAGATCAAAGTTTCTACTACTGCATCAAGGTCAAAGATTTGTTGTTGCTTCTAGGTCGAAGTGTTGCAGCTTCAATGTTGAGATTTTGTTGTTGCTTCAAAGTCGAAGTATTGTTGCTTCTAAGTTGAAGTTCTCTTGCTACAAGGTCAAAGTTCTATTGCTACAAGGTCGAAGTTCTAGGTCAAAGTTGTTGCTGGAAGGTTATCATCTACAAAAGAAGGGAAGGGCTGACTTGGTAATTGGAGGAAGTTTGTGTGCAGGTCAAAGAGTCTTGGTTTATCTGGTGAAACTATTAAAGGAAGAGTTGTTGACTAGGTTTTCCCCTAGATAGGGGTTTTGACCTAGCGGTCTGCCTACATCTGGTCTCTTTGATCTTCGTGCTATGGTTTTGATAATTGCTTGATGAACTAAGATAAAAGAAGAATACAAGAAAGTTAATAAGAACATAAAAATATCATAAGTAATTATCAAGATAAAGAAAATCTTTCTGCCTTTCTAATTTTCCACACATACTAGCATCATTTACAATAAACTCGTAGAAATTGAGTTTACAACTCTGATAAACTGACGAATGATGATGATGAACCTTGGATATCTGACTACTCGAACATGATGGAATTCCTTTGCAAAAAAGTGTATTGCTATAGGGTAGTTGACACGAAGTGGCCAACGAGTATCATGATAGCCTCCCATTAAACTATGCAAAGTCACCCTCATTTTAGCCCATGGTAGACGAAACTGCATGCGCTAGCCCAGGCTACAAAGCACCTTCCTATAACTCACATAGGGAGAAAGACCTTAATGAGGAGTTTGAATCTATCAAGGCACGGTTGGACAATTGGAAGACCATTGGGTGTGCAATTATGTCAAATGGGTGGATAGATCACAGGGGTAGAACAATCATCAACTTTATTGTCACATGTTCTAAATGAACCATGTTCCAAAAGTCCATTGATGCATCTTCCAATGTAAAGGACGCAAATCTGATTTTTTCAATGTTGTCAAAGGTTACAAAGAAAGTTCAGGTACAAAATGTTGTCCAAATAATCACAGAAAATGTTCCAAATTATGTGGCAACCGAAAGAATTTTATCCAAAAAATATGCTACCATTTTTTGGAGCCCATGTCTTGCCCATTGCATAGACCTAATTTTAGATGGACATCAGAAAGTTGTCGTGCGTGGAAAATGTTATAAATTGCAAACAAATAAGCAAGTGCATTTATAACCATGCTTGGGCGTGTTATCACTGAAAATACCTCCTCATCAACTCAGAGGAGTGCTAAAGAATGTAACTAGTGTAGGTCTTCATAATTGTCTTTGATTCATAATGTAATATATTTGTCAAAAGAAAGAAAAAGAAATTTTATTATAAAAGAAATTGACTTACTGAAGCATGGGTTTCATGCTTGGGTCAATGGTTCTTAGGTCAAAGCCTCCATTGTAGGCTTCTAGGGTTTATGTCAAGTATCCTTGTCCCTATCATGATGTAAAAGATCCTTCTTGGGCTTCATCTATCAAGAAAGAACCTTTTTTTAATGTAAAATTGGTATTTTTTATGTCCTCCACCAAGTCGGCCTCATCAAGGGAATTCGACCTCACACAAACACTATATAAAGGCAACAATTCGACTCATTTGGTACACACTCACTCAACAAGTTCAATCTGCAGTTGTTGGAGGTAGAAAAAGATAGTGAAGATGTTGGAGAAGGATTGAAGCTGGAAGAGCAAAGTCGAGTTCTTAGGAAATCTATCTCTCACACATGCAATGTTCTAGATTGTTGTTCGGCCAAAATTCTAAAGTTGTTGGGGGTTGAAACTCTTGGTTGTTGTTGGGCCGAAATTCTGAAGTTGTTGGGGGTCAAAGTTTTGGGTTGTTGTTGGGTTGTAGCTGTTGGACAAGAAGAGACTACTGAAGTTTGTTGAATCATATTGGAAGGCTGACCTAGGGGAGGAGGAAGGTATTTTGGCTCTCAAGTCTTGGGCTATCTCAATTTGATTTACTAGTACATGAGTTTGACTAGGTTTTCCCCTATAGGGGAATTTCAGCCCTGGTTGAGTGCCTACATCTGATATTGTTGATCTTCGTGTTTTGTTTTGGTGATTGCTTGATGAAACAAAGATAAAGCAAGAACATATGAAAGTTAATACGAACACAAAGATATCACAAGTAATTAGCAACATAAGAAAATATTTCTGCCTTTCCGATTTTCTAACAAGGAGATCATTGTCTCTTTCGCTGAAGTTAGCCTCTTTCTCTGCCCTATTTATGATTGTAACGCACCCTTAGTACTCAGCAGAGTGTGTTATAATGTTGGTCACCTCTTATCCAACTTGCATTACCCTAGTTTGTAATGCTTTGTTTCTTCATCTAGCCCGCATTACCAGAATCTCACCCATGCACGAGCAAAAAGCTTGGAGTTAACTCATTGTGACACGTTCGTTCACATAAGGAAACTAAAACACAATGGAATTTGATCGCATCGACCTCATCTATAGCCTTTTCCTATTAAAAAAAAGCACTATAAAGCGGCTTAAAGCATTTGACAAGAGGAAACATCACCCACTCCAAAGCTTTTGCCCAATTTGCACTTTAGTGAAACTAACAATGTTCATAGCCACCATATGCCTATAAATTGAGAGCTTGGCCATTGCAAATGTTGAGAAATCTATTAGGGCAATGATTAGAGTGATTTCTCTTTTATTAACAACTGCTTGTGATGTTTTTTTACTTTTCTTACTTATTTAGCTTCTTTGCTTATTATTATGTTTGTGTATCATCAAACAGCTACCAAAACAAGAAGAACAAGAACACAAAATATAAGTTGCAAGCCAGGGCCAAAACCTCTCAACTTGAGACGAAAACCCGCAAATCTCTTCTCTTCATATAGATTCTTCAATTGACGAATTCCAAGACCTCTAGAACAAGATCCATACCATCCAAGACCAAGTCCAACCCTTCCAGATGATGTGCTTCCTCTATCCAAGTCAAACCCATTCAAATCTCTTCCAGTAGCACAACTTCGACCTGCATCTGCAAAATTTTAGCGTCTACTATAGGGCTCACCACACATTTCAGCTTATTTTGGCCTCCCAAGGCTTCCTCAGACCTTCGCTTGGATTTTCTCTTCCTTCTAAGGCTTGAGGATAGCTTATTGTGAATTTTGTTGACCTTCTTTCCCTTCCTTCTTCAAGATCGATCATACAGAAGAAAACCCTAGACCAACTGCAAAAACCCTAGCCATCCTTCACATTTGTGAGAGAGAAATAGCCCAAAGACGAGATTCCTCCGTCCTCTTCCTTCTTCGCTACCTCCTTCTTCTTTCTTTTTCACTTGAATGAGTGAGTGATGAATGTGTTGCAAAGAGGTCGAGTTTCCTCCTTTATATAGGCTTCTCAAGGTGGATGTAGCTCCTCAAATTAGGTTGACTTGGTCTTGATGGGTATTTTGACACTTTCAATGACAGAATTAATTTTCTTCACAAGATACATTGTGTCTGATGGGGTCTTCAAATTATGACAATGACTCTTTTGACTTCTTGACCTAGGACAAACCCTAGAAGCACTCAATGGGTGCTTGACCTATAAAATAAAATACCTTGAGCATGAAACCCATGCTCCAAAAATAATAATAATAATTTTTCTTTCATTTTACAATATACAAGATTCAAAAGTACATTTCATATTTATGAAGAGCGAATCTAGTTACACATTTTTCAATAGGGAAAGGGATCGAAATTCATAGCATTGTTACGTTGTCAACATCATCATTGAGAGAGAGTATTGGAGCTACAATCTAGGAGGTCATGTTGCAACCTCAACACTTGGTTGTAAACTTCCTTCTTCTCATTAATATATCGATCGATTGTTCTTCCTTCTAGAATATTGTTTAATGATCATTTAAATTATGTTTAACTAATGATTGTTTTGATGTTTGGCTTATAATGGTTTATTCAGTAATGCTTAGTTGCTTATTCACTACGTTTTTGATATGTAAGATTATTATGTTGTGAAAGATTTAGTTTGTTTTCCTTTGTTTGCAAGATAAGCCTTTCAAGCTAGCTAGGAGCACTTCCCAGCTACACTGACAACTCCAACTCATCTATACGAAAAGACAAGCAGGTTCTTCCTTAGCATTACCTTGTCAATCTTGCTTTATTTCTTGCATTGTTGAATGGGTAATGTCTTAGGATAGTCAAATCCCTTATCTTGTATGTCTCAGGTTTCTGGGAAAACTTGAGAGGATCATTGTTTGTTCATCTGACCAAATATTCCCTACAATCGGCTGTCGAGTCTTTTGAGAGAATTCACAGAGGGTGAGCTTTGTCGGTCGACTGTTACATGGTTTGCCACTAATTTCCTCTCAATCCAAAGCATTTTGAATGAGTAACAAATTTTGAGACAGATGTTTTGTAGCTAACAATGGCTATTTTGGAAAGATTGCACAAAATCAAAATGCCATGGTTATCAAGGTGTTTGTCTTCAAAGAGGACTTGTTGGAGGAATTCACTGAGATTGTTAGCATAATCGAGCCCCTTGTGCAAGTCTTGACGATCATGGATGGAAACAAGCCTCCAACGGGCCACATTTACGAGGTCATGGACAACAATAAAGGGGCCATAAAGACTTTTTATAGCGGAGATTCATCCAAATATCTCCCAATATGGGAAATTATTGATTTCAGGTGGGACAGACAACTACATTTATCGTTGCATGGAGCGGGAGCATATCTAAATCCAAGCATATTCTATAATGAGGGGTCTAATATTCAAAAAGATCTTGAGGTGATGAGAGATGTCATAATCATGGTTGTGAGGGAGCGACCCCCCCTGAACCCACTCCCAAAGCGCGCTAAGCTCGGGAGTAGATTGGGAGCAACATCAGGGCGCACTCCCTCAAAGAAAAAAATTCTCTAGTTTTTCGGGTGCGAACAAGGGAGTGCTCGAGGAGCGTTCACTCACTAACCACTCCCATTTGCTCTCGAAGCAAATTTTTTTAGGCGAGAGCAATCGAGGAGTGATCTCTCCTGCCAAAAAATATTCACTCCCTGTGGGAAACAAACGCGTAGCGGCGGCGAGGCTTTGGAGGGAGGGGAGGAGCCAAAAGGAAAAAAAAAAAGAAAAAAAAAAGTGCCCCTCCCTTCCCATAATGTACCATTTGCATATTGAGAGAGCAAGAGAGGGCTTTTGGAATTGGAGCTTGAGTTGAGGAGGAAGATTGATAAGGTTGCTTGGGAACTTTAGGAACTTGAGATTGAAGGTCAAAGAGGTAGGATCTAGACACTAATCTAACATTTGTGTTTTTTATGTTCATTGTTAAATGAAAATGTTCTCTTCTCTCTTTCAAGTTCCATTCCTCCATTTTATTGCAGGCAAGAAACTATAACTCCACCAAAGTTCAAAGAATCAAAACCTCAAACATCATGGCTATATGGCTTGGCATTCTCTTGATGTTAGTTCCTTCTTCTATTATTATGATGTTGGAGAGTAGAAGGAGGAGGGTTGATGAAGGGGATGAAGAAGTGGGTAGTGGTGGATTTCAAAATCTTGGAAAGGAGTAGTGCCTTGGTGAGAAGGAGGAGGAGAGTGGAGATGATGAGGGAACAAAAACCAAATCAGACCAAAACCCCATTGTGGAAATATGTTTCTAGGCTTGAAGGAGGGAAAAGGGGGTTTGCATGCCTACATTGCAAAAAGACTTACACAAGTTCATACACCCATGCCAGAAAGCATCTTTATGGGAAAATTCCATGGGATGGAAATAAACAAATAGGAATCAAAACTTGTGGAAGTGTGTCACAACATCAACGAGCCAAATACATAAGGGAACAGGAGGAAGGCCAATACAAATCGAAAAGATCAAAGGGTGACTTTGAAGATGACATCACTAGCCCACAATCACATAGACTAAGAACTCCATCAGTGTCCTCCCATGGCAGTGGATATGGAGGCTTAGGAACAAACATCCCTTTAAGGCATAGAACCATATCAGCTTTCGTTGACGAATGGTGTAGGAATGAAGTGGATTCAAAAATTTATTGGTTTCTCGATGCATGTGGGATCCCATTCAATGTTCTTCGCTCACCTTAAATAGTTTTCGCCATTAATGATGCCCCCAAAGAATACAAGAGCCCTATAGGTATGACAAGGCTAGAAACATGGGACTTGATCATGAAAAAGCAAAAGTAGCACATGCTTTGGGTAAAATGACAAGTTCATGGAATGACCATGGGGTATCCATTGTATTTGATGGCTAGAAAAATGTAAAAGGAAAGCTATTGATAAGTGTTCTTATTGTGTCTACTAATGGTGCAGAGTTCCTTTCAACATTAGATTACTCAGAAAAGTTCAACACTGCCATCAACATTGCAAAACCATTACTTCAAACAATTGAAAGAATTGGGCCATACAATGTCATCCAAGTCATCACTGATAATGCTTCTAATTGTAAGGCAACGAGAAAAATTATTGAAGATAGATACCCCAACATATTTTGGTCTGGTTGTTTGGTTCACACAAAGAACCTTTTGATGCATGATATTATTGAGAACAAACAACCTCTATACAGATGGATTGGCGATTTGTACAAGAGAGGTAAGAGAATGATAAAATTTATTACCAATCAGAGCAACACCCATGGGTTTTCAACAGTCGCTCAAGTTTGGAGTTGTTGAAGACTATGAAGACTGCATTTTCTAGCTATTACCTCACCTTCAGACGCCTTTTGAAGGTAAGAGAGTCAATGGCTAACATGGTATCAAGTCAACACTGACAGGTATTAAAGGGCAGGGCTCCAACCACAGTTGACAAGCAAGCTTTTGAAGAGGTAGAGGACATCGCCCTTGATGGTTTGTTTTGGGCACGTGTGAGGGAAGTTTTGGAATTCACCAAGCCCATTTATAACATGATTTGTTTTCCTGATACAGATGCACTAGTGATTGGGGAGGTGTACGAGCGGAGATGGATAACATGTTGGAAAAATAAGTACTTCTACAGAGAGGTGTCGGAGCACCTATAGCTTCATCCACAATGTGAGAAAAAAAACAGACTCAATAAAAATTAGGCAGAAAACTTGGTTTATGTGCACTACAACTTGAGGTTTTTGAGTCATTATTATGATCGGGCCCACGATGATACATCATATACAACTTGGGACAACAACCAATATGGTGCTCTAGATATAGAAGAATTGGAAACAAAACTTTTGAAATATAGTGAATAAGCAACAACCACCATGCCACCCCCATCATCCAGTAGCAGTGCTCGAGTTCCACAATCATTTTCCTTGTTGTCGCCACCTCCATCTACATCCTACATCCTCACATGGAGGTCATGTGCCTTTTGGCTCTTGTCGTCTGACTATGGGGGAGGAGGTGCCCAGTAGACCACCATGACCTTCTCAGAAAGTAGACATTTCTCGTGGTAGCAAGAGGCCCAACCATTAGCAATAGATAATAGATTTACTTTTCTTTTCTAATTTCTAGTAGTTTTTATATTTGTTGACTCTTTCATATTTATTATGATATTTTTTGCAAGTTTGAAGTTTAAAGTTGGAAATTATAACTCATTGTTAATGAATTATGAATATGACGCTTCGTGAAAGTTGAGAGTTGAAACATTTCATTTCATGTTAGATATTCTTTATTATCGTTTGGTTACTTGGTAATGGCAACGGTTACAAGTACAAGTTATAACTTTAGTGATCAATGATGATAAATGTTATATATTGAATTTTGAAAGCTTGAAACTTCAATATTAATGAATCATGAAACTTGATATGTTGTATGTTACTAACTCATGGACGTGGTTGGTGAAGATTATAACTTCTAGATGATTGATGTTATATGGGTCAATCCATGTTTTTATGCTTTATATATCTAATTCATCATTCTAAATGTTTTTTTTGACATATATGCATCAAAATATATAAAACTTCACTCCCGAACCGGGAAATTTTGAAATTGTCGCTCCCCGCTCCCGCTCCCAAGTAACCTTGGTCATAATATGCATTGAGAGGATGTTCCTGAGCCATGAAATTCAAGACAAAATCCGTTTGCAACAAGACATGTACAAGGAAGCATCTGGCATGTTTGGATTTAGCTCAACCATACGGCTCAAGGAAAAGAAAATGCAATGAAAGATTCAAATTTTAAATTATATAAATTCTTTAAGTTTGGCATTGCAATTTGCAACACTATAAACTTTTTTGTTGTTTTTTACAGCCAATTGTTGGATAGATTGTGGCACTGAGGCACCAGAATTGCAAGAATTTCCAATGAGAGTTTTAAGCCAACCTTACAATGCTTCAAGATGTGAGCACCATTGGTCAATGTTTGAGCACATCCATGGCAAAAAGCGTAACAGGTTGGAGCATGAGCGGTTGCAAAAGTGTGTCTACATCTATTACAAACATCAGCTACTCACTAAACAAATGTGTCTGAAGGATTTAGATCCAATTACATTGGATAACACTGATCTAGAGTCTGAATGGGTTATGGAGTTCCTACTAATGATTTGAGTTGGCTTGATGAGGAGATACAAGATCCCTCTGGTCTGCCATTTTCTCAAATGGAAACTCCAAACACCCCCGCCTCAAAGTTGTTGTTTGAGCCCATTGATGTTGGCACTAGCTCCTCGAGAGCTTATTATAGTGGTCCTCAGGCTGATGCATGAGGCATGATATTGCACATCGAGACATCATCTATTTTTGGTTTTCTAATTATGTTATGATACATGGAGAACTTGCAAGTTGTTACCATATGTGCTTTTGTTTATGAAATCATTTTTTTGGTTTGCCTTTAAAAATTTTGAATACAAATCTCAATTGTGTTATGTTATAACTTATATGATCATATTTTATGAGATGATGCTATGGATTCTTGTGTAAACCATGGCTTTATAACTTGCATGTGTTGAAGCTGCCATTAATTTATCTTTTATGTAAGAAAAATGATATATTTTTTAGTTTCTGGCTATTTGTCGAGTCTATCATGAGTCGGCAAGTGATATGCCAACGAAGTATTTGTCAAGTATGAGTCAAGGACGAGTGGGGGACTTGGTTTGATTGATGTTGCCACCTAGGGTAGTATTATTGCGGCCAAGAGTATGGTGAGGTGTCCAGAGGGTTCATCCTATTAGAATGGCATCAAATGATGCTTTCTAAACATACAAGTAAGGTTTGAGGGGCTCTTGGTTTATGCAATATTATCTCCTCACCCCATTTGTTTCAAGTATCAAGCTTGTTCATCTTAGGAGCATACATTCAACTTGGAAAGTTATTGTATGTCTAGTCCCATAGCATTGGTAACACAGTAGGGAAGAATGGGATTTGCCTTGTAGTCTCATTTGGAGCTAGGAAGTTCAAGGTGCATGTCTTGCAAAGAACTTAGAAGCCTAGCTTCCATGAATGCAACGTAACTAGGAAGGGCAATTTATCCAGGGGATATATACAAGATTTTGTCGCATGATTATGGAAGGATAAGCATTCTCTTGCTTAGGAATATGGTTTGATTTCCCCTGATTGCCCTGTAATTATGAAATTGAGAAACCTTATTCCAGTGTCTAAATTATTTTAAACGAATATCATAATGCCTAGGTCATTTTGGACAGATTGGGGGTGGTGAGTTGGTTGACCACTTCACCAAGGTCATTCTGGAATCAGATCATCTATCTTCAATGCTTTATCAAAAACATCTATTATACCAAATACTCAATGCAAAATAAGTGTCCGCCAATTTGATGGATAGATGGGTGTGCAAACTCCAATATTGCTCGGTCCATTCAACTTTCCTACAAGCCAAGGGTTTTTCATTAGTTAGTGATGCATATATGGATCCCATCCATTGCCCAATTCACCAAGAGTGGGAATTTTTATTGTCTATCATGCTTATGGTACGCTCATTTTTTGGGAGCTCAATACGCTTGGAACAGATCAAGTGAGTTAAGGAATGTGGGAATTTATAAATGGATATGTTGCACTTGATGGACCACATTACAACCCATCTGTAGACATACCCATGAAAACTCAAAACCATGGGATCATTTTGCCAAAGCTCGGATAGTATATTAGCTTTTGAAGCTTATTTTTGGTGATGTTAATACCCTTTCGTCAAAGGCTTTATTGAGCAGGATGATCTGCAATGTGGTCAAACAGTTATGTATGCCTTTTATCTGTGGTTTCAAACGGTCCCTACAAATTTCTATATTTTTTTCTTTTCTTTGGATAGAGGAACATTGTTTTGTATCCCCAAAAACCCTATATGCCAGATTTAGCATTCCATTGTCATTTTGCATTTTGTTCCCCCTTACTCATGTCTGATAACATAAGCCTACACAATGTATTGGTTCTAAAATCGCAAGTATCACTTGTATAGACAGGTAACACGTTATTTACTACCAACATCAATACAAATACCACTAGCAATGGTTAAGGCCTATAAGCCTTTTTGAGATTAACAGTTGCTATCATTTTTTTTCTCGTTATTGCAGGCAATTTTTGCACTTTCAATCATTGCTAACAACCATGGATCATGCATATATGCCAAATTGGCAAACAATAAATATTTTCCAAGCCAAGAAACATATTTTAATAAGAAAACAATTAGCCAAAATAGAGAAACTAAAACATACCCAATAGATAAAACTTTTCAACAAACTAAACAATAAAGAATTCCCTGTCTAAATACAAATATTTTGACCTCATCTATGCATACAAGGTTACATTGGATATTCCAATACATAACTGAAAGTTGGATCAAGCTAAAACAAATTGCATTTCCAACTAATACAGTATGCTTCAAGCCATGAAACTTATAACAATTAAACAAGTAGCAACGTACTTTTCCCCTTCAAAATGGTCGTACCCGTGATAAACACACTTCGCAAAAAAAATTTACATGAGGCAGACACCATTCATTGTAAAAACCATGTATGGAAGACATCCCAGCACATTCAAAAGATTAAAAATTTAAACAAACTGAAAGGCATCCTGCTTTGATACTGGATGTAGCTCTGATGGGACACTACAAAGATAACACTTCAAAATTTCATAGCTTCTTGTCCAATTCATCAATTCTAATGTCAAACCTATACAAAATAAAATACAACTTAGATCTCACATGAATCTTGAAAAAAACAGATAAACTTCAGAACACTAATAAAGCATGTTTTAAGTATGACAATGGATAGAGGCATCTAGTCTTTGTTTTTTTCTTAAGAACAAACATAAGCAAACCTTGTAAATTTCGTTCACATGTATCATTGGATTGGTTATCAAAAACATGGATTATTAACAGAATATAAATTGTCAAACATACCGCCAGATGAACAATAGGAGAAGATGTTGGCAGTAATTTTGCTGCTCGGAGTTCTGGGCACTTTGCTTTGTCAAAGCCTGTTACTTCTCCCCAACAAAAGTATTCATAAACATCAGCATCACCAGCTGAAGCAAAACGAGCAGCAACTAGAGGAAGAGGTGGTGAGGATATCCGCCCAACAGACCCAACAGGCAACATCAATTTTCCAGAAGAATTCTCCTTCCCACGCGACCCCTCTCTAACTTCCTCCAACACACTGCGTTTGAAAAGATGCCGAGAACATGGCCAATTGGATAATGAAAGTCCACCCCCTAGTTGGTAAAAAATAAACTTAAGCTACAAAGTCAAGCTGATTACTGTTTCTGAAGTATTGATCCATGAGAAACAAACACTAACTAGGAAATAAGACACGGTTAGAACACCAATTGTTGATGGTTAGACAAGAACATGCATTATTAACAAACTGCCGAGGGTCAGATTCCCTAACTCAAAATACACATCCATAACCAATTACACTACACTTTTGTTCTATCCACAATACCTCAGCAGGTAGAACAAAATTCTTCACAATTAGATCAAAAAGCTAGATACCATCCTCCAAAACTTCATATTTACTATTACAATCAGCAATTACAAAGTAAAAATTACTACATAATCTTGTAGTTTATCTTAATTGCAAGAAATGGGAAAACTGAATATTGAGCATCATAACTATTATAAAGAATTGACTTCCTCTATAGATAGTTCTTTGTTCTGATGAATTTATTTAGTATTATCCACTAAAATTGAGAAAGAGGATGCTCACTGTTCTCAATGCACTGATAGCCCGTGAAATATTAGTCAATCAGGCTGAAGTTTGTACCAACTCATCAGAGTTTATGTTAGTTACAAGTTACAAACAAATTAAAGCCGAGGGAAAATCAGGTAAACTAGCACATACAGAGCATTGTGAACATGCTGTTACACCAACTAATTGAAATTTATATGTTAATTACAGCAAAAATTTAACTTAAGTGCAAGTCTGTAATGAAATGGCCACAAATAATTATACACGTCATAGCCACAAATAATTATACACGTCTTGATGCAGAGACAAGTTGAAATTCAAAATTTAATTCTAACATAACTTACTTCAAGGGCATGAATGAAAATTTGAACAAGGTCCAAACAATTAAGTACAAAGTTCAAACATGATAGTTAACGCATTCTAGAATCTAGAGATCATTTGCAATCCTTTATTTAGTTCGCCTTCGGGGAATCTGAAATCGACCAGACTACAATACAGAATGGCTATAAACCATGCTACAATGGAGAAATAGTTCCCTCTACTTCATACAATAACATATCCTGCCAAAGCATTTGAAAACCTCACTTAAACATCAAAAAGTTCTTGCTCAACAAATTGAAAATCTCAAATAGAACAATTTTGTTGGCCTCTCATAACAGACAAAATCCATCAAATAGCTTATAATTCAGACAAATTTTGGCTTATAGCTCTTAAATTCATATATCCTATTAAAGCAATAATACTAAGAACCTTAGACTGAAGTGATACATTGTTCCTTTAAAAATCTTATTTTGAGAAACGAGGTTGAATTGCAAGATATGTGGTGTGAAAATGTTTGGTTTAAATAACCACTTGAAATACCACCTTTCCAAATCCTATGGGAATTTTTCTCGCATCTACCCCAGAATTTGTCCACATTGCAAATCAATCAAATTTTTCATATGAATAGGAAGAGATATCAGAGGGAAGAAATGATGCTTGTGCTTGCAAATAAAACTGAAAGCATCTCAGGGGTGGGGAAAGCCAATCCGTGGCCTCACATTCCACAATGCCTAATTCCTCAATGTCCTCACCTTTCTTTGTGCAATGGTCATTGCCTAGGGGACAACCTTCTAGGCTTCTATTGTGGCAAGAGGTTTTCTACGAAGTGACATGCCATCCAACATTGCCAAGAACAACCCATTCTATCATTCCATGCCTAAAGTTGTCACTATAATTAGTCCAATGCAAAGGCCCTTCCTATAATGACTTGAGAGCACTTCTCCTTCAAGGGGAAAAGCATGATTGCACAAAGAGAATGGATGAGCTTAGGGAATCACAGGAGACCAAAGGATGCATCATTACATCAAACAATTGGACAGATGGGAAGGGCGAGTCCTTTTTAAATTTCTTGATTAATTGTCCCAAGGAGGCAATATTTGTCAAATATGTTGATGCATCGACATATGTTTAAGATGCACAATTACTATGTGAGTTTTCGGATAGCATCATTGTAATAAACCTTTTTTTTGGTGTCACCTATGACAAGGTTAAGATGGACTTCCAAAGTTAGGAGCAGACAGGTCAAAGGTATAGGTTAGTGTCATCAACGGGCCCAGGGGATTTTTGGAGGAGCTTTGAGGAGTTACTATGAGCACTGGTGGCATTCGCTTGATATATTCCATCATCCGCACCATTTTCATTTCGTTCCATTGCATTCCGACAATTTTCGGAAAACTGAGTTACTTTTCGGCTTAACTCAACTAATTACAATCAAGGTGGCATTCCGAGAGGAATACGTGATAGAACACCTCAGTGTAATAGCTCGTTGGAACTGGGACAAGAATACCTACATGATGGGGTGGTTGGATATGCGTTTCAGTGACCTACAGAGACATGCTAGCCAATTTATTCTTTCTTGCATTAAAAAAGGAATATTTTAATTGGAAAATAAGAGGGAAAAGTGCTCCATGATTAAAATAATAATAAAATAAGGCTGTAGAAGGATCCATGAGATCTATAAAAGAAAAGGAGGAGGCCATTGAGGGATAGCTTGGATTGGATCATTTTCTTATGTGAGAGGTTTGAGAACTTGGTTCTCTACTTCATTGGTAGCCCTAGGACAGAAACCCTCAGGTTTGTTATCGAGTGTTGGAGGAAAACCCTCGAGTGTTGGACGGAAACCCAATACTCTTGAGAAGGTTTCACTCAGAAATCTCACAGTTCTTCAGTGGATTTTGGAGAAGTCATTTTTGCCATAGCTTATTTGCAGTAGTCTTCTCATCGAGCCATCTACATCATTGTCAGCGCCATTCATCAGTTGGGCTAGAGATCTTTTCTGGGTTTTGCTCCCCTTGCTTGGCAAGCTCAGGTTCCACTATTCCTTAATGTTGATGTACTATTGCCAGTGGATTAAAAAAATGGCTCAGTGATTTTATCGACATCCATTGTGTATTATTTGTTGGTTGTGTCTATTTATGTTTATTTTGTTGTTCAAGTTTATTTTTGGTATCTATTGTTTAAATCCCAATTTGGGGATACTACAGTGGTATCAGAGCCTTGGTCTTGGCTCACCCTGTGGAGTTGCACCAATTATGGTCCGACAAAATTGCCAACACAATTTTGTCCCACGAGCAAATTGTCTGATGCATAATATTCATTTTACAAATTGAAACTATTGCGAAAAATCGTCAAAGAGACAAGAATTAAAAATATCAATTTTGACGTCGTACTAAATTTTTATGGGCAATGGAAGTCGTCCATCAAAATTTTGTCAAGTGGGGTCATGGAAATTTTAATTAAAGAGGAAAAATAGTTTACAAGGCTGACAACAAATCAGAATATCGGAGCGTTGTAAAACAAATCATATTCTAGGTGTGATTTCACTCTTAGTTGGCCGAAAATATTCCTCAGAGAAAGTCGAATGTTTTAAAATCCAAAGCCATCCAAATTTTGTTATCAAGAAAGCCGAGACGCTTGAGCCCATTTCCACGTGAGATTGGAAATCTTGGATTGCACTACTACAGACTCGTGGAACACTCGATTCAGTAGACCCAGTCACGTATTTGCCGGAATATTTGTAATCAGTGGACATCGAACAACAAAAATGCCGAGTCGAATTTCTCAAGAACCAAGCCACCATTTCGTTTGCATTTTCGGTGTTAATTGCACGCAAGAGAATAGAAGCGATCGTAGCTTTATAATCTCTGAGGCCCATGGAAATTCTGGGCGTGAATATTTTTGCAATAATAGCTTCATTCTTTCAAGAAGACGCCTCTGATCAGAGCGATTACAAATGCAAATTGAGGAAACGTTGGCAGAGGATTAACTTGTTGCCCAAAATTATCTTCTGGAGTTGAGTTCATGGATATCAATTCGAATTTGTGGGTAAACAAAGCATTATGACTGTGGGAGTTTTGAAACAAATTTGCCGCTATGTAAAGGGGAGCCAAATTGCTTGTAGCACAAAGGCTGCATTGACCAAACACAAGTTGTGCGATCTATGCGAATACAGTTAAATTTGGTGATTCGTGAACCTCTTCACGTACAGGAGGGTATTACAATGTTGCCAAATTGTGGCTGGTACAAGGAAAATCAAACACCCGTAGCACGTGTTAAAGACATTTGTAGCAGAGCTCATGGAATATTGTTCGCATAACATTGATTGTGCTTGAGTATGTCCTAATGCATAATGAACATTGGAGGTTAACTAGACCATAGTTGCACTTGTTCATTCCAGGCCAACCAAAGTCTTCTTTGCATAGAATAGTCACCTGTCGCTTAACAATGACTACTGCCACAACTAATAATTCCTAAACAGAGCTTGAAAGATTCCAGGTTCCATATTCTCTTCTTTGTGTTATACATTTATCATTTTATAATTGCAGAAGCTAGAAAGAGAACATGTAAATATTTGCACATTATTTCTGAGTTGGACAACAGTGCTAGAATATATGTAATGGGCTGCATTAACAGATTTTAGTGGTTTCATAGTGAGTGTCACCTCCAACTGATTGTTTAAATTATGGCTTCAAACTATGGTATTTTATTTGTGCTACTGCATTTGCAAATTCAAACCCAAACCGAATGAACTTACACCCACAACAATTTGCACATGCAATGTTTAACAAAACTCCGAAGGGGCCAAATTGGTTTCATAAGCATTGTATCTTTGATTGTTGAACAATGCGGTTCTTAAAGCACCTCATGAACCAGCAAAGCATTACCTCGATGGACTTCCATATAGACCAAAAGACAAAACTGAATGGCAGACCTCTTTAAATAGGGATCAATGCCATTCTTCAGAAAGAACAGTCAAAGGATGTGCAAAAGGGGCAGGAGATGGGCCACAGAGTATTTGCACTTGGGACAGATTTGAAACACATGAAGATGACATGGAGAGTTCTATCCAAACTTGATGAACTTGATGAGCTCCTTTCCAAAATAAGCCAATAAGAAGGAAAGAAACTAATCTGGGCCCTAAACCCAAATTCTTGGAAGAACACTGTGAGGGGTTCAAACTTCCAGTTGCATCATGCCTCAGTAGCATTATGAGGTTAACCGCACCTATAGCTCCTTTCAGTGATGATGTTATTAGGGAAGTTTTCAAGTTAGTAGTGGGGACTTTTCAGGATTTGGACAACAGTGAAAGCTCTACCTTTGGGAAGAAGCTTGAGATTTTAGGAGGTATGGCCACATTCAGAACGTATGACATCATGTTTGATCTTGAGTGTGATGGCTTGATTCTGCAGATGTTCCAATGCTTCTTCAGCATTAGGAGACATCATTCTAACACAGTCACAACACACATGCAAGCCCATCCTGTCACCATGTATGAGAGACCGTGATGCCATTTGCCAAGAGATGCAGAATAGGTTGTTGAGCATTTAGAGGAGAGAATGGTTGGTCTCACCTGCTGCTTATGAGCTAGCCCAAGGGTTGGTTGAGCAAAACCAATGTTGATAATATCGGTATCGGCAAAATATCAGCGAGTGTCCATAAAACATATTATTGGTAATAACGACGAAAATATCGACAAAAATCGACAAGCATAAAATATCATTTTTTCAGATTTTTAAAAATTAGGCGATATTTTCAAAATATCGCAATATTTTCAAAATAATGCAATATTTTGCCGATATTTTCATGCCGAAATATCGTTTCCTTGAAAATATCGTGATATTTCCGATATTTCGCGAAATGTTGCCGATATTATCAACACTAAGCAAAACGCTGGGTTGTTCAAGAGATAGTGGACCAGGGAGGAGTTGCTCCAGTTTGGTGGATCAAGCAGCAAGAACGAGTTGAGGAGGAAGGGACTTTGCTTCATCTGCAAAGAACCTGGGAGGCATGATCACTCATGCTTGAGTGATGTAGATGACGTGGCAAAGGTAGAGCAGGACATTCCTTCTGTATGCCAGGATGAGGACTCTTCTTCAGATGAGTCCATGGGGTTATATGAGGATGCTTCTGGGGAGTGTGAGCAGTCATGTGGAGTTGATGATAGTAGGTCAGAGTTGTATTCTAGTGTGCAGGGCGAGGAATCAAGGGACTCTATGGGAGATATCCTGGATGATGAGTCACTGGTGGAGCATAAGACAGCTGAGGAGGAGGCTATGCACATCGTGCATGATAGTCCTTTGGGGGAGAGCCAAATGGAGGCTCACATTGAGTCTGTGATGGATATACGACTACCCTTAGGGTCAGCCACTGGTGAGGAGCAGACAAATGTACGGGCATCTAGCAGGGTGGCAGTAGTTGCAAATCCTTATCCTCATGAGATGTTGGAGGTTGATGGGATAGTTTTGCAGGAGGCTAGTAGACAATAGGAGTATGACATTTTTGATCAGCAGAGGGACGAGCTATTGGAGATGGTGGAGCATCCATCTTTGGGCCGACCCACTAATGAGGTGCAGATAGATGCACAGGCAGTCAGCAAAGTTGCAGTACTTTCAAAGAACAGCACTCTCTAAGAGTACATCAATGGGGCTTGCAACATATCTTGCCCACTTTCGCCCATTATAAAGAGACGAGCCTTCTTCTGCAGGTAAATATCGTCAGCAGACGGGACGGGGTAGCACGAGTTGAGTATGGACTGACGACCTCACACCATACTTGTTCTGTATACAAGTGTCACTACATTTGATTCTTCTTCTGGATAGATTGGTGGGAGATCATGAGTTGGTATCCTCTTGATGGTACGATTTTCTTAGTCAGGATCATATCGGAGAAGGGGCCCGCAAACATGACGGATACTACAGTTTCCAGTTGGCAGTGGGACACTTGTCAACAGCTCTTCAATATTCCATCACAATTTCAGGAAAAGCAGGGTTAGCATGAGCTTGAGTCGGGAGTTGGATTGGAGAGAGGTGATAAGTTGGTACGCAGTTGGTGGGGCAGCTTACACAATCAAAGCTACAGCACGACAAGAGCCATGGAGCATTGATGCTTGTTGGCGGTCTTCGTTTCATGGGGCAACGGCCATAGGCAGAGGCAACGTGCAGTCCGAACCAAGGGACTTAGGCGATGATTGGCCATGGTGGTAATGGAATCCGAGAGGATTGATTGATGATAGGTGTAGTGAGAGATCAGTTTGGGATCCCGACATTGAGGGCTCTGTCCTGGGTGACTTGACACAGGAGCATAGTAGCACCGAAGGGTTTGTATGGGATCTGAGCATTGGGTCTCAATTGCATCGGGCCAACAGGTTGGCCCACATATTTGGATTGCTCGAGGGCAAGCAATCTTGGGGCGTAAGATCAGTAATATTCCTTTTTTTTGGTGTCACCTATGACAGTGTTAGGATGGACTTCCAGAGTTGGGAGCAGACAGATCACAAGTACAGGTTGGTGCCATCAGCGGGCCCAGGGGCTTTTTGGAGGAGTTTTGAGGAATTTCTATGAGGACTGGTGACATTCGCTTGATATATTCCATCATCTGCACCATTTGCCTTTCGTTCCGTTGCATCCCGACAATTTTCGGAAAACTAAGTTATTTTTGGGCTTAACTCAATTAATTATGCTCAAGGTGGCACTCCGGGAGGAATACGTGATAGAACACCTTAGTGTAATAGCTCAATGGAACCGCGACGAGAATACCTACGTGATGGGGTGGTTGGACATGAGTTTCAATGACCTGCGGAGACATGGTAGCCAATTTACTCTTTCTTGCATTAAAAAAGGAATATTTTAATTGGAAAATAAGAGGGAAAAGTGCTCCATGATTAAAATAGTAACAAAATAAGGCTCTAGAAGGATCCATGAGATCTATAAAAGAAAAGGAGGAGGTCATTGAGGGATAGCTTGGATTGGATCATTTTCTTATGTGAGAGGTTTGAGAACTTGGTTCTCTACTTCATTGGTAGCCCCAAGACGAAAACTCTCGAGTGTGTTATCCAGTGTTGGACAGAAACCCAATACCCTTGAGGAGGTTCCACTCAGAAATCTCACAATGCTTCAATGGAGTTTGGAGAGGTCAGTTTTGCTGTAGCCAATTTGCAGCAGTCTTCTCACCGAGCCATCTACATCATTGTCAACACCATTCATCAGTAGGGCCAGAGATCTTTTCTAGGATTTGCTCCGCTTGCTTGGCAAGCTTAGGTTCCACTATTCCTTGATGTTGATGTACTATTTCTAGTGGATTAATAAAATGGCTCAGTGATTTTATTGGCATCCATTGTGTGTTATTTGTTCGTTGTGTGTCCATTTATGTTTATTTTGTTGTTCAAGTTTAGTTTTGGTATCTATTGTTAAAATCCCCATTTGAGGATATTACAATCATCCAGAAGATAGGTCCATAATATGATCTCCAAGTCATTACATACAATGTTGCTAATTATGTTGTTGCTGGCAAGTTTCTCATGAGAGGTATCAGACCTTATATTGGACTCTTCCGGCCACCAATTGCTTTGATTTGATGCTGAAGGACATGCGCAAAATTCCTTGAATCAAGGAAATTGTTAAATCAACTAGGATTTAACACACCCATACATGCATATACACAACTAGGATTATATATACACATGTATTTTCTTACATGTCATAAAAAGGTTCATAGGGAACAAGGAGTTGGTCTATCCCGCCATCACATGTTTCACCACTACCTTCATTCCTCTTCAAAGGATGTTTCTTTCAAATGAGCAAAATGTTAGTGCCTACAACACTAAAGCAGATGGGCAAGCTATAGCCCATCTTGTTAGATTCTTGGATGGGAGTGTAGAAGTTGCGTGCTATTACTTAACTTTGGTAAAGTTCTTCACTTGGTGCAAGGTGAGAAGCCCGCAACCAACTAGTTATATGAGACCATATACTGGACCACGAAATTTATCCATCAACACACTAAGGACAAGGGTGAAAAGGTATTCACTAGAAAAGCTGAGATATGGAGTGTAATTGATGAGTGATGGAACAATACTCTCCATCATCAAATTCATGCAACAAAGCTCTACCTCAAACTCACATATTCTTATGCCATGAAGCACAACCCCTATAACACCCGCGGGTCTTGATGAGTCTTATAGCGAGATGGGTCACTCACAAAAAACCCATGGTTCATGCCCGTACCCGTGAAGACCCAAATTAAACTCATCTACCTGCATTAAACTCACATTGGACTCGCATAAGACCTACATAAGACCCATGAAGACCATCAAAATTCGACTTTTCTTTTCTTTTATTTTTTTCATATTTGAATTTTTTTGGTATTTTGCCAAGTTTTTTACGAGTCATTTTGGAGTCTTATATGGATCGCTGAGTCAATAGCCAGACGAGTCTTATACGAGTACGATTCGTGCAACACTGGTATTATGCATGTGGATCTAGGTTTGATGCAAAGGTTATGGTTGGATTTTTCCAATGTGAACAAAGAATGGTGTTGATTCCTATTGAACACTTGGAGATGTTCCAAATTGATTGAGAAATATAAGCTAAGTGCTAGGACATTTAGGTATGATATGGCTATCCAAGACATGACCGCTAGGATGCGAAGTTAAGTTACAAGTAAAATTTGTTTCAGACATTCAAATTTCAATATATTTTCTTTCTATATATTTGTTACTCAATGGAAATATAATTTGTTGTCTTAACTTTCCATTTATTTGTTGTAGATGTTTGGTGGGAAAGCTATGGCAAGAGTCACAAAGTTGCAAAAACTTGCCACTCAAGTAATAGTCAAACTTGCAGTTCTTCAAGGTGTGAGCACAATTGTAGACTTGTTAAAAAAGTGTACCAAGGACAAGTGTTTCCCTAGGCTTGGTGTCTTGCGTAGGAAAAAGTCTCCATATCCCTTGACACAACTTTATGAGATATAAAGTCTAAGTAACATTTTGGGATATTAAATTAAAACTTAAAAGGTAATTTGAGGGGATAGAGTGACATAAGTTAAGTCAATGAGAGATTAAATCCCCACCCTTGATATCAGTGGCTAAGATCTAATCTCGAACATTGGATCATAGGGTCACTCTTCATTACGGGAGAACAAAAGGGCAAGTCAAGGAGAGAAGAGGCACATTATGGATTCATTCCTCCTGAGCTTTGGAGAAGAAGAGAATAGAGCTGAGAGAAATTCATACAGCAGAGAAAAGGAAATACATCATCAGGTACAGAACAAATTTCAAGGAGAGAAGGGCACAAGTTTCTAGGCTGAGCAGGGCACAAATTTCAAGGCACCCTTTCAGCAGTCTGCCAATGACAGTGAATTTTGAGGAACCTCCAGTACATTAATTACAGTCTGACCAGCACAAATTTCGAGGGAGCTGAGCACAAAATTTGAGGGTCAGCCATGCACAGAAATCAACGACTGAGTTAATTGCTGGTTGTCAGTACAGCAGAACAGTGCAAAAATCGAGGAGCAAGCATTATTTTCAAGGGGGGTTTTTCTTGGAAAATTCATACATGAGGCATCAATTTCGAGGGGGTTGGAAGATGTGAATTTCAAAAGCAAGTTTGGCACAGATATCAAGGTCTGTTCTGTGCAGATTTTGAGGAGCAGATGGCACAAAATTGAAGGAACAAATTCAGCACACTTTCCAAGGAAAATATGGGCATGAATTTCAGCTAGATAAGTTGTATTTATTGCTGTCAGTATTGCTGTAAAATTTCTCTGAAAGAAATAAGAAATTCCTCTCTCTCACTGGTTTTCCCTTGAGGGTTTTTCCAAGGGCTATTGCCCAAAAATTTCATGTAAAATTTTCTATGATTTCTTGCATTTTATCTCAGCAAAAGGAAAAAAGTAGATTAGACTCTTGTGTTTCAATTTATGAAATATTCATGTTTATGACAGCAGCAATTAAACATGTGGGTTGGGCATTAAACATGACGAGACTTCAGTAAACTGTAAACCAGGTTGGATCTAAACTGAAATTTCTACAAATCTTTGAAAAAAAAACACTCCAAGAAGCACAAAAGGTTAAAAATGTTCAAATTAAAATTTCATTTCTTTTATAATTTCATTAATTTTACTTTATGCCCATAGGTCATCATTCTCTAATTACAAAATTGCCCTGATACAGGTTAAATGGCGACCACCTCAATGACATAGACAAAGTACAATCTCAGGCTGTGGATGAGTCAAATAGACAAACTACTCGACACACACATAGTCTATGTCTGCTACAATCTCAGGCTGTGCATAAGGCAAGCAGACAAGGTACTCGACACGGATGCCATGCCATTGGAGGAGGAGACCAAGAGGGCTATCATGGAGGAGGCACCTAACTGGTTGGAGGATTATGTTGATGAGTTGGACTATGAGGAGGTATTAGTGGATGTTCCACTTACAAGAAAGATAGATTTGGAGCATGAGGACAACATTGAGTGTGTTGCGGTGAATGCGGCCACCTCCAGAAAGACAGGAAACTAGGGAAAGAGGCAAAAGATATCCCACTTCAGATCCACCTCATCCCTAGGAGTTACACCTTCCACCTCAGGTTGAGCCTCAGCATGTCCATCCAATGCTTCTAGAGGAAAAGTGTCAACAATTACCTTTTGCTCATAAAAGATGCAGAGGTAATTGTTGATATCTTAGTGCATCGTGATTAGCCTTGTAGTATCTAGATCACTGTTGTGAAAATCGCAATTTTTTCCACATGACGATTAAATTGGCGACTTTTTCCAAAATGAAAAAAATCGCCAAAAAATCGTATAAATCGCCAAAAAATAAGGAAAAAATCTTGGCGATTTTCTCCAAAATGAAAAAAACCGTGATAAAAATCGTAAAAAAAAACGCGATAAATTCGTAAAAATCGCCAAAAAATCATCAAAAATCATGGATGCTTTAGATACTTGAAAATTTGAAAAAAATAATAATAATAATAATAATAATATTTTTTTAATGTTTCAGACGCTTTGCCAATTTTTTCCGATTTTTTTCATTTTTTGGACCCTTGCCGATTTTATCCCAATCGTGATTTTCGCAACATTAATCTGGATGAGTCATGAGATAAACTTCTTTTTGTTTTGTTGTGATTTTGTATTATCATGTCAGGAATTCTAACTCGAGACAAATATTGAAATATCTCGTTTCAATATTAATGTCTGATGTACAACTTTATGTCTTATACATATTTTGCAGGAAGTTTATTTTCATATTTAAGTGGCAATGTGTTTGTCTGATTTTGCCACAGTTTAGAAGTTTAGAAAACTGAAAATTTAAATTTAGAAAGAAACCAAACAACAACAACAAAAAATAAAATAAAAATAAAAAACATTTTTTAAGTTTCCTGATAATTTCTGATATTTTCAAAGATATTGCCGATAGTTTACATTTTGGAATTCGGCCATAAATTCCTGGCAACGATAAGTGTAACATTGATATGAAAACAGTGCAAATTTGGCCTGGAGAAGGGTATTTAAGATTTTTTTTGATATTATTTTAATTTTTATTGGGCAGCTCAAAACAACCCCTTGAGTCCCATATAGGAGTCTGATTGTTATGTTGTGAAGGTAATAATTGCTCTGATGTTTGTCTCATTCCCTAAAGCTTCATATTCAATGTTCTCCATTGTTAAGGACATTCCAGATTCTTATGAATTGGTCCTTTTGCCTGGCAATCACAGTTTGAACAGCAGACAGTAGTTTGGGACAGCAAACAGTGGTTTGAACAGCAAACTGAATTTTTGGACAGCAAACTGATATTTTGGGACAGCGAAGTGAAATTTCACAGAGATTGAACTTTTGGGACAGCAAGGTGTGCTGGAAAGTTCATTTCTCCATGTTCTTGGTTTCGTAAATTTTGGACAGCAGTCATGGCCATGTTCTTAACGATAGAGGACAGACTGGATGGGATATCCAACAATGCCGTCTGGAAGGACAGAATTCAGATAGTGTTTGAGGCGGCAGCAGTTTGGGAAAAAGTGCGGCAAGAGATTGTACCTCCTACTGCTGCAGACGAACTTGTTGAATTCACAAAAAATAATGCAAAGGCAAAACAGATTTTGATGGGCACTCTGAATGATCATGTGGTTCCTCAGGTGAGAGGAAACACATATGCATATCAGATGTGGACAGCTCTAACCACCCTCTATCAGAGTACCAATGAGCGCTGGAAGATGGCACTCAAAGAACAATTAAAGAACATCAGGATGACAAAGGCTGAAAGTGTAGTTCATTATCTTGGCAGTGTCAAACAGCGACATGATGATTTGACTACTATTGGTGAGATAGTTGCACCCACAGAGTTAGTCAGGATAGCCGTAGCGGGACTTCCTAAGTCTTGGGAGGTCTTTGGAGACACTGTTACCTCTAGGGAGAATCTTCCCAATTGGGACGGATTCTGGGATGATTGTATGCAGCATGAGATTCGGAGGACTAGCGGTGGTGGGGTGAAGATAGCAAATGAGGAGGATGTAGCCGTGACAGCCAGGGGGAAGAACAAAGGGATGGCCAAGAAAGGGGCCTCATCAGATGGGGCTAAGGGAAAGGAGAAGAAGAATAATAAAGATAAGGATATGTCCAAAGTCAAATGTTTGGCATGTCAGAAGATGGGACACTATGCTGCTACGTGTCCTGAGAGGAAAAGCAAGGGGCAGAAGGGTACTGCAACTTCAGCAGAAGTGGAGCAATTTGCTTCACAATTTGACAGGGATTTTGCATTTATTACTTCTACATCTAGTAGGAGTACATCATCCGATGTGTGGTACATAGACAACGGGGCTTCCCGCCATATGACAGGTGCACGGGAGTAATTTTCAAAGCTTCCAGTGAGGGCACTTGATATTGAGATTGTACTAGGAGAAGACCGCACTGTGAGAGCTTTTGGTGTGGGGACTATGACCTTTGAGAGGGAGTCTTTGCCTCCATTGAAGGTCATGGATGTTTTGTATGTTCCGAGGATGAAGAAGAACTTGATTTCAATGTCTGTTATGGAGGAGATGGGGTTTGACGTCACCTTCTCAAGAGGGCAAGTATTGACGCATCCCAGGGAAGCTTCCATCACTTCGGCCAAAGTGATTGGAGTACGCTCTGGGAAACTATACAGGTTCAGTTTTCAGTCGGCAAGAGCATTAGTGAGTAGCACATTTGGTAGCACTCACACTAATACCACCAGCAGTATAGACTTGTGCGAGTTATGGAACTAGAGGATGGCGCATATGCATCATGGAGATTTGAGAGTTCTAAGGGAAATCACTACTGGAGTTCCTGATTTCAGTGCCAAGCATTATGAGGTCTACAGAGGGTGTGCTTTGGGAAAGTACACCAAGTTACCATTTCCAGTGAGCGACAACAGATCTACAGGTATACTAGACTTGATTCATACTGATGTTAGTGGTCGTATGTCTCATGTGCCCTTGGGTGGTTATGAGTATTATGTTATATTCATTGATGACTACTCTAGGAGGACTTGGATATATTTCCTGAAGACAAAGGTGAGGTCTTCAGTCGCTTTCAAGAGTTCAAAGCTCTTGTGGAAAAGCAGACAAGTAGGAAGATTCAGGTCTTGAGGTCAGATAATGGTGGTGAGTACATCGATGGTGGGTTTTCTGACATCTGTGCATAGGAGGGCATTAGGAAAGAGTTCACAGTTCCTTACAATCCCCAGCAAAATGGGGTGTCTGAAAGGAAAAACAGAGATATTGTTGGGGATGCTAGAGCGATGATTCATGATCAGGGGTTGCCTTTGTTTTTGTGGGCTAAGGCCTGCAATACTGATGTTTATTTTCAGAACAAGAGTCCTCACAGAGTACTGTGGAATATGACTCTGGAGGAGGCCTTCACTGGAGAGAAGCCTCATGTTGGACATCTTCGTATCTTTCGATGTCTCGTATATTCTTATATCCCCAAGGAGCAGAGTAAGAAGTTGGAACCCATCGCAGAGAAGGGTATCTTTATGGGTTACAGCGAGAATTCGAAGGCCTATCGAATCTTCATTCCTTCTAAACAAAGAGTGGTGATTAGAAGGGATGTGAAGTTCAAGGAGGAGAGAGCCTATCGGAGATCACGGGAGTATGAGGAGAGAGAGTCACAAACTTCTCCTCAACAAGGAGGTCGAGTACAGGGAGCAAGACCTCAAGGTTCCGAATCGACTGGTACAAGAGGTACTTCAGTGTCAGTGATATCTGGGGCACCAATGGCAAGTTCACCAAGCACTTCTTTAGGGAGTCCACTGGTACAGAGTTCACATGGCACTTCAGCTGACACAGGCTCAGGTTCTTCGAGGACAGGTGTTGGTACAGGCACACCAAGCTCAATTGGCAGACCTTCAGGTTCACTAGAATGGGGAGAGGATGAGGTTCCCTATGGGGAAGCTTCTTCAGGGAAGAGGAGGCCCAAGTGGCTCCAAGACACCTTGAAGGAAGCAGAGTCTGTTGGTCCTTCGAAGAGGGTGAACAGGGAGAGTGTGCCACCTGAGAGGTTTTGCAATTATGTAGCCAAGGCTACCAGAATTGTTGACTTTGAGCCTACTAGCTATGAGGAGGTTGTTGATTTTTATAGCATCGGGAAGTGTTCTAAGTCTCATTTTTGGGGGAGAGCTTTGGATATCAGTGATCCAGAGAACCCAGAAATCGTTTGTGGAAATTCCTCCCGAATATGACTTTATTAATATAATTAATTATTTTAATGCAGACCCTAAGTTTAAACTTACGGAAATGAAATATTTAAGGGTATTAATAGAACAAAGTATGAATCCTCTAGAAAACGAAGATCAAGTCATCTTTTAATCTGAGCCATTGATTAACGAAATAATATTGCTCGTTGATTCATCAGCGAGAAGACTATTAGAAGAGACTTGAGGGCCATTTGCAAATGAAACCAGAGACATTCTCAGTACTTGAAGGAAATCGATTCTAAAGCAAGATAAATCGATTTCAGTGGGTGAGATTGTAGAGGTAGGGTTGCAGAATCAAAAGGAGGAGGGAGAAGTCAGTTATCGGGAAGCAGAAGTCAAGAGGATGAAGGGAAGGGTGAGTTGATCAGCAGCCATAACCCCTCCACACAGAATCACGCAGTCCAGGGAGAAACTGCGCAGATCTCTCACGCTGGATGACGCAGAGGGTGAAGGAGGTCACCCTAAGGGTCTAAAATTTGTCTGGAGAGTCCAAAAAAATTCAACCAGGTGTTTGCAAATTTCTCTGCTCATCACACTCCTGTAAATGTACTTTCCATTTCTGAAGATAAATATAAAACCCTCATCTGTTGCATCGATTTTCCCACATTGGATTTTTCCGAGGAAAATTGTCCAAAAATAACTGTGTTCATGTGGTTGTTTCTATTGTGCTACGTGTGTGAATGAATTAACTTTCTGTTCTTATGTACCCGAGGGTCTGAAATTTGTCTAGAGGGTCCAGAAAAATTCAGCCAGGTGTTTACAAATATTTCTTTGCTCATCAGACTCCTGTAAATGTACCTTCCATTTCTGAAGATAAATATAAAACCCTCATCTGTTGCATCGGTTTTCCCACATTGGGTTTTTCTGAGGATAATTGTCCAAAAATAATTGTGTTCATGTGGTTGTTTCTATTGTGCTACGTGTGTAAATTATCTTTCTTTTCTTGTACTCTTAATGATAGTGAACATATACAAATGTGTTTATTTTAGAATTTACTGAAGCATCTGTAAATAACTATCTCATAAGTAGGAGAAATAAACCAAGTATTACAGAAATATTTTCCTTAGAAATTTCACATGGTATCAAAGCAAAGGGCTAAAAACAGGAAGGAAGGATCTGCCATGGACCAAAGTTCCATCATTTGGAACGGTTCACGCAATCCTCCAGAGCACGCAGAAATGCAGAGAGAACACGATATGAAAGTGCTAGCATCTAGACTAGAGGAGGAACTTGCTTGTGTGTCGAGCACAGCTCCACCAAGTGTCTGGTATATTGATAGTGGAGCATTTGCTCATATGACGGGGATTCGAGAATGTTTTTCGAGCTACCAAGAAGAACAAATGAATTTCTAGATAACTATGGGAAACAAGGTAAAATGTACCCCCATTGGGAGAGGTATCGTAACATTTCAAACCGAGGATGGCAACAAGATTCGAGCCACGAATGTTCTGCATGTACCAAGGTTGGGGATGAATTTAATCTTAGTGTCCCAACTTTAGAACAAGGGCTATGACGTATACTTTATTAGAGATAAGGTGTATATCAAACACCCTAACTGGAGCACAAAGGCACAAATCGAAGTAAGGAGTCACACGTTGTATAAGCTCCAGCTTGAATCTCCAGTGGCCTGCAGTACAGACGACAAAGATCTGAATGAATTATGGCGCAAAAGGATGGGGCATCTACATCATGGAGCCTTGGGGATTCTCAAAAATATTGTCATAGGGGCTCCTGAGCTCAGCACAAAGAAAGACGAAGTTTGCAAGGGATCCATACTAGGGAAGTACACAAGGTAGCATTTCCAAGAAGCAGCGGCAGAGCCAAAGGTGTATTAGAGTTAATAAACTCTGACATTTGTGGTCCAATGTCCACAACTACTCTCAGTGGGGCAAAGTATTTTGCCACCTTCATTGATGATCATTCCAGGAAAACTTGGATCTATTTTCTGAAAACCAAAGATGAAGTCTTTGATCGATTCAAAGATTTCAAAGCATTGGTAGAGAACTCTACAAGAGAGAAGATCAAGAGTTGCGAACAAATAACGGTGGAGAATATATCGATAAAGACTATACAAATTTCTGTGCAAGGGAAGGGATCAAGAGAGAATGGATAGTTCCATACAATCCAGAGCAAAATGGAGTTGCAAAACGGAAGAATCAGACCATAATAGAAGTTGCAAAGGCAATGTTGTACGACCAAGACATGCCCAAATTCTTAAGGTCAAAGGCCTGCAATACAGCAGTATATATTCAAAACAGAGTTCCTAATAGAGCTTTGGGGAAGGTGACTCCCAAGAGTGTGTTCACAGGCAGCAAACCAGAAGTGAGCCACATCAGGATATTCAGCGGCATAGTGTACTGCCACGTTCCAAATGAAAAAAGAAAGAAGTTGGATCAAACTGCAGAAAAGGGTTTTCTGATGGGCTATAGCGAGAATGCAAAAGCATATCGCATCTATATTCCAAAGAGCAGAAAAATCGTGGCAAGGAGGGATGTGAAATTCCTGGAGGAGAGAGCCTTCAGGAAATCTTAAGAAATTGCCACAGATACGCAAATTGAGAAAGATCCACTGGTACAGCCTCAACGACCTACAGAAGAGAGGTCAAATGCCTCTCCAAGGCACAATGATTCTGATGAGAGCTTTTTCGAAGAAGAACAAAAGGAGGAACAGGTAAGACCACCCACAACGAATGGAAAACCGAGCAGAGAAATTCAACAAATTCTTAAGGATGCGAAAGAATTTGTTCGAGCCCCTAGAGAAGGAAAGAGGATAAGGAAACAACCTGACAAATATCAGGCACTGATAGCTCAAGTTGGTGACCATCTACCTTTCGAGAAGCAGCTCAGCATCAAGTATGGGTGGATACCATGGTGGAGGAGTATAGATCCATCATGACAAATGATGTATGGGAAGTAGTCCCTAGACCTCAGGACAGATCAGTTGTAGGATCCAGATTGTAAGAACCTTAAACTTTAACTTTCAAAATTCAAACATCATTCATAAAATACATAAGTGTAGAGCCCTTAATTTTCAAAATTTACAATCTTTCACAAAATTCATACTACCGAACTCAAAGTGGGATTTTTGAAACAGAATATATATCAATTGACTAATTAATACTTGCTTGGAACCGTGTTTGGAGATGTTCATGATCTACCATGGCTCCAACTCCCATTACCAAACCGTCGTTTTCCTCCCAGCCTATCTGAGATCAACCTCTCTGGTCCCCAGATCCAGAAGACAAGTCTTCTCGCCCCCGTACTCAAAACTCCAATAACAATCGAGAGCATTCCATAATTCTATTAGAACTCTCGAACTCACTGCTCATGAATCACGTAGTTAGAACTCCTCTTACAGCATCCGGGTCAGTTTACCCATCCCCATCAAGTTTACCCCTCTTCTCTTTTTACACACAAACTCCATTCCTAATATTTATTAGAATATGATCTTTTAATAAATATCTTTGAAAAATATCCTAAAAATATTATATTTTACTAAATATCTTAGATTTATTAAAATATTATTATTTAATAAATATCTTGGTTTTATTAAATAATATTATTTAATAAATATATTGGTTTTATTAAAATATTATTATTTAATAAATATCTTAGATTTATCAAAATATTATTATTTATTAAATATATTGGATTTATTAAAATATCATCATTTATTTGCATAAATCAATGCTTTTAATTTTCTTTGAACAAAGTATTAGTTTATATTATAATAATGGTAGATATAACTAATACATTCATTATATTATGGTGAGTTAGGGAGTTACTCAATACTTCAATAATTCACTCCTTACTCTTCTCCGAGTTTCTTTTCATAATCGCTTAGTGCATGTACTAGTGTCGTAGACTTGATACCTGCATATGTAGCTATCATATGCAGGTATCATATGCATGCTAATATTTCTATGTTCCATAATTCGAGTTGGGTCATTACATGCACCCCCCCTCAGAAAACTTCATCCTGAAGTTAAGTCTTATGTCGTATATCATTAATTATATCAATGATTAGTATAATCATATAAGGTTGGTGTATCATAGATGAATTTTCGTTTAATGTGTGAGAACACTTTTAACATTTATGTTTTGATCATTTATTAGTTTACCAATTTAGTAGTCACGTTTTGCCCCAACAGTGTCCCCAAGCTATTCTAGAATCATTCTATCCTTCCTAATCTCTTCCGCTCCCATCCTATCCATCCTCTACAGGCATATGCCATGGCATCAGTTTTACTAATCCATTCATAGACCTCAAGGGTAGCAGTGTCGATTACGTCGACCTGATTTATTTGTAGGCATCCGGCAGTCATCATCACACGTCTAAGGGAGCGTGACTCGCACAGTCCTCCCATGACTCCAAGTTTTAGAGGATAAACGATGGGCAACACCTCCACCCCTCCTAGTAGGACCAAGGTCAACACCCTATCAAAGAATCTCAGTGCCTCTCAATTGTTCTTGGAGTTTTGTCATCATGCGAAAGGTTTGGTAACGATATCATCTGCAATGTAAAACACTTGTCCACAAATTATAATATATGCATCAATATGTTCTAAACAAATTGTTACCCATATAACAATTTCTACATATTCCAAATATGTTGCTATCTGTGATATTAATCCTTGAGTTCATATAACATACTTGGTAATGTTTATCCAATAGGTCTGTAAATTCATTTTTACCCTGAATAGTCAAGTGCAATCACTCTTTTATTTCTATATCATCATTTACGTTGATATGTAAATTTATAGATACCATATCCACAACATAATTCCTAATTTATATTAGTATCCCTATACCAACAATGTTTAAGCAAAACTTTCTTCATATTGGTATCCATGTACCAGCAATGTTTAAGCAATTTAACATATTCTCACATGTCATAGTACAAAATGATAGTCTTAAGTATCCATCCAAAACAAGATAAGATTACCCACAGTTATAAATGTCATATAGAATAATCGAACATGGATATACAAATAAGGATGTAGTCACTATTAACCTATTAATCCTTATAAAAGTCACAGGTTGAGGCTCTAAATCTAAATGGAGGGATGCTCCAACCCTTGCATATATAAAAACGAAATGAATTGAAACAAGAGCATAAAACACTTATTGTTTAGTCGAAGCATGATCTAATTTCTTGATACAAGTTGACTAAGAATTCTAAAACACAAAACTACATATGGATCCAGCGAATCTTTTAATTCTTGTTATTTATTTTTCTTTCAAGTCTAATTATCTTTGATCTGTAATCTGGATCTAAAGAGATAGTAATAACATTAACTTCTTTATCATGTTACTTCGGCTCATCTTCAGCCTAAAATCTAGAAGCCAAGGAGTAGGGTTTTGCAGGGCTAATCATTAGGGTTATGCTAGAGATGAAGGAAGAGTTAATTGACTACTCTAAAGATCCCTTAGTGAGAGGTTTATTTTCATAGAAGAAATTTGTCACTGCTTGAAAATGCATTATTCACTTTGCATTATACTTGGTCTACCAAGAGTGTCATGTTTTCAACAAGATGTCAATTGTTGACAAACATATAATTTCCTCCTTTTAATAAGAAATTCCTGCTTTACAAGATATGCATAGTCACATTATTAGTATGTTACAGTTTTGATATAGTCTCCTTTCTTGCAAGTTTCACCATTTAGAGTCTTAACTCTAGCTAGGATATTACTAGTTTTACCATCATTCCTTAAACTATTGTTTCATTTCTATTATATTGACCCATTTAATCCAACCACATAACACATCACTGGTTTACCCTCTCCTTATTCTTCACATTACTTGATTTCTCATCAATCCTTAGGCCTCATCTCATCGCCAAATGTATCTTCTTTTCTAACGGTGTACAATTATTATCTTTAATTTTTATTTTTATTTTAAACATTTTCCCAATTTGTCACTTGTTATTATGAACAAATTAGGAGTATTCACAACTCCTTATACGTCATTTCTTTGACCTTTACCAATCCTGTTGTTTATCTCCTTAAGAAAATTCTTCTCGATAGAAAACATCCCTTTATTTCCTTATACCAGATATTCCTAATATTCCATGCCTACTTCAATTTGAAAAGGGACATATTTATCAAATTGACTTTGTTTTCTCACCCCTAGTCATCATGGTTTTCTTTTCTTCTCTTAATGCATACACTTATTTCACTTGGAAATGTCGTTTCTATTTTTCAATTTGGGGAAGATCCTATAAGTAAATTCACTAACGTGGATATCATAAGGAATCTACTTATCATTTAGGGTTTTAAGGCATCACGGGATAGAATTTCCTAATCATACTCCATGATGTCCATAATCCATGGATATAGTTAGTCACTTAAGGATAATTTCATAATGTGACTCTGCCCTTAGAGGAAGAAACTATTATAGATGTTGCTATGCACGTAAATTATCCTATAATTGATCAATTTTATTATAAATTCACTCTTTAATCTAATGTTATTGACTTCTTATGTTGCTTTGTGAAACTTCCACTCTCTGACCTTCGGTGCTATTTTGTCGATTTCAATATTCTAAGTTGATTACAATAATTAACGTTTATTATCATCATTAGAAGTTTTCCATTTCATTCTTTTCCTGTCCTCCCTAGGTACTATATTGATTATAATATGGTAACAATGGAGATCAAACTTTGAAATTTTCCACCGTACTCTCTTGGTAACTATATCGTCTTGTTCTAATAGTGTGTTTGCTACCGTACAGAGCAATTTCTTACTGTCTTTAACATATGTTCCATCCATTTTGTTTTTGTTTTGATGTGTACCTTTAGTGAAATATACTTGTACTCTTAAGTCGATTACTCATGATTTCTCCCAACATTTCTTGAATAGTTAGTGTCTTCTTTCATCCACTAATTTACCTCAAACTAGCTTACCCTTTCATGTGATCGTATCTTACTTTACATCTAATGGTCTTGTCATAATGTCCATAGTCATGCTTTCATTACCATTTTCCTTCCTTCAAGAGTTAACTTCTTTGGAGCAAACTCCGCCAACTAATCTAAATAATTACCATGAATCATCTTCTTATATATAGTGTCATAATGCCCCTAATTTCTCTTTCCTTGAACCACATTGTTTTCCTTTCCAAGAAAATGCTATGTTTAAATATTATTTTGTTTTGGACATCAATATACCCTTACGGTTGTAAATGGTTAATTATCTATCTTAACAATGACATAATGGTTGAATCTCAAAATGTCCAATTTAGTGAATATTCAACTTTACTAATTTAAACCTTCACTCTCCTCCTTAAACCACTTATACACATACTTGGATAGTAATTAAAGTATTAGTCATAAGAAAACGATATGAAAGATATTTGCATAAATTCATATCATCAATGGTTATAGTTATCAACTAGTAAGATATATACATGGAAATTTCAACGTCACTTGAAGAAGGGAATGTTTCAATTGCATAAAACAATCAGGGTAGTTTCCATTCTAACGTCCAAAAGTTTACAGAAAAATTTTGATGTCTAAAGTGATGTTAATGTGCTTATTTTAATATAATAATTTGAATGTACTTCAAACTTTACTTGCACGATATACAAAGTCTTAAACTTCATTGTGGAAAAATTTGCAGCTAATATCTATTAGTTATCTCAACTCCTTTAATGGATTAGGATTCAAGTGGGATTGAGCTTCATATATGTCTTCGACACATACATTAGCATTAAATATCCCAAAAATGTATCATCCTAGGGTTCATAGCTTTTGAATATCGGTTTATATGAAATTTCGTTTTATCGTTGTTAAAAGCTTCAATTTCTTCCAAAAATTGAAAACCATTTTTCTTGTCATTGAATATTGCATAACACTGAATACTTTGGGTAAATTATCAAGGATGACTCGGAGTATTACACCTCGGATTATATTAAGATTGTTGCTTATAATTATGAAAATGAGGTGGTGATATCCAAGAATCAACATAAGACCTTGGGAAACGGTTAAGAAACTAAGATATTTCCCATTGTGATCATTCATCCTAGTACTTTCAACCTAGTCGAATAGACCCCTAGATTAACTTTGCATTTCTCAACACTTAAATCTATGGACTGAAGTTCTCCTGAAGACATTTCTACCTATCTGAAATCGTTTTACTTGTAAGCTGCCAACCCACATCTATTTAATGCATATGATAAAATAAAACTATCAGTAGCTCCAGTATCAAATAAAATTTTAAGTTTTATTCCATTTATAGCACCTAAAGATTTCACAACAATGGATTGATGCACTACCTGATGATTGTTGACTACATCAAGGGTTCTATGATTGCCTTGAGTATTTGATAATGGTTACCACATTCTAACCATAGTCCTGATTCGAGAATTTACTCCATATACAAAACACTCAAATTGACGTTCGTCGGTGTCTAGATAAGGAACATATTTTACCAGCTCCATAAACTTCTTGAATTTGGTGGCGGTGGTTCACATGGCTACCAGAATTCTTCACCAAGTGCTCAGATGCACTGTACGAGGAGTTGTGGCATTCCTGTGCTGGCCCTCTTGTTATGCTGCCCAAGACCGGGGAGTGAGTGTTTTATTTCCCCCAAGGTCATATGGAGCAGGTTGAAGCATCCACAAACCAGGGGCTGACCAACATATGGCTTGGCTCATTGGCAAACGATGGCAAAATTCGTAATTTGTGGTAAGGGTGACATTGATGAGCAATCCTGGATATTTTTCTCCTTTCCTTCCTGCAGATCGGATGTTTCCCCATGTCTTTCTAGTTGCGTTATGTTCCTCACAGAAGAAATTTCATTTTCTTGATCAAAAGATACTCCCTTGGAGGTGCCTTTCGCATCAACATTCCTGAATGTACTGCTGCAAAACCAACATTCATAGAAACTTTTTCTACAGAGGATTTTTTAGTGTTACCGACTTGTGTTTCACCTTGAAGTTGTTTATTTAGTTTCGCTTCCTCTGACGGAGCAAATGCATCAAGGCGTGATTCGGCCTTCTGGCTCTACACATGGATTTAAGTTTCCCACCATAGGGTCATGTTGCACATTAGAAGGTTGGTCTCTAAGTTCTCCTTCCAACACTTCATCAACCAAAGGCAAGAAGAGGTGGGATTCAACAATGTGGCCTGCTGCTGGACGAACTTCAGTGACACCAGTATTGTTCTCCTGATGCTGTTACACAGTAATCCCACAACTGTTCTAACAACATCCTTGGTCAACAACAGTGGCCCTGAAGTCTCCATCTTGATTTGGCTCATTAGGCTCGACAAGTTCAACCACCAACTCTCTTGAAGCACCATCTTGCTCTACAGGGTGTTCTTTTTCCATAAAGCCCACTGCATCTGGTCCTTGTTGCTTTCCACCTATGCCCGTCTCCTCCGGGAGATTGATATACTCTCCCTATGTTCCTGAACAACTACAATTTGCTCTCCCTTATTGCTCCCTGAAACATGTTGCACAGATTCTTCAAGTGGTTGCCATGACAGATTTTGAGATCCTTCTTGTCCTCTAATTTCATTCATGCCATTCGACAATCCAAAATCATCATGAATCTCATTTGCCCCATTTTGTAATCCATCATTGACTTTCGTGTCCACCGTCTCAACACCTGCATTCAATAACTCATCCTACGACCGAATCGACAATCCACTGTCTACTCCGTTTCCATTTCCTGCATCACCTTGTGTAAAAGCATCTTCTATGCTATTTTCACCAATTGGAAAACAGGGTTGCGAAAAAAAATATCTGGCATTATATCATCTGTCTCATGGTTACCACCCATATCTTTAGAAAGGACTTCCTATAAATTAGATATTGTTACAGCCTATTGTTTTATTTAAACTTTAGTGTAACAATACTGTAGGGAAATATAATGCAATCGTATTCCTTACAGGAGTATCAATGCTTTGGCTGAATATGAAGAGCAATTTCAAGCAATACTCTCCAGTTCAAAATATTTTAAGAATACCTCCTTGTCTCACAGTGAACCCATGTATGAGGCAAGAGCAATAATCCATTTTGGCAGATATTCATATTATACCATTTATAATACCCTATATTTGATCAATTTGTGGCTAAAAATATGGATTTGCAACACACTATTTCTCTTAATTTAAAATCAAAATTTTGGGAATCGCCTCCAAGGTTTTAAGTGAAGAAATGGAGGCAATACCACTTGGAAACCCATAGAAATTATTAAAATACCCTAAGATCCACAGAGTCCGAAACTGTGCTCTGATACCATGTGTAAGAACCTTAAACTTTAACTTTCAAAATTCAAACATCATTCATAAAATACATAAGTGTAAAGCCCTTAATTTTCAAAATTTACAATCTTTCACAAAATTCATACTACCGAACTCAGAGTGGGATTTTCGAAATAGAATATGTATCAATTGACTAATTAATACTTACCTGAACCCGTGTTTGAAGATGTTCCTGATCTACCATGGCTCCAACTCCCATTACCAAACCATCGTTTTCCTCCCAGCCTATCTCAGGTCAACCTCTCCGATCCCCAGATCGAAAAGACAAGTCTTCTTGCCCCCGTGCCCAAAACTCCAATAACAATCGAGAGCATTCCATAATTCTGTTAGAACTCTCGAACTCACTACTCATGAATCACACAGTTAGAACTCCTCTGACAGCATCCGAGTCAGTTTACCCATTCACTACCCATGCCCATCAAGTTTACCCCTCTTCTCCTTTTATACACAAACTCCATTCTTGATATTTATTAGAATATGATCTTTTCATAAATATCTTTGAAAAATATCTTAAAAATATTATATTTTAATAAATACCTTAGATTTATTAAAATATTATTATTTAATAAATATCTTGGATTTATTAAATAATATTATTTAATAAATATCTTGGTTTTATTAAATATTATTATTTAATAAATATCTTGGTTTTATTAAAATATTATTATTTAATAAATATCTTGGTTTTATTAAAATATTATTATTTAATAAATATCTTAGATTTATTAAAATATTATTATTTAATAAATATCTTGGATTTATTAAAGTATCATCATTTATTTACATAAGTCAATGCTTTTAATTTTCTTTGAATAAAGTATTAGTTTATATTATGATAATGGTAGATATAACTAATACATTCATTATATTATGGTGAGTTAGGGAGTTACTCAATACTTCAATAATTCACTCCTTACTCTACTCCGAGTGTCTTTTCATAATTGCTTAGTGCATGTACTAGTGTCGTACATGTGATACCTGCATATGTAGCTATCATATGCAGGTCTCATATGCATGCTAATATTTCTATGTTCCATAATTCGAGTTGGGTCGTTACACAGTTGGATCTACAAGATCAAATATGCTGCAGACAGCAGCATAGAGAAGTTCAAGGCAAGATTTGTAGCTAAGGGGTATGCACAGAAGGAAGGCATCGATTATGAAGAAACCTTCGCCCTAGTTGCTCGATACACTTCTATCAAATCCGTCATCTCTCTGGTTATGCAGATGGGATGGGAGATTCACCAAATGGATGTCAAGACAGTGTTCTTGAAAGGGGTGATAGAGGAGGAAGCGTACATAGAACAACCAGAGGGCTTCGAGACACATGAGCAGAAGACTCATGTTTGCAAACTTAAGAAACCCTTGTATGGCTTAAAACAAGCCCCCAGGGCATGGTATGGACAGATTGATAGCTACTTGCAGAAGATGGGGTTCGTCAAGAATGACGCAGATCCCAACCTACACTACTTAAGAATAGCAGATGAGCCGCTCATTCTTGTACTCTATGTGGATGACCTGTTTTTGACAGGATCATCCAAGCTCATCAAGGACTGCAAGGAGAATCTGGCATCTGAATTCGACATGAAGGACCTGGGGCAGATGCACTATTTTTTTGGGTTGGAAGTCTGGAGACGGAAAGGGGAAATCTTCCTAGGACAAGGAAGATACACAACAAAAATCTTGAAAAGATTTCAGATGGAAGACTGTAGACCCATGGCGACGCCAATGATTACTAACTGGAAGAAGATGGACACATCGGAGGATGATGAGGCTGATCCCACCTTGTACAGACAGCTCATCGAATCATTGATGTATCTGGTCAATACTAGAGCAGACATTTGTTATGCAGTGAATACCCTCAATAAGTTCATGGTGGAACCAAGGAGGGCTCACTGAGCAGCAGCTAAACATGTTCTCAAATACTTGAGAAGGACAGCTGATTATGGGCTAAGTACACCAAGGGTAATGAGATCCAATTAGCTGGATTCACAGATGCAGATTGGGCTGGAAGCATAGTAGATTGGAAAAGTACCAGTGGGTACTGTTTCAGTCTTGGATCAAGAATGACCAGCTGGTGCAACAAGAAACAGAAGTCCATAGCACAAAGCTCAGCCGAGGCAAAGTACTTGGCAGTAAGCACAGCTTCGTGCGAGGCCATATGGCTCTGCAAATTGCTCTTGAACCTACTCAAGAAGCAAATAGAACCAACCAAGATTATGTGCAATAATCAGAGCTACATTGAGCTCTTTGAAAACCCTATGTCTCATGACCGATCGAAACACACTGACATTCGGTGTCACTTTATCAAAGAATATGTCCAAAGGGGAGCAATACAGTTGTGATACACTCCTACAAGAGAATAGGTGGCAAATATCCTCATAAAGGCTCTAAGTAAGATCAAGTTCACTTTACTTCAGAGAGAAGATGGGGATGGTTGAGAACCCCTTCCATTAGAGGAAAAGGTGGTCTTTAGAAGAAGAGGGAGTTGCAGTACGGGTGTTGCAGTGGCAAGGCAGCAGCGCAGAGACAAGGGGCAGTAGCCAGGACAACCTCAACGCAGCAGATGATGTAGAGTCAGAGCAATACAGCGATATCTTGCTTAAACAATTTCCTCGCTAAGAGGGAGTGCTGATTTCTATAGCATCGGGAAGTGTTCTAAGTCTCATTCTTGATGGAGAGGCTTGGACATCAATGATCGAGAGAACCCAGAAATCATTTGTGGAAATTCCTCTCGGATATGTCTCTATTAAAATAATTAATTATTTTAATGCAAACCATAAGTTTAAACTTGGGAAAATTAAATAATTAAAGGGTATTAATAGAGCAGAGTATGAATCTTCTAGAAAACGAAGATAAAGACATCTTTTAATCTCAGCCATTGATTAACGATATAATCTTGGTCGTTGATTCATCAGCGAGAAGACTATAAGAAGAGACTTGAGGGCCATTTGGAAATCAAGTCGAGGACATTCTCAGTACTCGAAGGAAATCGATTATGAAGCAATAGAATCTAATTTCAGTGGGTGAGATTGTAGAGGCAGGGTTGCAGAAGCAAAAGGAGGAAGGAGAAGTCAGTTATCGAGAAGCAAAAGTCAAGAGGATGAAGGGAAGGGTGAGTTGATCAGCAGCCATAACCCCTCCACGCAAAATCACGCAGTCCAGGCAAAGACTGCGCAGATCTCTCACGTTGGATGATGCAGAGGGTGAAGGAGGTCATCCCGAGGCTCTGAAATTTGTCTGGAGGGTATAGAAAAATTCAGCCAAGTGTTTGTAAATTTTTCTCTGCTCATCAAAGTCCTGTAAATGTACTTTCCATTTCTGAAGATAAATATAAAACCCTCATATGTTGCACCAGTTTCCGTGGAGAATTGTCCAAAAATAGTTGTGTTCATGTGGTTGTTTCTATTGTGCTACATGCGTAAATTATCTTTTTGTTCTTATGCTCTTAATGATAGTGAAGATTTGCAAATGTGTTTATTTCTAAATTCACTGAAGCATCTATAAACAAGTTATAACTTATCTCATAAGTAGGAGAAATAAACCAAGTATTGTAGAAATATTTTCCTTGAAAATTTCACAAAGGCTGCCAGCCAGGAGGTATGGAGAGAGGCTATGGTGGAGGAGTATGCCTCTATCACTAAGAACATTGTCTGGGAGGTGGTGCATAGGCCCGAGAGCAAGTCAGTTGTGACTTCCAAGTGAATCTAGAAGATCAAGCATGTTGTGGATGGCAGCATTGAGAAGTTCAAGCCGAGGTTTGTGGCTAGAGGGTTCTCACATATAGAGGGAGTTGACTATGATGAGACCTTCGCTCCCGTAGCTCGGTACACTTCTATCCGGTCCCTTATTTCTATTGCTGCAAAAATGGGTTGTCAGATCCATCAGGGGGATGTGAAGACCGCAATTCTGAATGGAGTTATAAACGAGGAGGTGTATGTTGAGCGGCCACAGGACTTTGAGGTACTTGGGTGGGGGACCCATGTATGCCGGTTGAGGCAAGCACACTACAGACTTAAGCAAGCTCTGAGAGCTTGGTATTTGAGGATTGATACTTACTTGCAACAGATGGGTTTCACAAAGAGTGATGCAAATCCAAACCTATACTACATTGTTGTAGGGGATGATCTGCGCATTCTTGTGCCATATGTTGATGACTTGTTCATTACTGGGGCAGAGAGACTGATTAATGGTTGCAAGGAGGATCTTGCTATGGAGTTCAAGATGGAGGACATTGGGCTGATGCATTACTTTTTGGGGCTTGAAGTGTGGCAAGAGGAGGGGCATATCTTTCTATGGCAAGGGCAGTATGTTGTGGATGTGTTGAGCAAATTTCACATGGCAGACTGTAAACCCATGTCTACACCTATGATCACAAACTAGACGAAGCTTCATGCTTCGAATTTTAGTTTGGTAGATCCCACATTGTATAGGCAGCTTATTGGGACCTTTATGTATCTGGTCAACATTAGGCCAGATATATGCTATGCAGTGAACACACTTAGCCAGTTCATGGTTGAGCCCAAGAGGGTGCACTGGGTAGCTACAAAGCACCTTCTTTGCTACGTGCAAGGGATTGTTGATTATGGTCTGGACTATAAGCAGGGAGATGGAGTGAGGTTGGCAAGCTACACATTCAAATTGGGCAGGGAGTGCATTTGACAGGAAAAGCACTTCAAGGTGTTGCTTCGAATTGGGTTCAGCAGTTGTGTCGTGGTTCAATCGAAAGCAAAAGTCAGTTGTGTTGAGCTCTTATGAGGCTGAGTATATGGCTGCTAGCCAGGCTAGTTGTGAGGCCATTTGGCTTCGCAAGTTATTGTATGGCCTATTTGATTGGGAGTTGAGACCGACAGTTATTCACTGTGCATTAAACTCGTGGAGAATCCACTATTTCATGACAGTCAAAACACATTGACATAGATATCATTTCATCAAGGACTATGTTCAAAAGGGGGCAATGAAGTTGGAGTATATATCGACAAATGAGCAGGTGGTTGATGTTCTCATGAAGTCCTTGCCAAGAAACAAGCATGTCCATTTCAGGAACAAGATGGGTGTGGTGAGAAACACTTTCCTCAATAAGAGGGAGTGTTGATTTTTAATGTACCTTGGACAAGTGGTTTCCCATGGGTTAGTCTCTACCTAGGGAAAAGTGTCCAAAATAATTATTTTCCTAAGTGTGACTTTATAAAGTGAAAGTCACTTTATAAGTGATAAAGTCAATATTAAATTATAAAGCGAAAGTGACTTTATAAGTGGTAAAGTCAATATTAAATTATAAAGTGAAAGTGACTTTATAAGTGGTAAAGTCAATATTAGATTATAAAGTGAAAAGTGACTTTAGACATAAAGTACAATGTGGGTACTTTATTTAATGGGTGAGTTAAAAAATAGAAAGTGAGAATTAAATGCACATTTATTCTCATCCCTTGATCTAAATGAATCTGAGCCATTAGATCTTAGGGTTGCCCAAAAGTCATTTAGGGAAACAAAAAAGGGAAAGAAAGAGAGCATGCATTCATTCATTCTTCATGAGCAGATTGGAGAAAGGAGGCTGAGAGCTAGAGAAAAGTTCTGAAAGAGAAAATTGGCGCAGCACGCTGGAGTGATTTCTAGGAAAAGCTGGTCACGAAAATAAAGGCATAGAAGACCGGAGAATGTACAGTACGAACAACATTTAATACATTGAGATGCACGCAATTCAAGAGCATTTTTTGAGCCAAAAAAAGGAAAAAAAATCTGTACAATACAGTCCACATCCATACATATTGTTTCAGCTTCAGTGGTCATGAAAATCGAGGCAAAGTGGGCATAGTTTTCAAGGAGTTTTGGGCTGAAAAGATAAGTTGTATCTCGTTGTTTTGTTTTGTCTGCAAATGTATTTTTCCTGAACTTGAAAGATAAATAAATTTAAAGAGCTATCTAACAGGTTTTCGCCGAAGAAGATTGAAGGGGTTTTGCCTGGGTCTAAGTTGACCAAAAATCTGCGTGCATTTTTTTTGTGTTGTTGGTCTGTTTATGCCCATATTTATTTTCATGCATGTGTTTTAATCTGAAATTTTCATTTCGAAAATTCTATATGTTGAATGTAAGTTTATGGTAAAGGACATTTAACTGAATGGGAGTGATAAGGTGAAATTAAAACCGAGTTGGGATTGTAGGAAACTTTTTAGTCATCGAATTTCAACAAGGAATGGTGGAACACTGAGCTCGAAGGCATTCTCCCCTACAGCCTTGGTGATGGTATATGGCCCACTTCGGAGCGAGCGAAGCTTGCAGTGGGACCCAACGAGGCGCTCCTTCTACAAATGTAGCCAAACTTGGTCGCCCACCTGGAACTTGTGTGGCACCTGATGTTGATCATGTTGTTGCTTGTAATTAGGATTGGCTTTGTCCAATATGTCATGGACCTGTTGGGGAATGTGTTGAATGTGTTGAATGAAGTTGTTCGCCTTTTCAGCTTTGAATTGAACATGAGTCGAATCTTCCTCAGTCTCTGCAAAACCACATCAATGGGACATAGTGGTTGGAATCCCAAGCTCACCTGAAAGGGGTTGTGGCCAGTAGAGATGTGGAGAGCCCAGTTATAGTTGTGTTGAACATAGGGGAGGCTTTCATCCCATGTGTGTGGATGCTTCGAGTTGTACATGCGCAAAATGTGTACGATCATCCTATTGACGACCTTTGTTTGGCCATTAGTTTGGGTTTGGAAAGTTGTGGACTTAGTGAGCTTGGTGTCCAGCATCAACCAAAGACTTGAACAAAATGTACTGAGAAACCTGTTGTCCCAATCTGAGATAATGCACTGTGGGATCCCAAAGTGTACCCACACTCGCTCAAAGAAGAGTTTTGCAGTGGCTTTTGTTGTGATATTCTTCTTGCAGGCCGCCATAATGGCCATCTTAGAGAATCTATCGACGACCACAAAAACGCGGTCGTTCCCATGCTTGGTAGAAGGAAGGCCCGACATGTAATCCATGGAGACAAATTCCCACAACCGACTAGGGGTAGGCAATAGAGTATATAGCCTTGCTTCTTGATGGTCGGTTTGGAAATGGCACAGGCAATGCAAGATCTAGTGTACTTCCTAACATCATGTCGAAGGTTCGGGCAATAGAAATACTTCTGCAATATTGCCATTGTTTTCTTGGCCCCAAAATGTCCAACGACCCGACTGTAGTGTGCTTCCTAAATCATCTTGGCACACTCTCTTAAATGAACATAGAGGTATCCTAGGTGGCATAACAATGCATCCTAGAGGTGAAAATTTGGAACTTACTTACCCTCTAGGAGCCTCTGGTATGTGTTGCCGAATTTTGGATCACTTTTGTAGAGATGCGGCCAACCAGAAGTCCCATGCCCACAAGAGTCTAGCACAGTGGTTAACGCCACGATTGGCAGTTGGTTAAGGAAGTCTGCAACATTATTGGTGTTTCCCTTCTTGTACTTGATGTTCAAATGGAACTGTTGCAAGTATGTGGCCCATTTATGATGCCAATCGTTCTGCAGCTTCCCTTGTGTCTGTATGTACTGCAGGGGTCGGTGATCTATGTGGATGACCGTTTCCTTCCCCAAAATGTAATGCTTCCATTGTTAGCAAACCTACACAATGGAATACATCTCTGTCATAGGTGGGATACTTTTGGACTGTGTCTGAAAGTGTCTCACTATAATATGCCACTAGATGCACCTACTGAGTAAGCACTGTCCCAATAAGATAGTCAGCGGCATTTGTCTCGATCTCAAATGGTTGTTGCCTAGTAATGTGAGCACTGGTGCAGAGCAGAGGCAATGCTTCAAACTATGCTAACGCCTTCTCTTGAGATTCAGACCAAAAGAATTTTGCTTTCGCTCCTCCTTTGGTTATTTGACTCAAAGCCCAAGTGACATTAGAGAACCCCAACACGCACCTACGGTATAAAACAGAAAGACCCAAAAAGCTATGGAGCTTTGCTAGAGTGGTTGGGGTTGGTCAATCCTGAATGACCTAGATCTTGACTGGGTTCACATGCACACCCCGCTCATCAATAATGTACCCCATATATTGAACTCGGATCATGCCAAAAGTGCATTTCTCCAAATTGGCACACAACTTGTGTTGCCACAGTGTTTGGAGGACCTGTCGAATGTGGTGGAGGTGTTGTTTCTAACTCTGGCTAAAGATCAAGATGTCATCCAAATACACCACCACGAATGAGTTAGTGAATAGTTGCAAGATGTCATCCATCAGCGTCATGAGGGTTGCAAGAGCATTCGTCAACCCGAAAGGCATGACCAGCAATTTTAAAAGGCCCTCCTTGGCTTTGAAGGCAGTCTTCCACACATTGGATTTGACTGGTACCTAGTGATACCCAAACTTCAAGTCAATCTTGCTGAAATATTTGTCACCCCCCCCTGGAGCATAAAAACTCAAATAAACTGGAATAAGTATATATTATTATTGACAAAAGATGAGATGATTACAATGGGTAATCACCAAGGCTTTAAATACAGCCTCACGGTGTCCCTTGGTGAAAAGGTATGATCTTTTATCATGCCCTTTCACTTAATAAAACCTAAGACAACTACATTTAAATAATAATTAATAAATTATACATAACATTGCCTCTCTCTCAAAAGATGCTTTGTCCTCAAAGCATACGTAACGATGGACGTTGTCGATGGACGACCCCACATTTTAAAAGATCTTGGAGCATCTTCTCAAGTTCAGTCTTTTGGTGATGCGAATAGCGATAAGATTCGATGTTGACAGGGTTCGATCCTGCCTTGACTTCTATTGTATGTTCGATTTCCTTACTAGGAAGCATTTTCATGCACAGGCCTTGGACTACTTTTTCGTGTTTCTAAATTAGCCCTTGTACCTCTGGTGACCCTTCATTGATCATTTTTGCAGATAATAGTTCTAATTGGTGACGTTGTACTATATAGGCTGGCGCTCCTTTTCGAATCATCTTCATCATCTGGGATGACAATACGATTTGATTTTCTGGTGCTTGGAATCCATATAACTTGTGTTTCTGCCCTTCCCTCTTAAAGCTTATAAACTGCTTCTGATGGTTGGCAGAATAAGTACCTAAGGTTTGTAGCCATTGGATTCATAAGACCACATCTACTCCTCGTAATGGCACGGTGTAGAATGGAGATTCTAAATTAAAATTTTAAATCTGCAATTTGACCTTATGGCATTTCCCTACCTTCTCAATCTTCTTACCATCGGCCACCATTACCTTCATTTTGGGCATGGGAAACGTAAATATGTTGAGTCTTTTGGCCATGGTTGAATCTAAAAAATTGTGGGCACTGTCGATGTCGAGGAGAACCATTACGTTGTTCTTCTTAATATGTCCTTTTAGTTTTAGTGTCTGAGGTTGTGGTATCCCTGTCATAGCTGATAATGACATTTGCGGAATGCTTTCGTCATCTAGTTCTGGAGGGAACTCTAGGGTGTCTACATCTGATTCATCATTGTTAGAGTCATCAGTTGCTTCATAGTTATACAGATTCTTTGTCTTGTTTCCTTTAGCTCACCTATGCTTAGGGTCCCACTTTTCACCACAACGTTTGCACATGCCCTCTCTCACCCTTTGTATTTCCACGTTAGATTTTTCTTCTTCACGAAGATGGGGTGGGACATATTTTGTGTTATCTATATTTTCAAATTGAGGAAATCTTCGTCTTGAATATACTCTTTCTGGTTTTGGCCAAGATAACCTTTCAAATTTCTTTTCAACAGCTTTTGTTTTTTGTCTTGCTAGTTCTACTGATGTAATGTCATAAAGCTCGAGCTCTACTTGTATATGGGTTTTAAGTCCTAAGACGAAAGACTGGATTAAACGAGATTCTGACAATCCAAGTACTCGTGTCACTAAGGTCTCCCATTCTCAAGTGTACTCATCCACATCTCCTTTTTGGCGTAATTTGATGAATGTTGAAAAAAACTTTTCTTCCTTTATACCTTGAAATCTTTTAAAGAACGCATCCTTAAATTTCGTCCAACTAATAGCAAGCGTTGTCTTTTTCCACCACACATACCAATTATATGCATCTCCTTCCATTTTCATGGAAGTGTGCTTAATTTTTTCGTCATCACTGTTAATGTCGTAAATCTCAAAATATTCTTCAGCTTTATTAAGCCATGCAACGCTATTTTTTTCACTATCGTCGAACTCGGGTAGCTCGATTTTTGCTCTTCGTTGGTATGCTAACGGTGGAACGAGAAGGGGTTATTGATTAGCAAATGCATTCCAAAGCTGCTTATTTTGAAAATTTGCATTACTATCTTCTTGATGGTGTGGGGATGATGTTTTGTGAGAGTCGGTTTTTTCATGATGATCTTTTGAATTCCCTGAATCTGTTGAATTGTTCTGTTGATTATGTTCCATATTCGGGAATATTGGTCCTTGTGTCTGGTTTATCTTGTCGCAGATGTATGTTAGCTTTTGCATTGCTTGGCTATGATTTTCTGTGGCCTCGTTATGATTTAGCCAAATTTGTCTTTCTATCCGATTTGTCGTATCTTGAAGCTTTTTGATGTCGTTGGAATGTCCTGCAACTGTACCCTCGAGATCGACTAATCTTTTGCTGAAGTTATCGAAATTATTATTGATCTTATTCTCAAGATCCAGCAATTTTTTTTGGGAATTCGGCTATCGACATTGATGAAGACATTGAGCATGTACGAGGTGGTGAATATTTATCTGCCAGTTTCCTTTTTTTTAAAATAATAATTATTATTATTATTATCATTTTATTATATAAATTATATATGTAATATAATAATTGTATATTGATAATTTTATATAGCTTATATAATTAAATTATTAATTAATTATATTAAAATAATTTATATAATTAATTAACCTATTAATCATATAATTGATCAACTATACAACTTAATTAAGACTTATATATATAAACCTTATACTATTATTATAATGAAGTCACGAATGGAACAGTGTGAGAGGGAGCACATGACGGTTTTGGTCGACGATCAGGCGATAATGTAACACGGTGGACAGTCTAGCAATGACGAGTAGATGGGCAGCGTAAATAACACGAGAGGACGCGACAGCAAGCGGCTGACTGAGTTGAACGGCGGATGGAAGGCAAGGTAGAGGGATGGCGGAGAGTTGGACAGCAAGTAGAGGGACAACGAGTAGACAGCGGATGGTGGTGGCGTTGCAGAAGCCAGGCAGCAGCGAGGAGAGGGGAAGTAGCAACAGACGGGGACGGGCGGAGAGAAGAAGTAGCAAGGGACAAGGGACAGGCAGAAGGTGAGGTTGACGGCGGATGGTGGCAGCGGCAAGGTCGACGACGAAAGTCAACGAGGAGGCGAGGAGTGGGCGGGAAGAGGGGGCGGGGGAGTGGGGAGAGGGGGCAGCGGGAAGAGGGTCGGGGAAGAAGCGGCAAATGGTAGAGGAGGCGGGGAGTGGGCGAAAAGAGGGGGCAGGGAAGTGGGGAGAGGGGGCAGCGAGAAGAGGGTCGAGAAAAAATGAAGGTAGAGGGGAAGTGGGGAGAAGTGACAGCGTTTTTTTTTTTAAGGAAGTGTTGAATGTGGCAGCACCACCACAGTGGCGATAGCAGCTCTGCTGGTAACAGCTGAAGGCAACCAGCAGCAGTGGAAAGCGATCACAATCGAACTCGCTCCGATACCAATGGAGCATAAAAACTCAAATAAACTAGAATAAGTACATATTATTATTGATAAAAGATGAGATGATTACAATGGGGAATCACCAAGGCTTTAAATACAGCCTCACAGTGTCCCTTGGTGAAGAGGCATGATCTTTGATCATGCCCTTTCACTTAATAAAACCTAAGACAACAACATTTAAATAATGATTAATAAATCATACATAACACCCCCCCTTGAGTTGGTCCAAAAGGTCATCAATCTGTGAAATCAGATATCTATTCCAGACATTGATCTTGTTCAGCGCTCGATAATCAATAAAGAGTCTCCAAGTCCCTTCCTTCTTCTGCACCAACACGATCAGGCTCCCACGAGGCGATGAACTCGACCGGATGTGACCTTTCTGCAGTAGCTCCTGAATCTACCTCTTGATTTTTTCGTTCTCTAGAACAAAGCGCTGATAGATTGGTCCATTGGGTAGTGGCGCGCTTGGGGTCAAATCGATAGAGTGCTTGACCTGACAGTGCAGAGGCACCCATGCAGGTGAGGTGAAGATGTCCCCATACTCCTCCACAATCTTGTCCATTTGTTGTTGCGGTGCAGAGGAGCCCTGTCTAGAAGTTGTGGCCACAGTCATCTTCTTGCACTGAGCGCGGATCATAAGGAAAAGAAATTTCCCGATTTGGGAAATGAGCTTATTGCATTGCTTCGCAGTGATCAAAGAGATGGTTGTAGGCAATGCTGCCTCTATTATCCTATACAACTTATTAACGAAAGTAACAATAACAGTGTGAGGCCGAGACTCATACACAGCATGTCACTTCCACAAATATGGTTGGCCTTGTAATACATCACAAACTTCAAGAGGGGCAACATCACATAATACCTCATCTGTGAAGGGTTTAATGTTGTAGATAAGACGACACTGCTAGTTGACACGAAGATCCCGTCCATAGTGAAGCCACTTGATGGTATCTAGTTGTGGGTGTGTTGTGATCGGCAAGCCGAGCCACTTCACGACCTCTGCTGAAATGAGGTTTTGTTAACTCCCGCTGTCGACAATGAACTGCAACGGGGAACCCTTCACGTACATCTAGGAATGTTAGAGGTGCTCCCCCTCCTCTGGATCTTCAGGTTCTTCCTTCTAGATCTTGGTGGTGGCAACAGTGGCACTGGGTTCCACATCAATAATTTGCTTCCCTTTGTCATTTCCCTTATCAGGTTTTGACTCGGAGTTGGAACATGCATCTGATTCGGAAACCTTCAGCTCGGCCACCAGTGACTGCTTGGCCCAACACTCACTTGTGTTGTGAGTGGAGCTCTTATGGAACTCACACCACTTTCCCATGTCCTTTAGCTTCGTGGTGTTGTTCTTCGCTTGCGGCTTCAACGAGTTGTCTTAGGCCACCCCTCCTTGGCCTTGTCCTTTGTTCTGCGGTTTGGGGGCATCTTTCCCTTGCTTTCGATTCGCAGATCCAAAGTCTCGCTTCTTCTGTTTGAATTTTTGCTCAATCTTGGCAACTTACTGGTATGTTGCACCAAGCGAGGAGATGTCGAGGATGTATCTACGCAGACAACTACAGTACTTAAACACCAATTGTTTCTCTGAATCTTTGATGCCCAACTTTGTGCGCATGGTATGGAACAAATTCATCAGCTCATGGAAATCTTGTTCCCTTTGTTGCCACAGCGTAGTCCATTGTACGCACTCGTCCTCTAGTCCATTGTATGTACTCGTCTTCATAGCTCCCCATGGGGTAGTTTGTTCCTTCATGGCATCTCTGAAAGAATTCCAAGTGGGTGCAGCCAAAAAGAGGGAGGATTCCCCCTTGTCTTTTTGCTCACGGTAGGTTTCCCTCCAGTCCTTGACATGGGGGACAGCTTCGAGAAGAGAAAAAGTAATCTTTTCCCGATTGGAAAAGTCATGAACCAAAAATATCCTTCTAATAGATTCAACTGTCTATCTACGGTGTCTGCATCTATTTGGCCATCAAATATGGCAATGTTGAAGTTAACTTGTACCTTAAAAGGAGTGGCGCCTCCTCTGTTTCTCGAGGGCCTCCTCGAGCAATATTTTGATAAGATCTCTTGCTTCCTCATTTTCTTTTCCTTCGCCATGGGAGGTTGTCGGAGTTAGGAGGTTGATCTTGCAAGGGTTCAACCAAATCGAGCCCTAACTCCTTATACCCTATCTCATTGGGGACATGCAAAGAAAGATCGAGAAAGAGAACACTGCTCTAATACCACTCATCAGGATTAATGCAGAATCACAATAAAATACAGAAATAAACATAAACACGGAGATGCAACAAAAAATATACTACATTTCATTAATAACAAATAACTGAAATAAGCTTACAAATAGAATGGAAATAAACTAGCACAGGCGATTGTAGCTTATCTCTGAGAAAAGATGTGGCGGCTACATGCCTCTGAACTATGTTACAATGAGGCTCAAGGGATTTTTTATTATTGAACAACATGGAAAAACCCTAACCCTAAGAGCTGGAACACCAAGAGTTTGTGCACCCCATTGGTGTTAGTTAGACAGCCAACCTCTCGGGGTTGTAACTTGGTGATATTATCTTTGTTTGGCGCATATGATATATAATCGGAAAGATATCTCTGAGTACTACAGGATTTTTCGCAGGCCGCCTACTGCAAACCTCAACAAATCGTCATTTAGGGTCAAAACTGCTCCAAAACTTTAGGGCCCGAAAAAACTGCTAAAAATAGCAAACGCTGCCAATATCCACCTGGATCAACGCTAGCCCAAGTCTTAGACACTGCGTCAATCATATCTTGGGTCCTAGAGATAGCGTCCGTCGGTGATGTGGGCTTGTAGGCTCTCACCCAACCACACAATGGCTCCACAAGCCCCTACATAAACATCATGATCAATCGAGCCTCGAAGATGTCGAACACCATCACTACCAATCTCTGAAGCTCCATAATGTAGGCCTCTACACTACCAGTCTGCCTCAGATGGACTAACTCGCTGAAGTGAAACTCCAGGTCCTTCCTCTCAAACCTCTCAATCAACCTCCAGGTGAACTTTGTGTAAGTAGTGATGTGGATATGCCCCAACGTGATCAACCCATGGTACCACCACACCTGGGCATCCCCCTCCAAGTGTAGAGTAGCAAACCGGATAGCATTTGTCTCACGCACGGGATTCAGGTGGAAGTATGTGTCTAACATTTAAACCCAAGCCCTGGCTGAACTCTTCGCTGACCCATCGAAGTTAGGGAGTGTGACTTTCCCTACTATGTTTTGTAACTCCTAGTTATATTGTCCCCCTTTATAGTGTCCTCTAGCCCCAGTGGTACACCTCTCCTTGAGGTGTATGTACTCCCCAAAGGACATCACCCTCTTAATCCGAGCATCCAACCCCTCATACTCATCAATGCCTGATGCAACTAAATTGACCAAATTTGCAACTAGTTCTGGCTCCCTCTCAGGCTCTGGCTCGTCCACGAAGTGAGGCATGGTGGGACAGCGAGCATGTCCACACAGAGGAGTGTGTGGGGCTGATAGGTAGGGTTTCCCCCTCCAGCTCTAGAACCTCCATCACCATGGAGCTCCCCCTCAAGTCTCCTATTCATTTGAACCCCATCACCTGTTGCATCGTATTCATCGTGAGTTGCCCTTGCCTCAACATCTATTGATTGGTCCTCAACAACTCCTCTAAAACTTGATTTTGGCCCATTAGCCTAGGTTGCTCATTGTCTTCTTGATTGTCCATACAGCCTTTGATATTTTCCACCTCAGTGTCCGAAAATGGGTCTAGGTCTCCTTCTCTACCTCGACCCCTGCCTTTGCCTCTTCCACGGCCCCTCTGGAAAACCAATCCTTGATACCTTGGTGGAATCACCTACTCTTGTTCCCCACAGTGGCCAGAAACATACTCTGATACCACTATAATATTCCTAATGGAAAATTAACATTGAAAATCAAGCATATGCAACACATTCAACACAATAAAAATTTACACAAATCAAATAACCAAAATTGGGCCAGAAATACGCCAAAACGGACCAAATTTATAATATATTTGAAGGAGTACAATATGGATTAGAATGAGTGCATCTAGGCTTGCTTAGAGCAAGCTACAAGCCCCAAGTGGACAAGTATCAACTGCCCAAATGATGCAGAAAGTCTCCCAACAAATTTTTGTGTTGGCCCTTGAAAAAATGCACTGCTAGTTGAGTTGGAACCCCTATTTGACCCCTCGAATTTGCCCAAAAAATTCAACCAAAATATTTCTAAGATCCTTGCCAAAAACCCAGAAGGGTTTTCCCTAGTTTTGACGCTCCAAAATTGACCCCCAAATGCTTAGCCCTTCTCCACTGCCAGAAAATGTAACATGTAGCAGATATTGTGCTTGCTGCTCCTCAAAAGGGCTAGAAAAATCCCACAATTCGCCTCCAATCCAATTCCAAACAACCCCAGCTCCTCAATCCCTCTCTCAAGCCACCCCACACTCAGCTCCCACAAATGACTGTGCAGTCCTAGGCAAGATAACACAAGCCCAATCACTAGAAATTCGTACTACTGTAAAAGACACCCTTTGGCACCTGAAATCCTTTCCCTTCACCTGGAATTTGGTCAAAACATATGCCAACAAAAGTATAGCACTTAATTCTGGCAGCACACTCCACTAAGGACTGCGTGGCTCCCTTCCCAGCTAATGCCAAAAATTTGTGGTACCTGCGTAGTCTCTCTCCCAGCCTCCAAAGATAGATGAAATTGCCTCCCTAGGGTGGCACTTGAAGTCCATCAAAGAGAGGTTGAGATTCCTCCTTGGGAAACTCTTATGCTCAGCAGCACTATGAACTCAACTAAACAGCTAGTGTATAATTAGATGTCAAATGCTCAAAAGCCCCAATCAATGTTGCCTTCCTCTTATTTATAATTGTCGATCCCTTCCCTCATGTGGGCCCCTCTTCACCAAGCAATTCGAGCTCCCTCTTTAGCCCTTCGAATTTCTCCATCAATGGGGGTGTGTATTTCGTGGGGGAGTGGCACCCACATTCCACTAAGAAAATTATTTTGACCCCCTTTGTCCCAAGCCTTTTCCCAAAAATTACCTTAGGCCCCAAAATGACAAAATTGGAAAAATTGTGATCCTCCTTAGCAAAATATTTAGGAAGGGACACTACATCAAAAGTGAATTAGGGACTACATCGAAAGTATTTTTATTTTTAGTTTTCATTTTATTTTTTACAACTTTTTTTTATAACTTTTTTTAATTTCAAGGGTTATTAGACAAAATTGAGAGGGGCATGTCCCCCCTCATAAGAGGTGCTTCTGGGCTTGGAGCTCTTGATTAAATGCTAGTTCCATATCTTCATACTTGATAGAATCTAGTGGAAACATTGCAATCCCCCCAATCCTGAAATCTTGAAAATTGTAAAGTCTGTTAGATTTTGAGTGGGATCTAAAATTCTAATTTCTCCGTATGAAATCCAATGAGGTCCGAACTCAAAACCACTCTCAAACATCTTGAGTCAATTAATGGTAATGTTGAAAATTTACGTAAAAGTGATGTTTCCACTAGATTCAAGCAAAATTAAGGGGGGACGCCCGCAAGCACCCCTTTTTGGGAGACGCATCCCCCACACTAGGGAAACAATTCCCCTTGTGTAAGTGTTTCTCCAAGCTTCCCCCTATCCCAGGTGTGTGGGAAGCATCAAGTGCGTACACCCCACGCTGGGGGATGCATCCCCGTGGAACATTGATTGATCCAATGGCCTTCGGTGTCAAACCAGCCTTGGGACTGGTCAAACCAGGACTGAACCAACCACTACAGCCATGCTGCGCCCAAATGAGAAAAAAATACCACCCATGTTACCCTAATTTACTGTAATATATAGATGCCCCCCCCCCCACTCGAACAATTGCGAGCATTTAGAATTAATGTACACTAGCTGCAGTGAAAAGAGTTGAATCAGAGTGAGAAGGGATCTAATTTGGCATTGCTTGTAGACTGCTTGTGGTGGATTGGCATCCACATTAGTAGGCTACATCTCAACTACAAGTCTGGGGGAGTTTCTTGACCAAATTTTCATGTGCATTCAAAGGCATGTTTCAAACCCTCATTCCTTTTTTATAAAAATGCAGATTTGTGTTTCAGGCTGCAGATAAAATAACATATGTCTTCCATTTGAAGATTTGTTTTCTCTTTTAGACATTGCCATGGCCCCCAAGACTTTTTAAATATTTTTTTTCTTAAATCTGGTTTGTGGCACACTGGGAGATTTGCAGTCCTAGGTGGCCCGCATTTTTTAGGAAACAACCCAGAAATGTCCCCCCAGTGCAGATATACTTGGGAAAAAGTTTCTAGTCATTTCTCAGGCCTAGTCGTGTCCCTTTTAGAAGCATTTGTAGCCAAGAAACAGTTTATTTAAAAGGAATCACTTACCATGACCTAGCTAAATCTTGTCAATGTTAACTCATGATCCCAAGTCCTAAGTGATGATATGAATACCAGATATATCTGCCTAGAAATTCTCTTCAGTGTTTATTCATTATCTGACAGTTTGGAATTGCTTATGTGTAACTCCGAAGAAATATTGTCTTTTTCCGCAAATGTAGGTAAAACTACGCCAGATACAAACATCTGGCCTGAAAAGACACTGACATTTTTCACTCAATTGATTTGAATTGCATTGTAATTTTCCATTTCAGAAAAATTGAAGAAAAGAACCAACCCTTATACTAACTTAATAAACAGAGAAACTCTAATAAGACAAAACTTTGAAGTTTGACCAGCCCATGCCAGAAAACCTCACAATTAAATTGCAGAATAATTAGAAGATTCAATGATATCTAGAAGATTGGCAATAAACATGCAACAGAAGAATTATGCCTTTAAAGTTTGGGGAGTAACAAGTTAACCTTGAAGATTTCTGTTGCTCATTCAAGCCAGCCTCTGCAACATGAAAAACCAGAGTTTGATTTACTTTAGCTTCGTCATCTTTGCTTGAAGTAGACTGATCTTGGACTTTGGCCCTTGCAGCCATGTTGCGAGCACGAAGCATGCTTTTGAATGATAAAGGTTTTTGATGTGTATGTACCAATGTTGGGTTTAGTTCAGTCCATTCAAGTTCTTCTTCATCCCCATCCTCATATTTAACCTGGAAATGAAGTTAATCCACATGATTATGACCATAATTTAATCTGTCACAAGGACCTAAAAGACAGCAGAACTTCTAACAATGCTCAAACTTCAAGATTACCCAAATTTTAATTCAGTGCAATCTACTTTACAAAACATATACCTTGTAATACTTGGCTTTATAATCATAGTCAATCACCTCTCCTTCATAAACCTGTCCACCAAAATCTTTCTTTGTTTTTCTTCCTATAAGGGCAATTCCTCCCCCTTGCACAGGAGTATCCTTTTGAGAAGATTCAAGGCTGTCCGACTTAGCAATATCATGAAACCCTGGAATAGAATTTGAAACATCTACATTTGAAACACTAACTGCTTCTAGATTAATTGCTGATGGTACTAGATTAATTGCTGATGGTACAGAGCTCCTCCTTGTAGACACTCTATTTTCTGTTAAATTCTTCTCTATATGAGGCTTTGACTCGACTATAAGTCTGTTTCTAGTCTTTATCCCTGTTGCCTGATCATGCTCAGGCAATTCTTCATCTACTTTTCTTCTCCTTGTAGTCCTTGTCCCCGTTGTCTGATCAAGTTCTGGAAGATCTTCATCAACTTTTCTTCTCTTTCCAGTCCTTGTCTGTGTTGTCTGATCATGCTCTGCAAAAGCTTCATCGACTTTTCTTCTCTTTGTGGTGTTTGTCCCTGTTGCCTGATCATGCCTTGGCAAATCATCATCTACCTTTCTTCTCTTTGTAGGCTTTGTCCCTGTTGTCTCATCATGCTCTGGAAAATCATCTACTTTTTTTCTCTTTGTAGCCCTTGTCCCTGTTGTTTGATCATGCCCTGGATCTTCATCTACTTTTCTTCTCTTTGTAGCCCTGGTCTCTGTTGTCTGATCATGCTCTGGTAAATTTTCCTCTACTTTTCTTCTTTTTGTAGCCCTTGTCCCTGTTGTCTGATCATGAGCTGGAACATCTTCATCTACTTTTCTTGTCTTGGGTGTTGCATTCACCTGTTCTGAATGTCTCTTTTTGGCTGTTCTCATGGGGCTTGAAAGCCTATCTGCAGAGTCTACCATCGAATGATCTTCACTATGAAGATCATCTTTACCCACCTGTTTTAAATTCTCATTTTCTACAGACTTTCGCCTGTCTGAAATAGAACCCCCTGTTACTTTTGCTCTTGAAACTCTAGGTTCATCAGGTCTCTGTACCCTTTTGGAACTTCTGTACAAGGTTACCACTTAATAAATCAGAAATATATCTAATAATCCGTAAAAACTATGCAAACACCAGAGCTATTTCAAATTTGACATATCACTGTTCTATATTTCTAATTCTGAAGCTAAGAATTGAAAAGAAACTTGAGTAAAAGTAAGTCATTGAACTCATTTCTCGGACCATCCTTAAAATTAGCTATTAATGTACCTCGACTCTCCTGTATGAGGTCTTGAACGCCCTTTTCTCCTATTTATTTCTGAATTGCCCCTCTTCAATTGTACTAATAGAGGTTCCAACTCCTCTCGTTCAAGGTCTTCTTCATCACCATCGTCATATGTTACCTTTCAAGAAACAAAATTATTTTTATGTTCTTTCATATCTCAACAATACTGATAAAATCAAATATACATTTGCTTCCTGTTTGAACAACTAAAAATAACTTGCGTGAGAAAAACACGCCTCTAAAGGTAATTCAGGAAATGTGGGACAGCGAGGACGTGTACATAAGAACAGTGTTATCTGTCAAGCTGGGATTGGTTATTGGTAGTAAGAATCAAGATACTAAGATATTTGCAGAAGCTAAAGAAGCATGCTATGTCGCAGAGAAAAGTTTGAAATTAAAGGTTTAGAAAACATTTTTTGGCTTTGCTTTTGATAATAATCACTTCATCCAGTAAATACAATCCAAGGGACACTATCTTGCAAGATAAGAAGGTGGCTGAAGGTCTGGATCAAGTTTTCACATAGATACCCTAAATATTTTTTACTGCTGTGTTTGTGAACTTAGTCAGAGCTGGAAATCCAAGCTAAAGTACCACTTTTCCTAGACAGCAGGCTCCAACATCTCACCTATCAGCTTTGTCCACAACTTGGGAAGCTAAATGGCTTCAAAACTACCAGTGTTGGTTGCCATGTACTCTACCTCTATTGAACTCAATGACACCAATGCCTGTTTCTTGCTAAACCAAGATATATCACTCCTAAACCGAAACTAAAGCACCACTCTTCCTATCATCAATATCCCACTCCCCATGTGCCCTTCAAGTAGCAAAGAACACTTCTGCAGCTACCAGTGAATCTGCCCGAGTCAACCATGTAGTGGCTCAAAGTGTTAACTATAAAACATATATCAAATATGTTATTAACCAAATGCATCAAAGATTGAATCAACAGTTCATACACTAAAGCATATACCAAATCCAAATTAAAGACAAAAGGCAACTTCAGATTTGAAAATAGGATTAGATATGGATTTACAATTCATCATATGAAACCTCTTCAAAATATCAATTCCATATTTACCCTTTCTGAGGAACACTTCCTAGACTCTACCACACATCTAAACCCAAGACATGGTGCAGAAGTGCCATGTCATTCTTCTCAAACTCACATGTCAACCCTACTATGAGCCTAACCCCTTGTAAGTATCAGACCTATGAAATAAATAATAAAGAATGGGATCTATTGAAGTTTTGGGGGTCCCAAACCTAACAAGATCTCATTAATTCTAGAGTACAGATTACATGGTGCATGCTTCAGGCCATAAAGGGATTTCTTCAAGCTAGAGACATAGGTCTCTCAACCATGCACCTCAAACCTTCTTAGCTGATTAAGGTGCACTTCTTCCTCAATCAAACCATTGAGAAAGGTTGCTTTTACATCCATGTAATAAAACCCCCAACCAAAACCTAAGGCTAAAGACTTCCTAGTACCTAAGGCTAAGTATACCTAGTACCTAGAGCAAAGATTTCCTCATGTTCAACTCTTTGTCTCTCTCTCTACTTCTACTTCTCTATGGCACCTAGTCCCTTGATTCTTATATTGTTGATTTATTTAATCATGTGAGATGTTCAAGCTCCCCCCCCCCCGCTTCTTGGGCCAAACACATTATTCATCGAAACCACAAATCATGGAGTAGCTCTAATCCAAAAAACTATCGGATGATCATGGTGGGTCATACATTACACAACCTTTGTGCCACAATCTTACATTAGTGGCTTCTGAGAAGCTAGAGAGTCGTCGTCTCAAGTCTAGAGGACAAGCGCATTCCTGCCCCAACTACCAAACGATTGATCACATATTCATACTTTAATCCATTACTGAGGATGTTGATCATCGCTCTTCAAAGGTTTCCAATCATTTTGTAGACTTTTGCAAAGCATTTGACATAATCTCGAGGGAGGTGTTATTTTAGAATCTATACAACATTGGCATATCTAAGACCCTATTGGCAGCCATTAAAAGACAATATGAGTCAATCCTAGGATGCCTCAAGATGGCACACGACCCTTACAACTTCATCACGAGTACCATTCAAATAAAACAAGGATGCCCTCTCTCACCGACCCTATTCAAGATCTATATTAATGAGCTAGAGCCATTCCTTCATGAGCATATCCAAGAAGGTGATGGTTATCTGCTACATCAAGCATTGATCTCCCCAATCCTATTTGTTGATGACTACTCCTATTCCTAAGGGCTTAAAAAGATAAATCAATGCACTAGCATGGTTTTGTGACATCCGACACTTGACAGTCAACCTAGGCAAAACTAAGGGTTTGATCTCCAATGTATCAAAGTGTTCTCTTATAAATTTACACTTCTACTACCAAGGTGCAAATATTGAGATCGCCACAACTTACACTTACATGGGAGTATTGTTAATTGTGGGCAACTAGGTCCAAACTCCATGTTGTGATGCTCAGATGACAATGCCAATATTTTTATTGGATTCCTCTTTCGAAGAGGTGCAAGATCAATCTAAAGATCATCTTGATCGGATAAGAAAAACACGTATTTTGAATTTATTCCACATGTGCAAGGTCGACCTGATTTATCCCACATGCATTAGAGATGTGTCACACACCCCCACAGATGCCTATATATTGGAGAGACTTGGAGTTCATTATACACACACATTTTTGTGGAGGCATTCTCTTTTTCCTTGGATGGTGTTGGAGATGCGTTCTTGGTTCTGCGTTTAGGTCTTCTAGGTCCAGTGTCTTGGTGGAGTATTCTTGATGAGACGTCTTGGGGTTGTGTGACACATTCGGTTGGTTGACCTCATGAAGACTTTGTTGGTTGAAGTATCCTGCTAATCGTCGTAACGCCACCATTCTTTATCTCTATTTTGGCTTGCCTTCCATCGATCTATTGGTATGTACTATCTGCATCTTACTTTCATTGACCCCTAGAAATTTAAAGTATATTTGCATCTAGCATAGAACATCTTCAGAATTTAACATGGTATCAGCACTAAGGAGAAGACAAAGCCCATCTCAGAATCTGGGGCAGCGAGAAATGGAGCTGTAGGTGACAGCGGATGATTATGGCCTCCTAAATTTGAAATTATGGCAAGCTTAAATGCTTCAGCTCTGGTTGTCCTGTTCACCTTAGACCACCAATCGTCGCAGCCTTTCTAAACTCATTCGAAGCAACCCCTGCCAAATCTCTTCCATTTGTGTGCACTTCATGGCTATTTGCTGTAGAATTCATTCTTGCCATGAGAATGAATCCACGAGAGCTGCAGCGAGAGCTCCAATTTGTTGGCCATGAAAGCAGCGAGGGAACATAGGACAGTTTGATAGTGGGTTTGTATTTTCATCTAATTAACAGGAAGTGTCGCAGCATCAGGTTGAATATTTATAGCAAATTATTAAGGACGTATAAATTTTTATGTAATGGGCCCGATTATTTAAATAGTCGCACAAATCGAAGATGAAAGGTCCCTGTAACTGCTTAATTGAAGGGCCGTCTATCCACCGAAATTGATTTGAATGACGATTACAAAGGTTGTATTATCAAATTTGAAGGCCAAAGAAAGGCACACACAAATGCGTTGGGGTCTAAGTATTGTTCAATTTGTTGCGACAACACGCACTGGTAACCTCTGTGTCTAAAAGTGTGATTGGCTTATGAACGATTTGCTAAGAAATTGAAACGCAATTTAAATATTGTTGGGCAAGAGCAACATCGATCAAGTGTTGCAGCATAGGACAAAGTCACATATAGAGCGAAATGGACGAGCTTATGGTATTGCGTGTTGGAACACACGAGTCTGTCGGGTTGATTGTTGGTCAAAGGGTGATATCGTTTACGTTGAGCAAAAGCAACAGATCATATGGAATGATTAGGAGTCAAAGTCAATTCGAAGAGGTTTTGACTGTCGTGCGTCATTTTGGAGGACGAGCATGACTATGTCCCTTGATTGCTAAGCATACGTCAAATATCTATATCGACTGTGATCTGCAGAGACCAAAATCTCCTCTCTTCTAAAGTTGAAACTCTCCGGTCATGTGCAATTTTTGAGTGGCTCGATCCAAAATTCTTCTAATCAATTGTTGTTATAGCAATACAAATTGCCTATGAATTCAAGGAGGTTGAATCGCTTACTTCTGATGAAATTAAGTTGCTATACTGGTGTCAAAACCGGCTCCTTAATAGTGTTGAGCTCCACTTATCATCCGAATATCAATTTGCGGATGGAATTCAATTTTTCAACAAAAGCCGCATTTTGGATTTATTCGAAATTCTCAGTATATTTGGGCTGAGAATTTGATCCTGACATTGATGGATCGGTTAAAGGTTGATTATAGTGAGAATATGGTTGATTATAGTGAGAATATGCAGATTCACGAATTATGAAAGTTATGATAGTCAATAATTAATTATTCTTCTAAAAGAAGTTTTGTTGAAGCTGGTTGAAGAAGCCAAATTCACTCTTGGTTTGGAGAGCAGATTTTGTCTTGGAGAAGCTCTAAATATAGATAACAGTCACAACAGAAGGAAGCTTAGTCCACTTGAAGTGATCTCAATTGTAGAGGACCAAACATTAGATTCTCCTACTTGTTATAGCACATATACCTTGAAGAGGACATACTACCTTTTTTTTTGTATTTCGGTCAAGGATTAAAAATGGACTTCTAACTTTTATAAGTTTGGTCCTGTGGATAACTTGTGTGGAGGGCCCGGATAGCAAGACAGAAACTGTGGATAGCATTTTGGAAGGGCCAGATTTGTTTTGGCTCAAACCTATCACAAATTAGAGGACAGTTGTCAATTACCTATCAGATCCCTTGAACAAAATCTACATACAGTGCCTTGTACCTGTCTCCCTTGGGAAGGCTCAGATTTGTGAGGGACTCGAAGTAACCATTGCAGTCCTATGAATAATGATGAATGAGCAATAGACATTAAAGTAGTGAACAGTGAACCTGGAGGGATGTACAAGTTAAGAAGATCTTGATAAAGGACATATTGGAGCAGATCGTTGGCCAGATTTTGAAGAGGAACCGTTATGAGGACACCTTCAGGCATTCCAGTTGAAGTGTTTTGGAAGCCACTATTGGGACAACTCAGGGAAGTTTCCATCGTGACTAGCTCAAGAAGGTACCATTTGATCACCAATGCTTGAATGGCAAAATTGCAATCCTTGATTGGGCAATCTACTTATTTAGGGCAATGATGTTGGAAAACTACTATAAGAAGGCAGACAAAAGAAGAGTGGGTGAATAAGATTCGGGCCCATGTTTACAAATCCCCTTTCGAGTTGGTGTCTAGGATGCCCAAATTCAAAAAATAATCATGAAGGCATTTGTTAGGGCTGTGCCAAAGGAAAGCATAGGGGACTTTTCTTCATTCCTCAAGTATCACAAAGACATTTGATACACTCTGACTTATCTGATATGCTTGAGAGAATGTTCTTATAGATGTCTTCTCTCACAAGGAGCTGGCATTAAGAGGGAGACCACAACTTTGTATGCTCCTGAGAAAATGTCGTTGCTAGAGAATACCCTCATGGCTCAAGGGTACTCTTGAGGATGCAGAGAGACATATGGCCCCAAAGGGGGACATTCCGCGAAAGCAAGAAGTCATATAGATACCAAGGGTATCTAGCAGGCATGAGTACAATATGAGCCTGGATCATTTGAAGAAGCCGTAAAGCATCAAGTCTGGAAGGATGCTATACAAAAAGAGTACGAGTCCATTATGAAGGATGATGTCTGGGATATGGTCTTGAGACTAGAGGACAAAGCTGTTGTCACCTCGATATGGCTCTATAAGATCAAGCATGGATTTGATGGGAGTGCTGAAAAGTACAAGGCAAGATTTGTTGCCCGAGGCTTCTCTCTAAAGGAAGGCGTAGACTATGATGATATACTTGCCCCTATGGTCTGATATACTACCATCCGATCTATTATTTCCCTTGCTGCTACGCAAGGATAGAGTCTACATTAGATGGATGTGAAGACTATTTTTTTTGCATGGTTCGATATAGGAAGAGGTGTATGAGGAGAAACCTTTGGGGCTTGAAGTCCAGGATAGAGACTCTCATGCATGCAGGTTGAATAAAGCCCTCTATGGGTTGAAGCAAGCCCCCAGGGCTTGGTACAAGAGGATAGATAGCTACTAGATGAAGTTGGGCTTCACTCGAAGTAATGCTAATATGAACCTTTACTTCAAGTTTGATAGAGAAAAGCCTCTCATCCTGGTTCTCTATGTGGATGATCTCTTCCTGACAGGTGCTGACCCTCTCATTCATCAGTGTAAGAGGGAGCTTGCTTCCGTGTTCAAGATGAAGGACCTAGGACTGATACATTACTTCCTAGGCCTGGAGGTTTGGCAGAGACCTGGCGAGATTTTCCTCTCTCAAGGAAAATATGTTGTGAAGCTGCTGGAAATATTTGGTATGGTGGACTATAAGTCCGTGTCGACACCGGTAGAACTCAACTTTAAGAAGTTGAGTGAAAGTGCTGCTGGGCCTGTGCTAGCAAATCCTACCGAGTATTGTCAACTCGTAGGGGCCTTGATGTTCTTAGGGAACATCCGTCCAAACGTATGTTGTGCAGTGAACACTTTGATTCAATACATGGTTGATCCTCATCACTTTCACTAGGTTGGTGCCAAGAAACTCTTGAGATATCTTTGGGGCACGATAGACCATGGGTTGAGATACATTGCCGGGAGTTTGAGACTCCATGTATATGTTGATGCCGATTGGGTTGGTAGTGTGGTGGATCGTAAGAGCACATCGGGATGCTGTTTCACACTTGGTTCTGCTTCGATATCATGGATGAGCAGGAAGCAAAACTCGGTGGCTTTGAGCATTGCGGAGGCCGAATACATTACAGCAAGTGCGGCCTGTTATGAAGTAGTTTGGTTGCAAAAGATCTTCAGTGAGTTGTTCGAACATGTGCTAGATGCCACCGTTATCCCTTGTGATAACCAGAGGGGGATTCGTTTGTCAGAGAATTCCGTGTTCCATGATCGATCCAAGCATGTTGACGTCTGATACCACTTATCCAAGATATGGTACAGTGAGGCGCCATAAGGCTCAATCATATAGGAACTGATGAGTAGGTCGCGGATATTCTCACAAAGCCCTTGGGGAAGGTCATGTTCCTAACCCTCCGTGAGAATCTTGGAATCATGGAACGACCCTATTTGAATTTTGGAGGGTCCTGTTGGACGATGAGCTCTGGGGGCTCCAGGGGGGCTTTGGGGATAGCTTCTTGGTGCTATAAGCAACCACTAGGCTAGGCTTGCCAAACCTAGTTGGTGTGCTTCTACCCCACCATGATGATATTGAGTTGGTTTACCTCTCTCTGATTTGTGCCCCGTATGCATCCTACCCATGGAGTTTCGGACTCATGGGAAGTACCTCTCATTTGGCCAATTAGGTGGGAAATGTGAATAGAGACCATAGCAATACCAATGGACGCATTGGAGATTGTCGTACTCTCTATGTCTAGGATGGCACGTGTCCAACCACTTGATCTGGGATCAAGTCTAGCGAGGTTTCGAACCTCCAACTGACTTCGGGTCAATGAAACTAACTTCGGGTTAGTATATGACTCTCTCGAGTACAAGTGAGGTTTCGGACCTCCAACTGATTTCGGATCAGTTAAACCAACTTCGGGTTGGTGTGTGACTCCTTTAAGTCCTATAGAGGTTTTGGGCCTCTGAGTTGACTTCGGGTTAGTCGTAAGTGATGTCTTTGTGACTCACCTTTTGTTCTGAAATAAAGAAGCCAACAAAGCAAGTTACGGCGGGATGACGCAAGATGTTGGGATGGCACTGGTGGATGGATTTCTCCCTAGTTGACAGGGAGTGTTAATTTTGGGCAACTAGGTCCAAACTCCATGTTGTGATGCTCAGATGACGATGTCAATATTTTTATTGGATTCTTCTTTTGGAGAGGTGCAAGATCGATCTAAAGATCATCTTGATCGGATGAGCAGAACATGTATTTTGAATTTATTCCACATGTGCAAGGTCAGCCTGATTTATCCCACATGCATAAGAGATGTGTCACACACCCCCATAGATGCCTATATATTGGAGAGACTTGGAGTTCATTTCTCACACACAATTTGTGGAGGCATATGTCTTCTCTCTTGGATGGTGATGGAGCAGTGTTCTTGGTTTTGCGTTTAGGGTCTCTTGGTGCAACATCTTGGTGGAGTATTCTTGATGGAACGTCTTGGGGTTGTGTGACACATGTGGGACGCTAACATTATGAAGACTTTGTTGGTTGAAGCATCCTGCTGATCGCCGTAATGCTTCCATTCTTTATCTCTGTTTTGGCTTGTCTTCCATCGATCTATTGGTATGTTCTATCTGCATCTTACTTTAATTATGTCCTAGAAGGTTAATGTAAAAATTTGATAACCCAACCCCGGTTTTCAGTTTCTCCTTATTTCTCCCATAAAGTTAAATGCCCATTCCCATAGCCATACATTCAACAAGCTGGAAAAATAAATATTTTCTGAAAACACAAATTCTGGAAATTTCACAGTGCTGAAAAGCATAAATAAAACTCAGAAAAATAAATCAGCCACACACTGAAAATAGACACGTTGATTTTTGGTCAACTTGACCCTGGAAAAACCCCCTACAACTCTTGGGGAAAACCAGTTCGAAAGCTCTTCTTATTTCTGATAAATAGCTTTTACAGTGAGAGAGAAATACTCAGAAAAATTTCAGCAAGTAACAAATACAACTTATCTCGTTTTTCGTGCTTAACCATTGCCTCGGAAAGTGTGCAAACAACAAAACATAAACAACAATAAATGTTGTACGGCCTCCTTTAATTTCGTGCCCAGAAATTACAGCGTTAAATGCTGCTGTACGACCTCCTTGAAAAACGTGCAAACAACAATAAATGTTGTTGTACAGATTCCTCAAACTGCATGCAAAGAAACATCAATAAATGCTGTACAATTTTCTGCCTCGGTTTTCGTGCACAGGGACAGCAACTCACTGTACGGATTGTCTTGAAAACTGTGCCTCAAAAACCAACAAACTGCTCCTCGAAATCTGTGCCAAAACTGCTGTACAGTCTCCTTGGAATATGTGCCCAAGCTGCTATACGGTTTTGCCTTGAAATTTGTGCCCAAACTGCCTTGAACTGTGTGCCTCTCCTTGTTGTACGGATTTGCTGAAGTGATGCCTCGATATGTGTGCCAAGGCTCTGTTCTCCTTCTCCTCACTGCTCAGAAATCTCCTTTGCTCTCTTCTTCTCCTTCTCTCAATCTGCTCATGAAAGAATGAATGATCTTTTCTCTCATTTTCCTCCTTTAACCTAACCCTAAGTGACTTTTGGGGAATCCCTAAATCCAATGGCTGAGATAGCTTTAGATCTAGGGCTGAGATTAAATGCTCATTTAAATCTCACTTTCTATTTTTTAATTCACCCCACTTTAATAAAGACCCACTTAGTCATTTTTTTCCAAAGTCACTTTTCCTTTCTAATTTTACATTGACTTTATTAAAGTCACTTTAAAATTAGACTTTAGTAACTTTATCACTTAAAGTCACTTTTAAATTAGATTTGACTTTATAACTTTATAAAGTCACTTTAGTAACTTTATCACTTAAAGTCACTTTTAAATTAGATTTGACTTTATAACTTTATAAGGTCACTTTAGGAGAAAAATTAAATTCTTTTGGACACTTTTCCCTAGGCCAAAGATCAAAGCCTTAGGGAACCACCTGTCCTCCGGTAACCAAATTTCAGCAGTTAAAGTATATTTGCACCTTAGCATAGAACATCTAGATAAATTTACAGAAAATTTTCTCACCCCATAGGAAAATACAACCCTAAAAATTGACCTCTGAAACACTACGAATTGCCCTGCATTACCCTCTGTGGAGGCTCTAATTCGTATGGCTTGGATCTTAATCTGAGTTGCTTCTTTTGTTTTCCACTGACTCTGGAAACGCTTCTCCTGACCTCTGCAAAATTCTTTTGCCATCGGAACATTGAAACGACTTTCCGAATTTGCAAATCGAACTACCTTTAGAGGCTACTATGCAGTCCCTACGTCAACCTCACTGTGGCTCTTTTGCCTCTTCGCAAATGTAGTCGCTGGATCTGGAAATCTTCCTCTAGCCTCATTGTCTATGCCCCTCACTCACTTCTTCGATCTCTGGCTCTTCGATAACTTCTTCTGCTCTCTAAAAATCGATCTGCCAAGGAAATTGAACTTCTGGTGTATCTGATGTATCTTCTCCAAGTGCCCATCGACCTCTTCTTATAATCCACTGTTGGAGCACCAATGACCGAGATTAAAAACTTAATCAATGGATAGGATCATCTTGGATTCAATCCGTGTGAGTTCTAGATGATTTGCACCTTGACTTAATTAATTATGATTAATTAACCATATTCCCTAAGTTTAGAATTAGGAAATATTTAAAAATTGGTTAATATTATAATTAAGCCATCTTTAGATGGAATTTCCAAAAACGGTTTCTCGGTTTTGGAGATCTCATGTATTGAAGCCTCTGCACCAAATTTTGTGGCTACAACACATCCAAGGCTACAGAAACTAACAATCAACACATAGGTCGACCATATGCCCTCCTAAGCATCTTGTTGCCACAAGATGCTTTATCTCTCCTAATCAGATATATGTTGTAAATTTTCATAGATGTTCTATGCTTGATGCAACTTTACTTTTATTCCCAATATCAAACAACAATCACATAAACAATAAAGTAAAATGTTGATAGAACATACCAATAGATCGACAGAAGACAAGCCAAAAATACACTTAACTGGATCAACAAAATATGTGTTGTGGTGCATTATGGCAGTCAACAGGATGCTTCAACCAGCAAAGTCTCTATACGGTTAACCAACCAGAATGTGTCACACAACCCTCTCGGATAGCTCTATATCAGTCAACCCAAAGTCAACAAAAGTCAATGTTGTCCCCGTCAACAGTGAACGCAAAAACAACAGCAGCAAAAGTCAAGCAGCCTGGTCAAAGTCAACATCCAACCTCGATTTCTGTGCCAAAAAATGCAGACTGCAAAAATCGTAATTTTGGGAGAGTTTGGGGTCAGTTTGACCATGCGTTGACCAAATTCAACGCTGGTCAAATTTGCGTTGAAAACCCTAGGTCAAAACAGAAAATTCCTTTGCTGCATTTTCCCAAGTGTGAGAGAAGAAGAGCCTCCAAGGTGATCGAACCAATCAGATGATGAGATGAAATGGCATAGAACATGACCAGAAATTAACATGGTATCAGAGGGTTGGTTGAAGACATTGCCCTAGGCTGAGCAAGTCTGCCCTAATTAGCGTGAAAAAAAAAAAAATCTGCCCTAATCTGCGTGAAAAAGCTGTAGATTTGAGAAGGGATGTTTTTGAGGGCTAGCTTGCTGAGCTAGCTGGCCGAGGTACATATATACAAAATGCTACCATATGTGGGTAGCTGGAAGGCTGAAATGTTTGCGGCCAAACAGAAGTTCCCGGAAGCATTGACGGCTAAAAGAAAGGCCGAAGCCGAGAACCGGGAAAATTAGAAAAAAAAAAGCAGAAAGTTCTTTGAATTCTGCGTAACCTGTTTTCAAACCTGGTTATGGGCCCACGGAAAGAACAAACGACGCCGCTGCGGAATTACAATATGATCGTTCGTAAGAGGTTTCGAGTTCGAGCTTTGTTACCGAATGGCGAAGGAAATTGCGAACGCTGGAATTAGATTGGCGGCGGTAGCAGTTATTTGTATGCGGATGAGCATTTATACGTCGCTTTCACAGAATGTAGAGCCGCAGTCCATCATGCTAAATCTTTAATCTCCTGGAGATTCAGAAACCCGACAACAAGATTTACATTCGATTTTGGATCTTCTCATTCCGGCAGCGTTCAATTTCAGAATTGCATCAACGGCCTCGGGCCTTCTCGTGAATATATCTTGATGTCCGATCAGTTTGCCCACGCTGGCTTCAGTCATGTCACTGTCGAGCTCTTTCACGATGGTTGTGGTTATATCGTTGTCGTTCACGACACTGCCGGCGATTAAGTAGATACAGGGAGATACGCTAATCTCTGAAATGTACCTGGCTCAATTTCCTGATAGTCGGCAAGGTGAAAGACGCTGATTTTTTTATTTTTTTTTTGCTGACTGGCTCAATTGGAACAGAGTCGGTCGAATGTGTTATCAAGTGTACTGTGTGATTAGCAAAAATCGAGTCTTATAGGTGAACAATTTGACTGCTAAAAGAGAGGAATTAAGTGTAGCTTCCTGCGACGGATCAAATTGCTTGTTGAAATGTTGAATGATATGAAGCTCACGTGTTTGTAGTAGGAAGGAAGCATTGTCTTATGCCAAAATTAGGGATCAACTTTGGTGACATTGATGGTGAATTTTGTTCAAAAGTCAGATAAATTATTATAAGTCAAAAGACGAGTCAAAGGTTGTCTAGCTAGAACATTGTAATTAAAGTGTGTATATCATATGTGTGCAGAAAGGAAGGGCGTAATTATTGGTGGACTGAGTGCCTTGAGCCTAGACTTCCTGGGCGTAAATACCATCAATTGCAGGTTGATTACCTTAGTGTGGAGGCTGGATCGAAAGTCTAGCAAATCTAAAGCAGCCTATATATCTTTGTGGATCAATTTCCCAAACCTACAATGGTGAACCATCTTAGTTGTTTCAATCTGTCCAAGCAATAACTTTATCTGATCACAAGGACAAGTTTTTTCAAGCAGAACGAACCTCTTATTGAAGGCCGAATTGGGTGATCACTCTAGTACGTGGCACTTACTAGTTGGTGGCCATTCTTGAATTTAATTATTAAAGCAGAGGTATGCAGGACAGAGACAGAGAATTTGTCTTGGGTGATCATTAAAATCCAAAAAGGAGTCCCAAATTTCTAAGGAGGGATCCCCACTGCTGGAAGATCGAATTGTTGCCTTATTATCAATGTACCCAGGCCGAAATTCCTTTAGCAAAGGTCCAAATTTCCTCTCTGCATTTTGACTGGGTCATAAATCTGGAGTTGTTTGTATGTATTCTGAAGACTGGACATTTCTGAGCAAAATTTTTTAGTTGTTGGTTTGAATTGTTGGTCGATAGCAGAAGGCAAATATCTTCACATCAAATCAACTCTCTTTGCAGGTATAGGAAGAAGAGAACCCTGCCTGGTACATCAAGGACAAGAGTCCAAGAGATGTAAGTGAAGTTCATATTCAGCAAGCCGTGATAAATGTGATAGTTTTAAAACTGTGATTCTATGTCACTGTCATTATCACAGTGACATAGACAGACACCCATGTTTGAAGCTGGAAATTTTAAAGGGTTGACTGCTGAAGTCCTTGGGGAAATTCTATGTAGTGGTCAAATTGTTGATGAAATGGGCATAGATGTAAGTCATTGAGCCAGGCAAATTTTGACAGCCCTAGGAGCAGTCTGCTGAAATAACCAGAAATGGGCAGATCTGGAATCAAATCAAGGTGCAATGCCTCAGGTGCAGGATAAACCAAGGTAGATTGGATACCTAGTTTTGTAAGCTGCAGTCTTAGAAGGCTGTTTGAAGAAGCTACTCATAGAATAAGAGGTAGTGGCTGAAAGGACTTCTAAAACAAGCTGAGGCTTGTTGATATGTTCCCCCTGTATGACAGTGACATAGATGGACACCTATGTAGCAATAAGATAGGATCGTATGTAATATTCCCCACCAATTTTTATACTGGAATATTCCATTTTTTTGTTTAATTTTGCCGCTTTAGTTGGAAATAATAAATAAAGTGAGAAATAAGAGGGGTCACCTCACTTTAGTCACCTCACTTTATAAAATAAAGTGTTTTCCTAGTCGATTAACGTTATAACTTAAAGAGGGGGCCTTGGGGGTCCACACGTATATGAGGGGAGGCCTCACGCTGACCCAAGGGTAACTGCAAGGTGAAGGACGCAGTTAAGTTTTGGAGGGAGTTTAGCATTATAAAAGGAGGGGTTTCCACTTCATTTGGCATGCATATTTTGATATTGATATTGAGAGCTAGACTTTTGTCTGCTTCAGTACGCCGGTTGTTTAGTCGGTCTGCAGCACTGTTTAGTGCACGAGTGTCTCCGGTCGGAGATCTCACCCTTAGCCTCGGGGGACTTCGAGTGCCTGCCCTGGTAAGGTTATTTCTGGTTTCACCCTTAGCTTCGGGGGACTTCGAGTGCCCGCCCTAGTAAGGTTAATTTCCGAGTTCTATCTTTCAGTTTCAGTAGCAGTTTCAGGTGGAGAGTCGGAGAGGAAGAAGCCCTCTAGTGGCTGCGCAGATCTAGCAGGAAAAACGCAGTTTCAGCAGCAGGAAGGACGCAGATCAGTTTGGAGTGAGGACGCTGTTCCAGTAGGAAGAGGAAGGACGCAGATCTGAAGGCACAGTGATAGATCCAGCCTTGGAGATTGTAGATCCGAGCAGATATTTGCAGATCTGGTTCTGTAGGTTGCAGATCTGGAGGGGTAGCACTAGATCCAGCTTGGGAGATTGCAGATCTGAGGAGATATTGGCAGATCCAGCCTAGATCTGAAGAGATAACATCAGATCCAGCCTTTGAGGTTGCAGATCTGAGGAGATATTGGCAGATCTAGCATAGATCTGAAGAGCTAGCAGCAGATCTAGCCTTGTAGGACGCAGATCTGGAGAGATAGTAGCAGATCCAGCCTTAGAGGGACTCGCATCCAAACAGATCCGTTGTAGAGGACGCAGATCCAGTCAGGGAGGACGCAGATCCGATGAGTAGGGTCTTTATGTGGGGTTCTGGCAGCATTTTTCAGTGTTTTCAGCCTTGAGGAGTTGGTCATCTCATCTGGAGGATTTGTGGGTAGATCCAGCCCATTTGCCAGCATATTTCTTGAGCTTCTGAGCTGTTCCTGAAGGCACAAGCGTTTTGAGGGCCTGGAAGCATTGAGGGCATCCATTTGTCACTCGTTTCTCGGGTTTTTGTCCTGAGTGCCCATAGGTGATCCGTAGGATTTTCAGCTCATTCCGCAAGGGGATCAGCCCCTAGCTTCGCTCACCTGAAGAAGAAATAGCTTACTTTAGCTTTCTTCCAAAGAATGGGATGCCTAGGGAACACTATTTTCCGAGAGGATTCTTCACTTGCCTTGAGCAAGGATAGGTGCCCTCATTCTGATTTTCTTGTACTCCTCTCTATGTACTTTCAGATTAATAAAATGGCTCAGTTTTCTAGCATTCTATGTGTAATTGTTCCATGATCTGGTTCAGCATTGTATTTTCTATATCTGTCTGGCATATTTCTGTTTATTACTGGTTATTTCCCTTTGGGGATATTACAGTGGTATCAAAGCATAATTCTGGCTCAGCCTGTGGTCTATGACATCGAGAAAGAGATCATACAGAGCAATAGCAGTTGCAATTCCAGAAACGCAGTTGGAAAAAGGGCCAAAATAAAAAGGGTCAAATTTTGAAGTTTGGAATTAGGAAAAACGTTTTCTGGGTTTTTCTGGGTTTTGGACAAGGATCACCTTCCCAAATCCTTAGAATTTTCTGAGTAGTTTCCAATGGGTAAATCGGAGGTCAAAGTTAAGCAGCGGTATGGTTTTGCAGCAGCCGTGCAGTTTCTGTGGAGCCTGTGAGGGAGACAGAGCAGCGGAATCCGATGGCAGACATAGCTGAGAAATTGGATGCACTCATCCATCACATGCAGGATGTGTCACAGAGGCTCGCAGCCGTAGAGGACAGTCAGAGAGAACTCCCTAGGGGTTTTCAGATCGTTCATCATAATGCCACTCGGCATATGGCATCGTGTACACCCACACGTCCCACTATGCCCACATTCTTGCCAGAGGACCCAGGAATAGCAGTACAGCGAGGTAGAACCAGCTCGGATGGCTGACATTCTTGCACAGTATCAGGCCTTAGGACAGGCATTCATGGATGCTCTCCCCTTCGAGGAATATATCCTGATCTGTTATGGCATTAGACTCCATGATCAACACCAGGGGCACCGGCATCATCATGGTGGAGACCACCACCGCACAGCTAGCAGAGATTATGATCAGCTCCAGCGTGATAGTAGACCTCACAACTTTCAGAGAGGGAACAAGCACTCACGTGATAGGGACCTACAGCGCATAGTGGACAAGTTGGATACCTCTTTCCAGCTTGACCGAGTATCAGAGAGGGAAACCATTAAAATGGTTACCTCACACTTGGAGGAAGAGGACACACAGGATTGCAGGGAGCCTGAGGTTACACCTAGTGTGACACAGGACTCACCATCATTGGAGACCTCCTTGACCGTGCCGGTTGATATCATAGTGGAGGTAGAGCCTACCCCGGTAGAGTCGTCCACTGAGGTGATGACTGGAGCCATGTCCGAGTCTTCGGGTGGTAGCAGCACGCAACAGATGGGTGAGGTGTCAAGAGATGTATCCACCTTCGATGAGGTACTAGCAGGTACAGAGGTATTGGATAATGGCCGCAGACAGCAGTATCATCGGCTTCGGACGGACCTTCGAGTTTTGAGAGAGAAGGCCGCGTCAGTACGGGAGACCATTTTGTTGCAGGACCAGGAGCTGGAGGGTATGAGAGCGACTTGTGCCAAGTCGGCGGCCAAGTTGGTCCACATTGGGGAACAACTGGATTCCCTGATGGTACAACCAGAGGGCACATTGGAGCGTCAGATCATTCCCCTTCAGGTATGCATGGATGGGACTGGCGGTGTTGTTGAGTCATCTCTTTCCGTTGGAGAGAGAGAGGCAGAGCCACCTAGTCAGATCTCATATGTTGACTTGGATAGCGGTATGAGACGATCAGAGTTGTACAGGGTACAACATCCATATGTTGAGATTGGATGGAGAGAGATTTTGAGTTGGTACTCGGTGGAGCGGGCTATGGAACACAATGACTTTCTTTCCTTCTCACAAGAGCAGATAGAAGATGGGGGACATCTTCGGATGGATAACATCTCTCATACTTGTGTTGGACATCCCTTGAGCCATACACATCATGATGGGAGGTTTTTGCCTACCACCTATTTGATTCTTGATGGGGTCTCATTGATCCTTGAGAAGTTTATACTTCAAAATCCCATGAAGTGCAAAGTCAGAAATTTGATTTGGGAGGGTGGTAGCCCTCATGGGAGGAGTACCAGGATGAGGAGAAGGAGGCATCCACAAGTGATTGAGTGGATGGGGATGATGAGCAAAGAGCTAGGAGGCTATTTACAGATCTATGACACCAGGCAGCAGGAGGCTTGGCTGCGTTGGTTACTCTTGAAAGAGTTTGGCCATCACTTGGCAAACACTCTTCCTAAGAGTAGGAGGATGGGGAAAAGATGGATGGATACTTGCATCATTGAGCAGCATAGAGTATGGATGCATGGGGTTGATGTGTTACTCATATCATTCATTGTGTCTTCATCACATGAGTGGTTTGATGGAGGTATGGAGAGGCAACACAATATCTTGTTGCTTGGTTTGTTCCTAGGAGAGCAAGGGCAGATTTGCTCTCACACTTTGTATGATGTTGCAGGAGGAGGAGATGGCACTATCTCCATGGTCTTTGATGGGGAAGCACTTCCCTCTTGGGAGGTATTCCATATTTATTGCAGCATTATTAGAGGAATCTTTGACAAGGAGCATGTCAAAGAACAGAGTCTTGTACTGACAGGAACTCATTTGCATGAGCCCACAGCGTTGTCACCTTGGAGCAGAACATTATGGATGAAGTGTGCGCAACAGAGATATGGTGGATCTATAACCCATAGGTCCCAGGATCACTTCATATTTATTGCACTTACAAGAAGTAATGATGATAGAGACATCTATGGCACATCCTTCTTGACTTGGGTTTCCAAGCATAAGGAGGATTATCTTCTTGCAGCACATGGTTCAGTCTTCTTCATAGCAGGTCAACACTTTATGGAGGACTCATTCATGGACCCATGTACCATCTTACTTCCAGCATATGGTGAGGGATTTGTTTATACATTCATTGAATTGCACCCTCTTACCATTCTTATGCAATGCATTGCTTCACAAGAGGGCAAGCTTGTCACATTGCTCCATGAGTTGTATTGGGCCAATCTACATGATGGAGGTAGCCATCTCCTTTGTGGCCTTGGGCAAATGTTTTATCATCACATGTATGTTCATTTGCAGCACTATACCAGGTATCATATGAAGACATGCATGGGTAACATAAGCATTTTGCCTTGTACTCTTATCAAGCAGCAACTTGTAAAACTGCACTGTACTTGTTTGGGAAGCTGTTGGTACCTTCTTGCACCACAGGAGACCTTCGGCATTTCCTTCATTTTGCTGCTGATCATGTCTTCATTTGCTGATATATATCAGATTTGTATGGGAGGCTTGATTATGAGGGAGACACATGAGCTGGATGTGTCCGTGAGGGGGAAAAATTCTCACAATTTCTGCACTACATGTTCTAATGGGAGCATGGGAGGAGGCATGGCCACCACTACTTTATATGCGTTCTCTTTTGATGTGGGCCATGAGATCGATATTCATCCATTGTACAGCCATGGGCAAGTGTTTGGACCTATGTTGCTGTCATATTCCGCCATTTGCTATCCATTAGTAGATGTGCTGGATCTTGTACATTGCTTGCCATGTGATTTTCTGAGGTTGCCGTGGATGAGACTGCACTATGGTTTGTTTTGGGCCAGCTTGTTCTTCATTGATGGAGGAGCCTTCTATGGAGGATTGTTCTTCACTTTGCCATTGAAGGGCACTGATTTTGCAGCCCAAGATCAGACTTTCAGCCCACCTTCATTACCAGAGCTTGAGGTGGAAGGAGATTTTCAGGAGTTGCCTTGTCAGGAGGTGGCTCATTTGGTTTGGATGATTGCTTGGGGATGGAGGATCCACATGAGAGAGATGTTCCCCACTTCATGCCTTGAGTGGAGAGAGATGATGAGCTGGTACACAGTCGATGGGACAACTTACACATTCATAGATGCAGAACAACAGCAGTCATGGTCTTTAGTCATAGCCAGAGGCAGTGAGCAGTCCGAGTCATGGGACTTGGGCTATTATTGGCCACAGTGGCGATGGGATCCGGGAGGACTATTGATTGGCCGGTACCATGAGAGGCCAGTTTGGGATCCTGGCATTAAGGTATCCCTTCATATCAGGGTGATGCAGGAGACAGAGAGGTTTCAGTGGGACCCAGGCACATTTTGCAGTATCGGCAGGGAGCATCAGCTAGAGAGTAGGCTTGTTCAAGCATTGCTGGAGAACAAGCAATTTTTGCCGGATGAGGATGCCACTTGGGAGAGCGAGCCGACTTTACAGCATCCATCACTTCAGTTGCTTGAGGACAAGCAACGTTTTGCCGGGGGAGACTGTAATATTCCCAATTAGCTTTGCTAATTGGAATATTCCATTTTTGTTTAATTTTGCCGCTTTAGTTGGAAATAATAAATAAAGTGAGAAATAAGAGGGGTCACCTCACTTTAGTCACCTCACTTTATAAAATAAAGTGTTTTCCTAGTTGATTAACGTTATAACTTAAAGAGGGGGCCTTGGGGGTCCACACGTATATGAGGGGAGGCCTCACGCTGACCCAAGGGTAACTGCAAGGTGAAGGACACAGTTAAGGTTTTGGAGGGAGTTTAGCATTATAAAAGGAGGGGTTTCCACTTCATTTGGCATGCATGATTTTATATTGATATTGAGAGCTAGACTTCTGTCTGCTTCAGCACGCCAGTTGTTTAGTCGGTCTGCAGCACTGTTTAGTGCAACCGAGTGTCTCCGGTCGGAGATCTCACCCTTAGCCTCTGGGGACTTCGAGTGCCTGCCCTGGTAAGGTTATTTCTGGTTTCACCCTTAGCTTCGGGGGACTTCGAGTGCCCGCCCTAGTAAGGTTAATTTCTGAGTTCTATTTTTCAGTTTCAGTAGTAGTTTCAGGTGGAGAGTCGGAGAGGAAGAAGCCCTCTAGTGGCTGGGCAGATCTAGCAGGAAAAACGCAGTTTCAGCAGCAGGAAGGACGCAGATCAGTCTTGGAGTGAGGACGCTGTTTTAGCAGGAAGAGGAAGGACGCAGATCTGAAGGCACAGTGATAGATCCAGCCTTGGAGATTGTAGATCTGAGCAGATATTTGCAGATCTGGTTCTGTAGGTTGCAGATCTGGAGGGGTAGCACTAGATCCAGCTTGGGAGATTGCAGATCTGAGGAGATATTGGCAGATCCAGTCTAGATCTAGAGAGATAACATCAGATCCAGCCTTTGAGGTTGCAGATCTGAGGAGATATTGGCAGATCTAGCATAGATCTGAAGAGCTAGCAGCAGATCTAGCCTTGTGGGACGCAGATCTGGAGAGATAGTAGCAGATCCAGCCTTGTATGACTCAGATCCAGCAGATCTGGGCAGAGAGGACGCAGATCCAGTCAGGGAGGACGCAGATCTGATGAGTAGGGTCTTTATGTGGGCCTCAAAAGATTTTCAAAGAGCTTTCAAATTTCTGAGAGTTAATACCCTTTCTGGAGGATTTGTGGGTAGATCCAGCCCTTTTGCCAGCATATTTCTTGAGCCTCTGAGCTGTTCCTGAAGGCACAGCGTTTTTGTAGGAGGAGGGTTTCTGGGGGCGATTTTCGGAGGTGGTCCATTTGCTTCACGGTTTCTGGGTTTTGTCCGGAGCAGCGAGTATAGGTGATCTGTAGATTTTTAGCTCATTCCGGCAAGGGGATCAGCCCCTAGCTTCAGTTCACTCCAGCAGCAGCAGTTTACGGCAGTTTCTTCCAGTAGCTGGGATGCAGTTTCTGTAGTAGCCATTTCCTATTTTCTGAGAGGATTCTTCACTTGCCTTGAGCAAGGATAGGTGCCCTCATTCCGATTTTCTTGTACTCCTCTCTATGTACTTTCAGATTAATAAAATGGCTCAGTTTTCTGGCATTCTATGTGTAATTGTTCCATGATCTGGTTCAGCATTGTATTTTCTATATCTGTCTGGCATATTTCTGTTTATTATCAAGTTATTTCCTTGGGATATTACACTGCATCGCTGTTACATTGGAGCGTTATGGTAAACTGAGAAATTTCTGCAGCTTTTGGTCACATGGTTGGAATCTTGAATCATGATCAGCAAAGTCTGTTGGATGGTTTTTGAGATCAAGTCCCTTTCCTAGTTGGTGTCTGGGATGCCCTCATTTAAAATAAATGTCTTCTCTCAAGAGAGAAGCTGACATTAAGAGGGAGATATATCTGTATACGCTCCTGAGTGGATACTTTTGTTCAACGAAAGAAGATCCTCATGGCTCAGGGACATATGGCTTTAGAGGGGGAAATTCTGAAGGAAAACCAAGAAGCCATATAAATTCCAGGACATCTAGCAGCCATGAGTACTTTTGTACAATCTGAGCTTGGATCCTTTGAGGAAGTCGTAAAGCATCAAGTCTGGAAGGATGCTATGCACGAAGAGTATGAGTCCATTATGCAGAATAATGTCTGTAATGTGTTTCCAAGACCATAGGACAAAGCAGTTGTCACCTCGAAATGGCTCCACAAGATCAAGCATGGATCTGATGGAAGTGCTGAAAAGTTCAAGGCAAGATTCGTTGCCTATGGTTTCTCTCAAAAGGAAGGCTTAGACTATGATGACATACTTGCACCTGTAGCCTGATATACCACCATTCGATCTATTATAGTCCTTGCTCCTACGCAAGGATGGAGTCTTCATCAGATGATGTGAAGACCGCATTTTTCTACATGGTGTGATAAAGGAAGAGATATATGTGGAGCAACCTTTGGGGTTGGAAGTCCAGGATCGGGACACCCATGTCTGCAGGTTGAAGAAAGCCCTCTATGGGCTGAAACAAGCACCCTGAGATTGGTGCAAGAGGATAGATAGCTACTTGATGAAGTTGGGCTTCACTTGAAGTAATGTTGATCCGAACCCTTACTTCAAGGTTGTCAAGGGAAAACCTCTCATTCTGGTGCTGTATGTGGATGACCTCTTCCTAACAGGCGCTGACCCTCTCATTCATCAGTGCAAGAGGGAGCTCGCTGCTGAGTTCGAGATGAAGGATCTAGGACTGATGCCTAGGCCTGGAGGTCTGGCAGAGACCTGGCAAGATTTTCCTTTTTCAAGGAAAATACATTATGAAGCTTCTGGTATGATGGACTGTAAGTCTGTGACGACACTGATGGAACTCAACTTTAAGAAGTTGAGTAGCGGCGTTGCTGGGCGTGTCCTACTGAGTATCGTAAACTCATAGGGACCTTGATGTTCTTAATGAACACCTGTTCGATCATATGTTGTGCAGTGACCACTTTGAGTCAACACATGGTTGATCATAACATTCACTGGGTTGGTGCCAAGAAACCCTTGAGATATCTCTGAGGCACGATAGACCATGGGCTGAGATACACTGCCGGGAGTATGACACTCCATGGATATACTGATACCAATTGGGCTGGCAGTGTGGTGAATCGCAAGAGCACATATGGATGCTACTTCACATGTAGATCTGCTTCGGGCAGGAATCTAAAGTCGGCAGCCTTGAGCACCGCTGAGGCCGAATACATTGTAACATGTATATCCTGTTGTGAAGTCACTTGGTTGCGAAAGCTCTTTGTGAGCTGTTCGAGCATGTGCTAGATGCCACCGTTATCCTTTGTGATAACCAGAGGGGGATTCATTTGTCATAGAATCCCGGGTTCCACGATTGATCCAAGCAAGTTGATAGCTGGTACCACTTTATCTGGGATATGGTACAGCGAGGCGCCGTAAGGCTCGATCATGTAGGAATTGATGAGCAGGTCGCGGATATTCTCACAATGCCCTTGGGGAAGGACATGTTCCTAACCTTCCGTGAGAATCTTGGTATCGTGAAACGACCCTATGGTGTGGGTCCCGTTGGACGATGAGCTCTGGGAGCTCTGGGGGGCTTTGGGGATAGCTTCTCGGAGCTATAAGCACTTATGGTGCTTCTGCCCCACCGTTGTGATTATTGAGTTGGTTTGCCTCTCATTTATCTGTGCCCCGTATGCATCCTACCCATTGAGTTCAGGGCTCATGGGAAGTACCTCTCATTTGGCCAATGAGGTGGGAAAAGCTAGAGACTAGTAGCAAATACTGATGGACGCATCAGAGATTGCCGTACTCTATCTAGGATGGCACGGTCCAACCACTTGATCTGGGATCAAGTTTAGTGAGGTCTGGGACCTCTGCCTGACTTCGGGTCAGATGAACCAACTTCGGGTTGGTTAGAGACTCTTTGTGAGTCCTATAGAGGTTTCGGACCTCTGGGCTGAATCTGTCAGCCGGGTATGATGTCTTTGTGACTGACCCACTTCTGTTCTGAAATAAAGAGGCCAGCAAAGCAAGTTACGGCGGGATGACGCACGATGTTTGATTGCACTGGTGGATGGAGTTCTCCCTAGCTGAGAGGGAGTGTTAAATTTGGACAACTAGGTCCAAACTCCATCTTGTGATGCTCAAATGAAGATTCCAATATTTGTATTGGATTCCTCTTTTTCTGAGAGGTGTAAGATTGATCTAAAGATCATCTCGATCGGATGAGCAGAACATGTACTTTGAATTTATTCCACTTATGTGCTGGGTCGGCCTGGAATAAAATATTGACTTACATGTCTTAAAGGACGTGTCACACACCCCCAAAGATTCCTATATATTGGAGAGACTTGGAGTTCATTTGACACACATTGGTGTGGAGGAATTCTCTCTCTCTTGGATAGCGTTGGAGGCTGCGTATTCTTTGTTTGGGCCACATTGAGGTTATGTGTGACACGCTTGGTAGAATGACCTATTGGAGACTTTCTTTGAGTAGAAGCATCTGTTGATCGGCTAATAACGCCACCATTTCTTATCTGCGTACGCTTGTCTTCTATCGATCTATTAGTATGTTCTATCTTCTTGATGTGTGCCCTAATGCGAAATGGCATAGAACATGACCGAAAGAATGCTGCTGGATGATGAGAGGGAAGTAATGACGATGAGTGATGGATGGAAAATGACCTCCAACGTTGACACATATATCCATCGGTGAGGGTGTGACACATGCATTTGGGGCTCAAGCCCCATTACAGTGCAGCCCCGCTTTGCACATGAGTGGGAGTAATTCAAAAATAAATGTTTTCTCATTGGATCAAGATGATCTTTAGATGCGATCTTGCACCCTCTCGAGGAATCCAATAAAAACATTGTGGCATCTTCGTACGAGCATCACAACATGGAGTTTTGACCTGGTGTCCAAACTCCTCTCAGCAGAAGGAAACTAAGATCACCTATGCCATCCAAACATCATGCGTCATCCGTGTCTTCTTTCTTGCTTCTTTATTCGAACGAAGGTGATCACAAAGACATCACTCTCGCTGACAAATCAGCTCGAGAGGTCCGAAACCTCTATAGGACTCAAAGGAGTCACATACCAACCGAAATTGGTTTAACTAACCGAAGTTAGTTGGAGGTCGAAACCTCACTAGACTTGATCCCGGATCAAGTGGTTGGATGCACGTGCCATCCTAGACACTTAGAGTACGACAATCTCCAATGCGTCCATCGGTCTTTTACTTTCTGCGGTCTCTACAAATTTTCCCACCTCACGGCCAAATGAGAGGTACTTCCCATGAGTGCGGGACTCCATGGGTAGGATGCATATGGGGCACGGTCAGGGAGAGAGGTGAACCAACTCAATATCATAACGGTGGGCGAGGCTTTACCAACAAGTTTCGATAAGCCTAGTCACGTAGTTTTGTATAGCTCCCGGCCTATCCCCAAAGCCCCTAGAGCTCCCAAAGCTCATCATCCAACAAGGACTCTCGAGATAGGGTCATTCCCGATGCCAATATTTTCACGGAAAGGTTAGGAACTTGACCTTCCCCAAGGGCTTGTGAGAATATACGCGACACAACTCATCAATTCCTATATGATCGAGCCTTATGGTGCCTCGGCTGTACCATATCCAGAATCAAGTGTTACACGATATCCAGCTGTATATGCTTGGATTGATCGTGGAACACGAATTCTTGGACAATAGAATCCCACTTTGGTTATCACAAAGGATAACGGTGGTATCTAACACATGCCCAAACAAATCGAAGAGATTTCGCAACTAAATTGCTTCACAATAGGCCATACTCATTACCATGATATATTCGACCTCAATGGTGCTCAAAGCCCTTTGGTCACAACTACGCTCATCCATGATATCGAAGCCGGACCAAGTGTGAAGCAACATCGGATGTGCTCTTGCGATCCACCACACTACCGGCCAATTGACATCAATATATCCATGGAGTGTCACGCTCTCGGCCGGTGTATCTCGGCCCATGGTTTATCCTGCCCAAAGATATCTCAACGGATTCTTGGCACCAATCCGATGAATGTGCCAGTGAGGATCAACCATGTGTTGACTCAAAGTGTTCCTTTTGCCAAAACATATGTCCGGACGGGTGTTCAGAGCAGCGGGGCCCCTATGAGTTGACGTACTCGGTAAGTTTGCTAGCACGGGCCCGGTAAACGCGCCACTCAACTTCCGCAAAGTTGAGCTCCCGCCCGGTGTCGACATGGACTTACGGTCCACCATTCCAAATCTTTCAGCTGACTTCACAATATATTTTCCTTGAGAAAAGGAAAATCTTGCCAAGTCTCTGTGAGCCTCCAGGCCTAGGAAGTAATGCACACATCGGTCCACAGGTCCTTCATGCGAACTCGAGCGAGCTCCCTCTTGCTTGATGAATGAGAGGTTCAACACCTATTAGGAAGAGGTCGTCCACATACAACACCGAGAATGAAGGCTTTTCTCTATCAACGTTGAAGTAAAGGTTTAGATCAACATTCTTACGGTGAAGCCCCGGCTAATCGGAGTAGCTATCCTATCGTCTCGTACCAAGCCTGGGGGGATTGCTTCAACTCATAGAGGGTTTTCTTCAGCACACGCCACTTGGGTGTCCCAATCCTGGACTTCGAACCCAGAGGTTGCTCCACATACACCTCTTCCTTTATTGCACCATGCGAAATGCGGTTTTTCACATCCATCTAATGGGTCTATCCTTGCGTAAGAAAACGGGGCTATGATAGATCGGATGGTGGTATATCAAGCCACGGTGAAAATATATCATCATAGTCTACGCCTTTTGAGAAGCCACGGGCAACGAATCTTGCCTTGAACTTTTCGGCACTACTATCGGATCCATGCTTGATCTTATGGAGCCATTTCGAGGTGACAATTGCTTTGTCCTTCGGTCTTGGAACCACATCCCGGACATCATTCTTCATAATGGACTCGTATTCTCGTGCAAAGCATCTTTCCAGTTGATGCTTTACGGCTTCTTCAAAAGATCTAGACTCGGATTGTACGATTGTACTCATGGGCTGCTAGATACCCTTGGTATCTATTCTGCTTCTTGCTTTCACGGGAATGTCCCCCTTGGAGCCATATGATTCTCGGCATCCTTGAGGGTGTCCTTGAGCCATGAGGGTCTCCTCTTCGTTAGGGAGAGGTGGATCAATAGGGTCCATCGGTCCTCAACATCGGGCATCATCTCATCCTTCGGTTCTTCACGATTTCAGAGCCCTTACTTCTGTAGTCTTCCTTAGAGTTCGGAAGATTGATTACTTTTCTGAGGAAGCATCTTCATCAAAGGTAACAATAAGTGGCATATCTCCACTTCCCTTTGACCGGACACATAGACTTTATAAGCCTTGAAGTTTCACGCTAGCCCACAAACATTCCTTCTTCCCGAAGCATCCAACTTACTCCTCTTCTCTTTCGGTATATGAAAATAAATGGGACAACTTGAAAACTCTAAAATGTGAGACGTCGGGATTCTTACCGGAAAACCTTACTCTTCGGGAGTTTTGCGGTCCGGAAGCGAGAATGTGGGCATCGGTTTTGTATGTACACAACGGTGTTCGCGACTTCTCCCACGAAACTTCGGAAGACCTTGGTCACATAGCATGACACAGAGACGACTTCCACAATGGTCTTGTTCTTTCTTTCAACAACGCCATTTTAGCAGGAGTATATACGGTTGTGGTCTCCCTCTTGATCCCGGCTTCTCTGCCAAAGTTATTGAACTCGTTCGTCTCATATTCGGTGCCATTAGCCCCTCAAAATCTTGATCTTCTTCCTTGTTTGATTTTCCACCAAGGCTTTGAAAGTACGAAACCACATGAAAGCCTTGTCACTTCTTCTTCAAGAAGTATATCAGTTTTTGCGAGAGAAGTCATCTGAACGTCATACAATAAAGAACATCCTCCCAAGGATGTCACGGAGTAGCATACCAGACAAATCGAAAGTATCAATTGCAAGACATTAGATGTCTTTGTGACACTTGAGGAGAAAGGTCCCCTTGTATTGTTTTCTTCGGCACAACCACGACATACACCTTCATGATCATTTTTGAACTCGGGCATTCCGTCACCACCTTCCTTGCTTCGGGAAGGGCTTTGTAGTGAAGGTGTCCAATCCTCACCGATTGCCATAGTTCGGTTGTCGAATAATATCACATGTCATTGCTCCCCGGTGGTTTCCTCCAACCTGGTAGAGTGTATCGGCTCTAAACCCAATCGTGTGCTTCCTTGAAACTCTTCTTCCCGGATGTGCACCTTCCCATCAACGAATGCCACATTGACCCTTTGTCTTCCATGGCGAAGTAGACACAAGGTTCTTTTTCAAATCGGTACATATAGTACATCTTGCAAGCGGAGGACTTGACCTTGAGACAAGTGGAGGGTCATAATAGTCCCGGTCCTTTCACGGGATGCTAGTAGCATTATCTCCAAGGATAATTTTCAGATTAGTATCCTTCTCAACCAAATCGAGGAGTGCTTCCTTAAACCGGTGAGGTGCCTTGAGGCACCACTATCAATCAACCCGGACATCCATGGTGTCGAGTGGAGATGCGACATAGAGGGCGGATACAAGAACAGATTCATTTCTTTTATCATCAACAACATTAGATTCCTCATACTTGGAATTTCTCGACCTTTTGAAAGGTTTATCATTTCCCACAGAGGGAGCCTTTCTCTTCCCTTTGAACTTTGTTGTTCCTTTAATTGCCATTCCTCACGGTTGTTGTTGGTGTCATCATCCCCGGGGGGAGAATCCTTCTTGAAAGGGCATTCTCTATCCCGGTGGCGATCTTGTGACATGTGTAACATTTTCCTTTCTTTCCTTGGTTCCTCGGACCACCATTGTTCTTCTTCTTAGCACGAGCGAGTGAAGGTAGCATTACCTTCATTTTCATATTCCTTCATCCTTGTTTCCTCTTGTACGCATCTCGATATTACTTCATCAAAATCGGTATCACATTGTTATTGAGAATGGTAGTATTGAATACATGCCATTCGGAGAGAGACCTCCAAGTGCGGTGAGAACCATTTCTCGATCGGTTATTGTCTCCCCTATGCTTGAAGATTATTTCGATTTCGATCAACTTTAGAAAATAGATCGAACGGATTCATCACCGCCTTTCTTGATTCTTCAATTGAGTTCTTAAGAAAAGGACTTGATTTGCATTGTTGGCCTTGAACATGTTGACTAACTTATCATACATCTCCTTGGGATGTGCCGGCTCGAGAGATGTAGGCTACCGAGGAGTCTTATGAATTGGATAGAGATCATCGATTTTGCTTTGATTTCCCCCTTCTTATATTTTGACTTGGTGGCGGCAGTGCAAATGATGGAGGCTCTTGGATTTTACCACGCACATAATCCATGACATCTTGGTCTTCCAACATAAGATCCAAAGTCATTTCAGGCATGGAAGTCTTCCTTCCCAGTCAACTTGTCATAAGCTTTGAAGCCATTATAGTTTGGTACCCATGCTCTTCTTTGGTGATTGCTACAAACTTGACTCTGTCTTACCTTAGCTGCGATTATTTGTAAATTTTCATAAATGTTCTATGCTTGATGCAACTTTACTTTTATTCCCAATATCAAGCAACAATCACATAAACAAGAAAGTAAAATCTTGATAGAACATACTGATAAATGTCGACGGAGAAGACAAGCCAAAAATACACTTAACTTGATTAGCAAAATATGTGTTGTGGTGCGTTACGGCGGTCAATAGGATGCTTCAACTTGACAAAGTCTCTATACGGTCAGCCAACCCGAGAATGTGTCACACAACCCTCTCGGGAGAATCTCTATATCAGTCAACCCAAAGTCAACAAAAGTCAACATTGTCCCGAGTCAACGGTCAATGCAAAAACAACGACGACAAAAGTCAACACAACCTAGTCGAAGTCAACGTCGACCTCGATTTCTATTCCAAAAAATGCGGATTGCAAAAATTGGAATTTTTGGGAGGATTTGGGTAAGATTTGATATGCGTTGACCAAAGTCAACGAGTCAAATTTGCGGCGAAAACCTAGGTCAAAGCAGAAAAATTCAACTGTTTGCGTTTTCCCACATGTGAGAGAAGAAAGAGCCTCCCGAGGTGATCGAACCAATCGGATGATGAGAGAGAATGTGTGATGAGTGATGGATGAAAATGACCTCCAACGTTGACCTATATATATCCATTGCGTGAAAGTGTGTGACACATGCGGCCCAGGGCTCCAAACTTCCCATTACAGTCGAGTGACCTTGTACATAAGTGGAATTAATTCAAAATAAATGTTAACTCATTGGATCAAGATGATATTTAGATCGATCTTTTTCTCAGAAAGAGGAATCAATAAAAATATTGGCATCTCCATCGAGCATCTGACATGGAGTTTGGACGTGGACAGCCAAAATTAACATATATCCACCAATCAAACATGCTTCAAATGTTCAACCTTTTCTGAGAGAGATCCTCACAATCACAACCCTAATCGGTGATAAACTTTTGAATATATATGCAAGTAAACACAAACCTTGGGGGTCCTCAATTATTGTTAATTTTAGTTAACCATGGTATGTTCTATGCTTAGAGAAATTCACTTCGTCTCTTATTAATCAATTCGGTGTCCTATTATGCAATCACATTAAGATTGATGACAAAGTTGATAGAACATAAATAAATTGACGAACGAGCCAAGACAAGACACAATAATTTGACAAATGCCGGGGAAAAACCCCAATGCGGGGGAAACCCTTTGATCAAATCTTCTTATTATTCTTCAAATTCAACGGAGAGAGAAAGTACGATTACAATACATCCCAACGGTATTCTAGCCACCAAAGTCAACGGTCTAACAAACAAGTCGGCCTCCAATGAAGCTCGGTTAAACCCAATCAAACTTGGCCTCAATCACAGTCAAACTAAGCCTCAAAAGTCTAAAATTAGATTGATACCGAGTCAAAGTACGCGATCGAATCAACGATCAAATTTGTGGTCAGGTGGTCAAAATCAACATTTATCCTTGGTTTACATGCCTCTGGTTGCGGTCTCTTAAAATCAAAATTCTGACTCAAAAAATGAAGTCAGAAATTTCATGAGGTTGACCCAAAGTAAATGTTGTTCAACGTTTTCTAGAAAAGCCCTAAAATAGTCCGAACTGCAATACCATTCCACGCGTACCGAAGGAGAGAAAAAGCCTTTAGGCTTGTCTGGTGTCAAGAGGAGAGCAGTGCGTTGAGATGATGATGATGGGGTTTAGATCCTATCGCACATATCCCGTCATTGAGGGTGTGTGACACATCTTTTGGGGCTTGTGAGCCTACATTACAAATTTGGTTGACCTTGACAAATTGCACGTGTGGAAAATAAATTCAAATCCAACCTTTTGCTCATCCAAACAAAGTGATCTTTAGATCAATCTTGCACCTCTCGAGAAAGGAATAACAAAATATCATCTCCCTCATATGGTAGTGCAACATGGAGTTTGGCCCTGGTTGCCAAATTTAACAATTGATACGTGCTACTTGTATCTCATCCAAGTTATCCAAATACAACTTGTTGTAAGCTTTCTTCTCTCACTTCTTGACAGCAGAGAAAACAACCTCAATATTTCTCATGTCTTTTGATTGCAACTTCATGAACATACGTATGCGAGTACTTTCATTCATTCTTTCTTCAAGGTATTTACTATCAACGTCATAATATGCCCTTTCTTATATCCAAGCTCCCTCTCAACTCAACAACTTCCTTCTTTTATAGCATTGGAGGACGCAACCTTTCAAAGCTTCATTTCTTTCTTATGGCATCAAGTTCATTTTGATCATCATCATTCTTATGGCTTCCTTGATCATGCTTATTATTATTATCATTTTCAAGTACGAACATTTTCAACATTTTGAAGATTATGTACCGGCAAAACTTTGTAAAGATACAACCAAATACAAATATATTGTAATATTCCAAAATGGAAAAGAAGACAGGAATATAGAACATCTACAACATTCCAAATAAAGCAAAATAAGAATATAGTTAAAATCCTGGAAAACGCCGGAAATATCTTGCACCTTTAGAAATTACATCAAGACATTATAACTATGAGCAGAAACAATTGAGTCATATCCAAATAGAACGAATGCTTCTCAAGTTTGGAGTGCTATAATATATATATATATATGGTCTTTTATTGTTGTTCATAAGGCCCGACTTAACTTGTTGAGGAGGCCGACTTATGAGAGACCAAATCCAACTTGATGGAGGAGAGGTAAGACTTTAGTTTAACACTAAAATATTTTCTTTCTTTGACATCCTTGAACCCAAAGAAGGGTTTCCTACATAATAACTTAGATTTTGACTCAATAAAAATCCTAGAGAATTCAATGGGTGCCTTGACTTATTGACCATTGACTCAAGCATAAAACCCATGCTTTAATAAGTCAATAAAAATTTCTTTTTATAAATAATTTTCTTTTTATTTCTTTTGACAAATACATGACTTAAATACAATTATGAAAACCGACACTAATTACATTTTCCAACACTTGTGACTATCCGAATTTAGGAATGATAACTCATTTCAGAGTCCCAAACAGACTTTTACTGAGTCATAACTATATAGCCGACTCTTAAAGTACTTCACTAATGTTTGTAGGCAATGGGAACAAAAAAATAACTTAATGCTTTATGATCTCGTTGCTCGTGCCTGTGAATATATAAGGTATATAAGTCTGATTTAAAACAGTTGACCAATTGTTTCCTCGCAGGTCAGTGTGGTGGTACAACTGATGTCCAACTGGCTGTTCACGGAGCTCAGCTAGCAGACATGATCTTCATGGAAAAGGAGAGTTCTGTGATGGAAATGTTTCCAAAAGGCTGGCTAGAATTTGCAGGAAATGGACAAAATGTATTCAGATGGCTTGCAAGTTGGTCAGGGATGAAGCATGAGGGAGCAGTGGCATGACAATGGACCTGCATGCCCAAACCTGAGAAAGAATATTGCATTGCTTCAATTTTCATAAAGATGTGCAAGTTGGACACAATGAGACTAATTTGGCAGGTTGGACAGCAGATGTCCTTCAGAAGTTCCAAAATAGGACTACGCATTTGGCTACTGATAGCTCGAGTTAAGATTTTTGTGCCCTCTTAAATGTCCTTGTGATCATGTTAATGATGTTTGACGATTGTTCCTTAAAACCTTACTATGCCATCTGCATTTTTGGAGGTAGATGTTTCAGTTACCTAGCTGTCTTTTAGTTATGGTTTCGAAAGCCGTTTTAAAAAATGCAGCCAAATGTTAGATCGGAGCCTCGTCCATAAAATAAGTCCAAAGCTCTCTGGATTGTATGCAGCTGCTGATAATCTCTAAAACCCTGAGGTGACTTCCAATCTGAGCCACATTACGCTCATAGATCCTAGGTTTGGGCAACACCTTTCCAATTCGAACGCATTGTAATACTATCCAGCCAAATATTAGATCATAGGATCAAATTTGGCAGAATAATAATTTTAATAACAAGAAAAGCAATTTTGGGGGATATGAGTATTGGACTTTTGATAGTATTGAAGCAATTTTCAATATTGCATAACGATGAAGAAACACATATTTGTAATTCTTGTTTTTGGATGTTTATCCATTTCTCATCCTGTGGTGGCATCTTATAAACTGTTGAAGCCTGGAGTTTGTCAACATTTAATTCAACAGAAAAATTCCCTGCCGTCCTGTAAGCAATATGGCACCAAGTAATGGTGGCCAGAATACCGGCTTTGACAATCTAGCTGTCACTGCAATAAAGATATTTTGTACCTTTCATCGCAAAACCAGATACATGTAGCAATGCCTGTGTGGTAGCATTGAAGAGTCCAGCCAGAAGATGGCGTTTATCTGAGATGAAATACTTTCAGAAAATACAAACCAGTTTGCTAAGATTCAGTCTCCAGGCATTTGTAAATTATGCTATCCATTGATGAATTTGACGTGGGATACCTATGAGTGAAATTTAAAGAATGATTTTACAATGTTCATTGATATAAGTTTATATTGTGTGTTCTAACAGAAAGGTGGTGTTAGAATCAGTGTAAATTGCTTTCGTTCTGCGTTGAGCTAGTATTTTCATGATGATGGGAAAAAATTTAGGCACTAATATTTTCCAAGGCCGTTAATTTTCCATATTTTTATTTCAAAAAAATAACCAATTTTTTTTTTCCTCAGGAATTTGAGCATTTTGCCAATTGTCTCTCGTTGATCTAGGCAAAATTGGATAAACATAGCCAATTCACCAGTAACTTCCTTCGGTATAATGTACTCACGCAATTCCTAAAAATTAGGCCTCTATTAAATAGAAATCAACCTTCCTTGATTACGCAATCCATCATGGCTTCCTCATGGCTTTATAATTTTACACAAAATTCTCTAAATACAATTGATAGTTATGTTCCTTTAACCTCTATCTCAAGTTTGGGTCATCCTCGGAAGCCCGACATACATCATGACTAATAATATTGAATCATCAATTATTTGATTGATCACTATACGAATTAAATCTAGTTTAATTCATTGGACCTCTCACTAATTCATCACTCAGTTAGAACTAGTTAAACTAATTTTAACTCAATTAATTGAGTTAATTGATTACACCTGCACCCCACTAGTGCGCCATTAATAGCAAACTGGACTCCCAAAATGTATGATCACTCTACATGCCTCATCTTAGACCCTCAACTCAAATTTCTTGAGTTAACTCGGTCATCATGACTTAGTTAACTATTACAAGTAGTTTTGAGAATTTGAAATTACAAATTATTGACCAATTTATTCAAGGGAAAAATAAATTAGACATCCACATTCCTCACCGAGTGTGTAACTAAAATTCCTCAGATTTCATCACTAATGTGTGTACTTTTTGTCATTTTGTTGCAAATTACTTCATTTCTTGTTTTAAATTTCAACGCTCCCTCTCAACAAGAAATGAATTAAATCTATCAATTGATTACCTTTTGGAATGTTTTACTGCAACATACTCTAGTGTTGCTTGCACACCTTACACTCCTAAAATTGAATAACCTTTTGAACAACTAAATCAGTATAATGCATATGTCATTAGGTCTTCACATTTTAGCTGCTTGATTCTTTTGTCCTCTTGGTCTCTGCGCTACGCGACATCTGCATTCATACCCTCTGTACTTCTTGCCAACTACGATCTATGCTCCAATATTTGACATATGTCACTCTAATTTATGTCTTTACGACATCTGTTGCATCAATCCAACCAAACCTTCTTGCTCTTGTTGTCTTTGTGAGCTCCTCGTAGCCGGGGTTCAATCCATGATACACACCATCTCTATGGACCTTGCCCAAATTTCTTCTTGGGATTATATCGCATCACCTCACCTATCACCTGGAGGTATATTTGCGTGTACTCCCTCTTCTCCTTAGCTGTTCCCCCTCCTGGAGGTCTTTGCTTGGTGGACTCTTCCACTCGGTCTCCTCTGCTTCTCTGGTTGTAAGTGCTCCACAGCAGCACGGGAACTTCTTCTAAGAGTTTGCATGTTGAGAGATAATTGATTCCTCTCAACCATCAAGTTATTAACCACTTCTTTTCTCCTCAAAGCTTTGCATGCATCCTCGACCTCGAGAGCATACATGTTCTTGACTCTTACCGATTTGTTTCACCTATCATTGGCTATGTGTTTAAGGAAAACCTTTCCTTTTTAAACATCACATCATAACCATAGTCTTCTAATACCGCTACGGAGACAAGATTCTTCCTTAGGCATGGAACATACAAAACATATGCCGAGTTTGAGAGGGGAGCCAAACTCCATGAAAGGTAAGCACGTACCTATGTCGGTTGCGTTATACCTCTCGTCATCTCAAACTCTATGTTACGCAACACGAGGTCCTCCTCCAATTCATTGAAAAGATATCTAGTCCTCATCATATGGAATGAGGCACTATTGTCTAGATACCACATGCATCCCATTACAATGTTGGCCATGCATGCAATGAGAGTAAATCAAGCTCCCGTTTGAAGCTAGCGCTTCACTGCTTCCCCTGGCCCAATGAACTCCTTCTTGCTTGCCTTCTTACCTTGGACAATTCGAGGCGTAGTGCCCATGCTGGGATGACGGTGAAAACACTTGATCTTGGACAAGTCTCTCTTTCCATCTTTGCAGCAGGAGTTCTTTCCCTTAGCTTTCTTTCCTTTTTCGACTATTACTTATGATCTTTTTCTTTGTTGGTGTTGGAGTCTGTATTAGGTGCTCCACCTTATCTCTTCTATTACCAGATCGGACGAGAAACGCTCTAGTCTGGTAACTTCTCCCTCCCATTCACGAGTCTCAGTAACTATGCTATCTCTTGGGAAAGCATAGAAGTGCTAGGCTCACCAAATCAGCTTTGGGCTACTGTCACACCAACACTTCCAAGCTCATCTCGGCATTGAGTGAACTTCATCAAGTATGTTGAGTAGTCTTACCCTCCTCCATCTTGATCTTTTTGAGCTTGTCCTTAAGCGCCAACTTCACGTAGTCCTTGCTATTTTGAAATAGATTTGTCATGGCCTTCCACATAGAATATGGAATCGCCTTCCCATGGAAACTTGAGACAATATGATCTCGAACTCCCTCTAGCAAGATCCTCTCGCCTTTGCTACCTTCTTCGCCATGCATCAAGTTGGGCATGCTAACTGCTTTGCGGGCTTGGGAATATCATTATCTGTGAATTCCTTGACCATTGTCCTCCAACACTACCTCCATCCCATCCTTCCACGAAATATAATTTGAATTTCCCTTTAGTGCATATTCGAGTCTCAAGCCATTGAGAAAGACATCTTGATACGCTGCTGGATCACGAAGAATAAATACGCAAATTTGAGCTTGTTTAAGACAAAACTCAAGATTTATTCTACTCTTGTGTGATTCACAGTGCTTTGATACCATGTAGAAATTATATAGAAGCTCGATACCATGTAGAAATTTATAAAAATTCTATATCAATGGATTAAATCAGATACGACGTGTATTAAAACAGAATATTGAATCCTTCTACAATACTTGTGGAATACAAAACCACGATCGTTGAATCACATGCAAGTAAGAGAAAGAATAAATCAATAGCACAACACAAGATGTTCTTGGGGAAAACAATTGCTCAAAACCCCACTATCATATATTGTATAAAGTCAAGGAATCATGAAACAAGACAATGCTTAATCTTTCATGAGATTCTCCGTACTCTGGTGTCTCCCAACGATCTAGGAAAAATTGGACAAACACGCAGCCAATTCCCAACCTTCCTTCAACCTTCCTTGCTCACGTAATTCCTAAAGAAATTAGGTCCTATTAAATAGGAAAATCATCCTTAATTTCACAATCCATCGTGGCTTTATAATTGCACTTGTGCAATTCTCTAAAAATACAACCAAATGATTATGTTCCCTTTAACCTTGTCTCCATTGGGTCATCTTCGGAAGCCGACATGCATGCAACTAATAATAGCAGATGTCAGTTATACGATTGATCACTACTTGTGAATTAAATTAAATTTAATTCCTTTGGACTTCTCATAATTCATCACTCAGTTAGATCTAGTTAAATTAATTTTAACTTAATTAATTGAGTTAATGAGTCCCTGGACCTTAATTGGATTAAGCTGCCTTTGGACCCCCAAAAATAATGAGGATCACTCTAAATACCTCATCTTAAACCCTCAGCTCGAATTTCTTGAGCTAACTCGGACATCATGACTTAGTTAACTAATACAAGTAGTTATAGGAATGAAATTACAATTTATTGTCCAATTTATTTAAGGTAAAAATAAATTAGACACCCACATTCCTCACCGATGCGTAACCTCACTAGTGTGGTGCGAAATTCCTCACTAAATTTCCTCGCCAATGTGTGTGTACTTTTTGTTCTTTAAGTTGCCAATTTCACTGTTTCTTGTTGCAAATTTCGACGAAGAAATAAATCCTTTATATGAGTCTCCCTTAATGGTTGATGGCCAATGTAACAACATGTTCCATATGCTGCAGCCAAAGTTAACAACTTCATTATTTTATTCACGTGTCTATTATCTTGGTAACATTCTTCTATATGCAGTAGAATATGGTGCAACGTAGGATCCAAAGTTGTGGCTTCTGCGTAATTTGATATATGAAAGCATATGTTTCGAGAGCATTTGAACACATTGTGCAACCGTCGAATTGTTTGTCAACGCACATAGATGAAACACAATTTTCCCTTTTTTGTTTTCTTTTATATTTGATTGCTTTTGGTAATATCATAGCAATAGCTATACCAATTCTTACACTTTGTTGGTCGCTTAATGTTTGCAATGAAAGGGTTCGACGATAACTAGAGAATGTTCAACGTCACTTTGTATAGTTCCTTTGCAATGTTTTTAGGTTAGTGTTTACTTACTTTAGAAGGGAATCCCTATGTAACACCTTGCAGGGAATGAGGTATGATCCCTAGAGACCAAAGAACAACGTCGAAACTGAGAAAAAATTACTTACTATAATATAAAAAAACATACTTATGACTTGCAATAAAATGTACCAACCAAGGAGAAATAGTCCAAATTTACTCCTAATGATGACTTCCTACTTTGAGATTGTCGAAACACATATATCTACCCTTGAAAGTGCAAATCACCGTAATAAATGAGTTTTATTTCTTTAATAAACACCTTTTGGGGCCAATAATCCTTTATTTAAATGCTCCCCCTATTCCACTACGGAAATCCATTCTTCTATCGATTATCTATTGAGATAAACTTAAAATTTAGGATTTTATAGATAAATCCATTCTTATCTATTATCTGTTGCGATAAGAATTTGAAATTCGAGTTAATAAGACATGCCATCGACCGAGCTAACGATATCACGATCAGATCAACCTCCCTGCATTAGCGCAGTCTTATGAAAGAGAATATAGAAGAAGAAAGTTATTTTTAGTAATGCTAGGCTAAAGATAGCACATGGGATAGATTGCTTCTCTATTAGCGTACATGATCTACGAAAGAGAATGTAGAAGAAGAAGAAGTTATTTTAATGTCCAACCCAGGCTAGAATTAGCCTATGGGATAGATTGCTTCCCTTTTCTTGTGAAGTTTCACAATAAATTCCCCAACTTCTCGAAAAACCCCTCGCTTAATAGATTATCCAAGAGCTAGTGGCTAAAATATCTGCATAACTTTCCTTTAAATGTTTTGACCTCACATTCTAAAATGAAATGCTTTTATGTTTCATTTCGAGAGAAAAAATACATACTCTTTTCACACTCCCACACTTCTTTTGGCCTTTTCCAACACCCTGTTTCTGAGGGTTAATGAGAATTAGTCCTTAATTGAGCAATAAGGAATTTTGTCTCTCAAGGGAATATTGGCCCCTATATACTATCATAAACCAATTCTTCCTAAACTCCAATATATGTGCTTAGGTAGCAGAAATAATGATATAAATAGGCAAATCCATAAAAGTCTTCTCCTTGTCACACGCTCCAATTTCAAGATGATATGTGAAAGTCTACAAAGGAGATTCTCAAATCAAAAAATAATTTTATTAAGTGCACTTATATAAGAAAAATTGGACAAAATAGCATTTAAGCATTTTACTCTTTAAACGAGAGGACAAAATAATACTTTAGTCTCCTAACACTTTCGTCTTTAAATATATCCTTCTTTAACCAATGTATTCCATATTTAAACATATCCTTCTTTAACCAATGTATTTTAACGACTAAGCATAATATAACATGTGCAAATAAGGGAAAGCCCACAAAAACGTTATCATATGCTCCACTCCTAAACCATAAATAGCATGTGTATATGGATTTCCAAATAACCTTTTCTTGAGTCTATGATGCAAATTGGCCTAGGAGGGAATGAAGAATCAAAATAATACGTCACGATAAATACATTTTATACAGTGTCAACGGGTAGGTCTCATGAAAACCTCTAGAATGCTCCAAAATGATTTAGAATTCTAAATTTGACTTAAAACCAAACTTATTAGATTGGGATGAAACTTAGTGACATGCTATATGTGTTGAAATGTAACTAATTGTCGGTCTTCATAATTTTACTTGAGTCATGACTTGATGTAATTATTTATGTACTTGTCAAAAAGAAAAAGAAAAGAAAAAATATTTGTAAAAAGAAAACATTATTATTAAAATGGGTTTCTTGCCCATCATGTTATGGTCCTAAGTCAAAGCACCTATTGATTTCTCTAGGAGTCTTGTTGACAAGTCTAAAGGTCAAATTCATGATGTACTAGCCCTTAGAGGGCTCATGTAACAAAAAAGAAGAAAAATTACTATTGTAAAATGTGATGTCTAAAAGCCTCTAAGGGATGAGTTGACCAACCCTCTTCATGTCGGCCCAAGGAGGCCTAATTTTCTCTTGTGAAAGGCTATATAAAGAAGAACCTTGCCTCATTTGCAAGACATCGATCAAGTGAAGCATCTATGTTTTCTAGCAAGGCAGGCAATGAATAAAGAAAGAGAACAAAGTTCTCATGGAAATAGCAGAAGTTCTTTTGAAAGTCGGTGAATTGGAAGGAAATCTTTGTTTCCCACACGTTCGAGTTTTGGATGAGAACCTAGGTTTCCTCAATCTTGTTTTGCAGAGAAGTTGTTTAAGGGTTTGGTTGGCTCATCTCTTGGAAAGGTTTGGTCAAAGTCAAGGTCAAGTTCAAAGTCGAAATTCTTCATTGAAGATGTATAGCAAGATGTTTTTGTGGGTTTTCCTCTAGGAGAGAGGTTTTAGCCTTTGGATAGCAACCTACATCGGGTATTTATTGTGTTTGAATTATTATCTTCTTATTGGAAATTGTCTTGATGATGAACAAAACTAAATAATAATACTAATTCTCTAATATATCTCACGAAAATGTCAAGAATTACAGGAGAAATCAATTTAACAAATACCCTAACTAACTTCCCTAGATTTCTCAACATGGAATCGGAAGCTAAGGTTTTGACCGGAAGGGGTAGAAAAATATCATTTTAGTGTTACATCATCTCAGAAATAGATCAAAGTTTTGGGCATAATTACCAACCCTAATTATAGAAGTAAGATCACAACAGACAGGTTAGCAAGAGCACAATGAGGTCGATTCAACCATATTCGGGGAAACCTAAAGCTAATTTAATATCCTTTCGAGACAACACTCATTGTGAAACATATCAAAGTTTTTTGCACACCATTATCTAGCCTAATCTACTGCATCAAGACCACAAACCTACTTTAGCAAAGTGAAGGCATAAGGAGCATAATTTTGAAGGATTAAAAGGTTTGTATAGAACATAAGAGAGGCCACACTTCTTGACATTGGAGCAAAAGCTTAAAAATGAGACCACCGAGGTCTACATTTTCATCCAAATCACCAAAAGTTTGAAGCAACTTCCATGACTACCGAAAATTATGTACATTATAGTCATTGTTGATCAATGAATTTACCGGGTATATGAGAAGTTCTAGTGCAGCAGGCATTAAGTCCTTTCCTGTTGACCCTAGAAAGAGGAGACAAATATTATATACATGTTCCAAAATTTCTGGTGTGGTTTTGTATATACATATCATAGAAGAAGCATCAAATTATGCTATTTAAAATAATTTGTCCAAGATCGATTTGTTGAAGAATATTACAGAAGCATAGTCTCACTATTAAAAATATTTTCTTTACACGTGTAATTCAGAGTCACTCTTCATACGGTACCAGTCAGTGTAGTAAAAGGCTGAAAAGAATGATCGTGGTTCTCCTCTTAGCATAAACACTTTTCAAAATTCAAAGGCAATTTGAGACTCCTATTTTATTATTATCTATAAGAGAAGGCACATTAAGCACAATCATCTAATATAGTCCTTGTAAATCCAAAGGAGAAATAAAGATCCATTCTATACACTTATATACAATCACTCGGAAATAATTAAGATCGAGTATCTAAAGCATATACGCTGGGAAATTAAAGAAACTCGAGAGGATACGAATTAAAGGCTATTATCATAGGGAGGAGCCGAGATCTCCTGCAATATTGGGCCTAGTATATTCTTCAAAGTCCTATATCAAATTTATCCAAGCATATCTTGAAAGAGGATAGCCACCATTGCTCGAGAACTCGTTGACTGAATAAGTGTGAAAGGTCTGTGTAATCAACGGTGATAGATTGGCACACACACACACACACACACACACACACACATATATATATATATATATATATATATATATATATATAGTTCGATCCCACGAGAAGTCGATGGCCGACTTGTGGTAACATTAATAAAGTACATCTAATTTTTGGAAATAACGGTGGTATAATTGGAATCATTATGGAAATCATGTATTGGAATCATCGACAAAATCTTGCAAGTCTTTAATTCAAAGGGTCCAATAATTTATTTTGAGATAAGTGTTGAGGAGGTAAATCCCTCTGCCCGGACGGGGCGATCCCTACTAGCCCGAGCGGGGAGTCTAGCAACAAACAAACAATGCTATGACGCAAGCTCTTAAATTACGAATGAAAGACTTGGGATAGAAGCCTGCCCAGATTCCAAGCGCTATGATACGAAGAAGAAGTGTCCCCGAGATCCTTCGACCCTGGCGGAAATGCAATCCTTCCACGATCTCAAAGCGGATGAACACGCACATAGAAGAAGCTGACAGTCTGAGCATAGGAACGTATACGTATTAACTAAACAATAGATTGAGAAAAGATATAACTTCATTAACATGATGGAAAGCGGAGTGGAACCATAATCATAGTCATCTATTAAGTAATAAACGAATAGAAGTTACAACCAAGTTCTGACGTCGCAGCTTCCTTCGAACGGGTCTCCGGTCGTCCACGTCTCGCAAAGCTCGCCAAGGAAAGGGAAAACCTCTCCAGAGTCTCGTAACAATGGTCTCCTCGCTTGAATGGGCCTTAAGGAAAAGAAGGGATTCTTTACAGCACAAAGGCACTTGGGAATAGGGAGATGCAAAGCTTCAGCACTTCAAGACTAGCTTGCCATGGATCTGAGCAGGCTTTTATAGATGGGGAAGGAGGGAGTTGGGATCCCTATTATTATGGAATTGGCCCTATCAACAAGGAAGGTTCCATGGGAGGTGGCAAAACCAATTCCCTTCCATAGAACTCCCGCAGCCAAACCTCCCAACTCAAGATAGGCAGTGGTTGTGAGTTTGTTTGAACTCAACTTCCGCCATCCATATTTAAAAAAAAGTCCCTAAAATGGGTGGCGCGGTTGCTGCTCCATGACAGAGCGCCAAGTGGCGCGACCTCTTTACAGGATTTCCCTGATTGGCGCGAGCACTGAACTATCTACCCGCGCCAATGCAAAAAGAGCTGTTTTTCATGAGTTTTGCAAGGAGATGTCTCAAGGGAAAATGAAGCTCATACTCAGAGGGATGCATTGATGATGTTTTCAAGGCATGATAGTGTTCACAGGTCACATAATGGGTCCTCCATTGTGCGGGACGAGGAATGGTAGGGACGGTGACAAATTACTGTGTAACAGATGCCCCCTAAAGCATGAGGCCCGAGAGAGAGAGGGGTGAAATGCTTTACGAGAACATGTCCAACCGAAGGCCCGCCGTCGGAAAACCTGCGCAGAAAGATACAACTGATATCTCAAGTACATGATGTATATGGTATGGACGCAGCCATCCGAACAGAGTATGCTATAATCCGGATCCAGGGTATGGGCGCAGCCATCCAACTAAGATCAAACAAATAGACTCAGGTATGGTCGCAGCCATCCAATCATTGAGTCATGTACATAATGACAATAATCCACAATCGCGGCCTGGATTACAACAGACACAATCCAGGGTCTTGCGCTCCATCTCGACCCAAACAAGTACAAGTTCGAGCATGTGAATGTGTGAGCTGATGTCGAACATGCAAGAACATCGTCTGATTACCAGCCAATGATGAAAGCTGTTAACAGACGCGAGAGAAACCACCAATAATGACAATGGTCCTCAGGGTACTACAGGTACAATCTACGGCGTGTGAATAAATGAGTTGACGTCGAACACCCGCAGAATCATTCGATCGGAAGTCAATGATGTAAACTTCACGTCGAATGCGACGAACCTGCCATTGAGGCATGCAGGCTCCAAGGTACCATCAGGAGTCTCTAGACCAACTTCCTGGATAATGAGTTGAAGTCGGCAGGAAGTGACCTTGATCGAAGGTGGGCCATAATGATTCCCACATCATCGACACGAGACAGAGGAACATAATGTTTTGTTGTGAATCAGGATCATACGAGAAACAGAGGAAGGTTGATATTTGCAGAGGTCAACTTCTCTTGAACACATGAACGGCACGACAGTGGACTTGGCAGTATTTGACATCAACGGATCAGAGGTCATGGTGACGAGGCAGTGAACAGATGAGAGGTCAAAAGAGATTACCCAAACCCATGGAGGCAAAGTGAAACAACGAGATGAGATGTCCCCAACCCGACACGAATGCAGACAAGTGCCATGTTCAAGAGCGACATACTGCCGACGACAACGACGATGGTTCCATTTTCCCCACCATTTCGGTGAGTACCTCTTTATTTTTACACAAGCTTGAAGAGGATACCATATGCTTGTCATATAAATCCGCCCTTCGGGCGAATCCATCCTAGTGCATTTAACGAGTCCTAGGAAGGAGAAACTCGGAGAACGTCATTTCGACGAAATCCAATGTCATCAGGGTTTAACGAGTCTGACAAAGGAAGAACTCGGCGTCTTTTCGTGTTTAGAGAGTTTGAAAAGACAGCAGAAAAGAAAACTCCACAGGTCCCTTTTCGTAAATAGTTCCCCAGATCCGAAAAGGTAGAAAACAATATCCGGGAAAACCTCCTAGTCGCGATAGGCTAGGGTATTCCTTTTTCGTAATCAATCCATCCCAGCCCGAAAAAGGGTTAAACTTATACTGGGTGAATGTCGATTCGTATCCATTTTAACGAGATCGAAACGACAAGGGCCTCGGCAATCTTTTCATGTTTAGAGAGTCAGAAAAGAGCTGAAAGATGACTCCTCCTGGAGGAACGAGTGGTATAAAGGGTAGCAACTGGTTCCGGTAATGGTGGAACTACTCAAAACAAATAAAGGTCAAGAGGCTGGCTAACAAGACCACTCATCGCAGCGGTTCCTCAGGAATGGGTAAAACAACCAAGTGAAGGCATATGATCGGCCAAGCAGATAATGACGATGGAGCGAGAAAACCAAGGCTCATCTGGCAAAATAGGCTGATAAGATGACAATCACAGGGGGTAAAATGGGAAAGGTTTCATTTTTACACAAGCTTGAAATCAGGAAACTTTGCTTGAAGTTGGTTTCATTTTTACACAAGCTTGAAACAAAGATAAACTATGCTTAAAACCGGTTTCATTTTTACACAAGCTTGAAACGGAAACAAACTATGCTTGAAAAAGTAAGCATGCCCCCAGCATGGTGACTCAATTCGAGGTACATGCCCCCCAAGCTTCATTCCATATGAAAAGCAGATGGAGTGAAGGTTCAAATTACAAGATCAAAAGAAAAGACTCGACTGGGATTTTACGAGATCTAAACAAAGACTCGAATTGAACGGGAACGTGTTTCATTATTTTAACGAGGTTGACACATTAAAAGAACTATCCTCACACACCTTGTTTCATGGTTTAGGGAGCTTGACACAAGACCAGGAACTGTGCTCCGACAAACCTTGTTTCATTTTTTAAGGAGCTTGACACAAGACAAGGAACTATGCTCCGACGACCTTGTTTCATTTTTTAAGGAGCTTGACACAAGACAAGGAACTCTGCTCCGACGATCTTGTTTCATTTTTTAAGGAGCTTGACACAAGACAACGAACTGTGCTCTAACCGGCTTACATCAAAATGAACAAGAAGGCGGCGCTTCCAAGAGTTCCACTCCCGATGGAAGGAAAACATTCTGGAAGTCAGGACCCAATGCCCCCAGCACCTGATGCACGACGGCATCATCACTGGGCACGGGCACGGGGTAGGTAGACACATAGTTGACCTGCGGTGGGGCAGAGACAACAGGTGGATAAAAACCAGGAGGGGGTGATGGCGGACCAGTTGCCACATTAGGACCAAAGAATGACAGCTGATCAATGGTCACGATCCTTCCTTCATGCGGAAAACAAGCCACACGAAAGAGGGAGGAGACGAGCGCTCCCATGGCATAGGTGTAATCACGCCCCAAAAGCAGATTGAAATCCAAGGGGCCTGGAATGACCATCACGTCCATATGGACGGTTTTACCTCCCAAAGTAACAGGTAACCTTGGAAGGATCCCCAACGGTTGACTCGTCCTTCTGTTAAAAGTCAACAGATTCTGCGTAACAGGCGCAAGCAGCGGCGAACCGAAAGCTTGCCAGGCAGTTGAAGACAGAATACTAACAGAGGCACCTTCGTCTATAATGGTGCTGGGTACAACCAGACCAAGAGCCTGTACTTTTATCTCGAAAGGCACATAAGACGGAAGGCGAAATCCTGCAAATCGATTCCAGTCAAAGGAAGCGACCAAACTACTCGGAGGGGCTACCATCGAGATGCGAAGGTCTTCCCCTGATGTTACGGAAGCAGAAGCCTCCCCCATGACCTCCATCTCGAAGGCGGGGGGGATATCCTCTGGAGCCTCCATCATGGGAGGCGGAGGAGGGGCTTCTTGAAGTACAGGGACAGGAGAATCTTTCTCCAAGTCTGAAGAATCTGAAGAGATCAGAAGGACATGGGGGGTGTGAGGTCCACTCTCGACAGAAAAGACCTGGTGTACCGTGGACGGGGCCAGTTCAACCGATCCTACGACCAATGGTTGGTCAGGGACGGATTCGTGAATTTGAATTTCTGGGGGAGTGGGATCGATCAAGGATGACTCTTGACCAATCGTAGGATCAGCTGGCGGAGGACTCAAAGAAAGCCGATTATAACCAGGTGGAAGGCGTGGTGTAGAACCGGTCGGGTTGTCCAAAACTCGCTTGGCTTCATCCATATAAGGACAAAGGTGAATGGCATGGTGCCCTTCACACAACTTACAGGGATTGGTGATCTTACCCTGCTTCTTAGGAGCCTTATCAGTACCAGTTGAAGACGTGCCCCCAACCTGACTCCCGGAAGTCAAATGCAACGGTGGACGACCGTCGGACCATGCTTCGAGCACCTTGGGGATGCCAGGGCAGTCTCGAAGAAGATGGTCGCCCGCGGATAACAGGCAAGGGAACTTGACTTTCCGTGGAGGGTTGGAAGGTTTATCGAGAGGAGATATTTCAGAAACAGTGGCTGCACTTTTAGCCTCTCGCTTATCAGACTTCTTCTTCTTTGTCTTCTTCTTCTTCTTCTTAGCCACCTGGTTACTTGAATCCAGACTTTCACCAGGCAAAGTAGAAGATGAGGACGCAGAAACAGGCGAAGAAGGGGAGAGGTCCACCTTGGAATCAACATGATGTTGTTCCGTCGGAGGAACTGACTGAACAGTAACGGAGTTATTCGGGACAACAGAGGTTGAGAACAACCAAACAGGCAACCCAACAGTTAACCCAGGAAGGGACAACGTCGCCATGTAAGGAGCACCAATATTTCCAAAAGGAGGAAAATGACCAGGATTCCCTTCTGAGGGGATTCCTTGGTTGGTGAACTCTGAAAAAGTTGCCATCAAACTCAAAACCACACACGGGCTGAAAAAAGAGTTAAGGGCACACGATCAAACGGTCAACAAGCAATATCTAAGCAGGCGTGTAATCGTGGGCGATTAATTTTACCACATTGGAAAGTAAGAGATTCTACCGTTTCATGTTTTAAGAGTCGAGAAACGATAAAAAGATGACTCTATCTCTTTCAGAGTTGACACAAGCGTGAAAGGACAAGCGCTTGACGGTCTTTTCAAGTTTAGAGAGTCAGAAAAGACCAAATGACTGCTCAGGAAAAACTAGGCACAAAGGGTGTACCAAATATCCGTGAACTGCAATATACACCTTGGTTTCAAAAATGAAACAGAAATCGACCAAGGACTTTCCGTACGTGCAGGTAGTCTCCCCGAATGCTGTGTTCGGTGTATCACGGGTATAGGGCGGCAGACTCGCTTCACTGTGGATAAAGGGATTGAAAACCTAGAGGTCTCCTTTATATCTGTGACGTGCAGGGGAGCACAAGTCGTGCCCAGTCTTTGTCCCTGCATATGACTGAGCAACCAGTTGCTAAGGTTACGGCAATAGGAACACGTCTCTAGCCTAGACCTACTAGATGTCTGTTAAGTTCCAATGTTGCCTTAGGTTAATTGAATAAATTTTACAGTTGATCTTCAATTAAGTTTCAATTTCCGGGCCCTATCGTATGTAGTGTCTCGAAAGACTCCTAAATGCAAGCTATATGCCACAGTGCAACATTTCGTTCGATGAAAACTAGTTAAATAAGAGTTGAGAGCTTTTATACAAACGAAACGAACGGAATACAAACAACAATGTCTCTAATGCAACTAATGCAATTGCACACTTTTCATTCAAACACTAATCACTAGCGATATGGAAAAAGATCACAATTTGCACTAATTAACAAAAGCAAGAGAGATTTTTTTTTTTATTTTTTTTTATTTTCAATGTTTAATGGCTAACGTGCACTGAAAACGAAAGGAACAATTTGAGAAATGATACCCAAGAGAGCGAAACAAACAACATTCACTCAACAAAGCAAGCAACCAAATCTCCAAATCGACCCAAAGTCCCTCAAAGCAAAGAAAGACTCGAAAACTTCCAATGGACCGTGTGATCTAGGTCCAAAGCAAGGGCAAACGAATTCCGAATGAAGGAATGAACAATCACTCAAAAGACGCAGCAAAACAATCAAAGACTGTTAAAAGATTGTGGAGAACCAATCAACAGGTTGACAGGACAATCAAGGCACCAAAACTCCCAAGGAGGGCTCGATACACTAAGCCACTAGATGCCCTAGGGCTCAAATCGTGAAATCGGTAGATAGAGGCAAACAACCAAAGGATAGCGGTGAATTCCAGTCAAACAAGACTCCAACACACTCAGACAATCAGAAAATCAAGAAGAAAAGTATTGGTCAAGCTCAGAAAGCTAAAAAATGAAAAAACTCAAAAAGTCACAGGGGTGGCGCGACTGTGGACTTGAAACTGGCGCCAGAGGCCGATTGGCGCGAGACAGACAAATGCAACAAGCGCCAAGTGGCGCGACTGTCGGGTTAAAAACCGCGCCAGTCGAGTTCTTCAATAAAAATTAAAAAACAAGCTACTCTGAAAGCAGACCAATACAAGCTAAGCAAACCAAGAAGCTACAATAATGAAAGAATCCAACCCAGAAGGTTCATCAAGCAAGGAAAACGATCAAGGCGAACCGACATAAACGAGACAAGGAAAACCAGACGATCCCCAGCGGAGTCGCCAATTTGTTAAGGAGGTAAATCCCCTCTGCGGACAGAGGTGATCCCTACTAGCCCAGCAGGGGTCTAGCAACAAACAAACAATGCTATGACGCAAGCTCCTAATTACGAATGAAAGACTTGGGATAGAAGCCTACCTGGATTCCAACGCTATGATCTGAAGAAGAAGTGTCCCCGTCCTTCAGCCCTGGCAAATCACAATCCTTCCACGATCTCCGCGGATGAACACCTGCACATAGAAGAAACGAACAGATACAAGCATAGGAACCAGCATACGTAACTAAACATCGGTCAGAAAAGATATAACTCGCATTAACATGATGGAAAACGGAGTGGAACCATAATCATAGTCATCTATTAAAATGATAAACGAATAGAAGTTACAACCAAGTTATGACGTCGCAGCTTCCTTCGAACGGGTCTCCGGTCGTCCACGTCTCGCAAAGCTCGCCAAGGAAAGGGAAACCTCTCCAGAGTCTCGTAACAATGGTCTCCTCGCTTGAATGGGCCTTAAGGGAAAGAAGGGATTCTTTACAGCACAAAGGCACTTGGGAATAGGGAGATGCAAAGCTTCAGCACTTCAAGACTAGCTTGCCATGGATCTAAGCAGGCTTTTATAGATGGGGAAGGAGGGAGTTGGGATCCCTATTATTATGGGATTGGCCCTATCAACAAGGAAGGTTCCATGGGAGGTGGCAAAACCAATTCCTTCCATAGAACTCCCGCAGCCAAACCTCCCAACTCAAGATAGGCAGTGGTTTGTGAGTTTGTTTGAACTCAACTTCCGCCATCCATATTTAAAAAACAGTCCCTAAAATGGGTGGCGCGATTGCTGCTCTATGACATAGCGCCAAGTGGCGCGACCTCTTTACAGGATTTCCCTGATTGGCGCGAGCACTGAACTGTCTACCCGCGCCAATGCAAAAAGAGCTGTTTTTCATGGATTTTGCAAGGAGATGTCTCAAGGGAAAATGAAGTTCATACTCAGAGGGATGCATTGATGATGTTTTCAAGGCATGACAGTGTTCACAGGTCACATAATGGGTCCTCCATTGTGCGGGACGGGGAATGGTAGGGACGATGACAAATAGCACGTGTAACAAT